>OY754496.1:7290290-7527790 GCA_963575735.1 Amblyjoppa fuscipennis
TCTTTTTTTTTTTTCATTTATTTTTTTAAAATTCCTTTTCTACTTCGTGCCAGAAGGATTATTGCAAGAGGCAGAGCGCTCCCGGGGCGACTCGGGGAGACCCCAATGTATGCCGTGCATATCGACCGGTGAGAACCACGAACGCTTTTTCCATCGCAATTTAACATGTGCATTAGCGCGGGACAGGTTCGTGCGTTTCTAAGGCAGTCGACAAACTATTCCGGCTCCCTCGGGGTCGACGTGCACTCGCAAGTTTTGTATCTTATTCCCCGTCCGATTGTTTGACTGTGACGGGATTTTCCACGTGCAGACGGTCAGGCGCTGAACACGATTTAGTTGCTAATTGCATACACGCACCGTCCTTCGATAATCAACGTCGTAACGAGACCGTAACGAGAGGATATTCCGGCTCGAAATTGCCGTTTATTATCGCCGATTGTGCGGCTCGTAAATGAATATATTGATTGGCACACTGTTACAAAAACAAAATTGTACGCTCAACGTTGCTGAGTGAAAGTTCTTGTGCGAAAACTGGCACATTTAATTTAATGCACCTTCTTGGTGCAAAAATTTAATGGACTTTTGCAGTGAAATTGAGGTTAATTATTGGAATTAAAGTAGTTTTATGGGGATATTAAAGTACATTATTAGGAGTGAAGTATTTCTATGGTTTATTATCGGCGACTGTGCGGCTCGCAAATTGATGTTGTTTGGTACGCTCTTGAACAAAAACATTGGAAATTCAACGTACCGGACTGGAAGTTTTTTATGCGAAAAACTCGTACATTTAATTTAATGGACAATCGCGATGAAAAATTGTATTCACATTTAAAGTGAAATTAACCTTAATTTTTTAAATTAAAACAGTTTTATAATAAAACTAAAGTGTTTCTGAAGTGTTTGATATACTGTATACTAACTTTTCACACACAATTGCACACAAAATTTAATACCACAGTTAACGAATAAAAACCTCCAGTGCTAGTGCATTAAATTTCATGCGAATTTTTTTTCCACTCCAGCTACCACCTTTATTAAAATGAAATAAAAAAAAAAGGTGATGAAAAGGTAGAACGAGGGAGACAAGGGTGCGGCTCGTGCGGCAACGGGGCGGAAAATGGGGTCTCGCCCTTCGGTTAATCGTCGACCCCCCGACCTCGAGAACACCTTGCCCCGTCAAAAGTTTAACTCCTGGTTATATCCGTGTCGATGGTTTTGTGTGACACCGCGTTCGGAACGAATGGGATCGCCCTACCCAGTGATGCAAAATGACTGTCATTGTACTTGCGCACTTGCGTCAGTGACAGTCAAGTGACGTCATTATCGTTTCCGAAAATGTTCTATGTAAAAATGGCCGTCATTTTATTATCCGAAGTCATGTGATATAACAAGTAAATGATAAACGTCCTGCTCAGTATTAAAATTAAGAAGTAATATTATATCTTCTTAGATGTTAAACGAAAATGATCGAAATGGGAATCGTGACTTTTACGCTCATTTTCTCCGTCACAAAATTTGCAAATGCACGATGATGGTCAGGTCTCGGTAATTTTCGTCAATTTTGCATTCGTCATACGACGATCCTATGACAATCCTTTGACGATCCTTTGACGATCCTTTGACGATCCTTTGACGATCCTTTGACGATCCTTTGACGATCCTTTGACGATCCTTTGACGATCCTTTGACGATCCTTTGACGATCCTTTGACGATCCTTTGACGATCCTTTGACGATCCTTTGACGATCCTTTGACGATCCTTTGACGATCCTTCGACGATCCTTCGACGATCCTTCGACGATCCTTCGACGATCCTTTGACGATCCTTTGACGATCCTTTGACGATCCTTTGACGATCCTTTGACGATCCTTTGACGATCCTTTGACGATCCTTTGACGATCCTTTGACGATCCTTTGACGATCCTTTGACGATCCTTTGACGATCCTTTGACGATCCTTTGACGATCCTTTGACGATCCTTTGACGATCCTTTGACGATCCTTTGATGATCCCTGTGATGATCCCGTGTTGATCCTGTGATGATCCTGTGTTGATCCTGTGATGATCCTGTGACGGTCACGTGAGGTTAACGTGACGGTCATGTGACAGTGACGTTACGGCTTTGCATCACTGGCCCCGTCGAGAGTTCTAGGCTCGATGCCATCAACAGGCGCGATCACACCGGACGACCAGGGGATTCCCCCTTCTTCGGCGCGCAAGTGGCGCGAGCGTTAATGACGCAATGCCCTCCGGGGTGAACCGGCGGGTTCTCCCCGGCGTAATGCACAGCCACCTGTTGCTTCCCGAGGACAAGAATGAGCCCAGGGGCAATTCTCTCGAGTAGAGTGCTGAAGTTTTTTGCTCACTCCCCTTCCTCCCTCCTCGCCCCTTTTCTCTCTCTCTCCCTCTTCGGCGACTCTTCCCCTCGGCGCTTTTTACACCACGCGGTGTACACTGTACGACTTATACCATCTCGAGAGCTCGATTACGAGATCGTTAACCGCGACGCGAACCGAAATATAAACTACTTTTTCTCAGAGTCCTCCACCGATCTCGTAATCGACGCCGATCACGTACCTATCGTACGTGTCGCTCGACAATGTGAAGAAAAAAAAAAAAACGTTGCCAATTTTTTTGTTGTCGCTTTTTGTCTTGTGGTTTTCGGACGTTGAGGGGTTTCGAAGAAAATGGCAATTGCAGCAATTTTACGGACAGTTTGGTGCAGTTTTTTGTTAACACACTCTTAAGCATCGACATTTTTCGACAAGTACACATTTCGATGTTTAAAAAAAATGTTATTGTGTTTATATTCTTTTGTTTGAAGTAAATGTAATTGTACAATTAGTTGAAATAAAATAAATCGGTGTATCGACGGGTTGGAAATCGACTACCAGCAAGTGCATTGTATTTCGATATCTGGACGCGACGCAAACCGAAATATAAACTACTTTTTCTCAGAGTCCTCCATCGATCTGGAAAAATGTTCTCCTGTCTAAAAATTCTTTTGTTAAAAAGATAAGAAAAATTTCATAAAGTACAATTCATCGAAATAAAGCAATTTCTTGAATTGAGTCGTCGAAGTGAGTCCACGGTTTTCCGTTCATTTTTGCAAGTCAAATTTTTCACGCGTCTTCCGCGTTAATAGTTTCTTTTTTTCGGCAATGAATTGAGACATTTCTCGAGCGCGGATACTCTAGGGGGTTTGTCGGGTCAGCGGGAGAGGGGGAAAAAAAAAATCGCATTGAACTGTGTGCTCTCGGGCTGCACAAGTTGCACGTACGCGGCTGTTCGCGATAATACAGTTGCTCGGGGTTCGGCACAGTTTTGCCGCTCGCTCGGCGCAGTCGAGCATGCGTACGTGTAGGCTCTGACTCGGCTAGAGGGCTGTCGCCCGATCGGCGGTAGCTTTTGATCAACTGGCGGCGTTCAATAATTCATCTGCAACTCGATCGTCGGTGCTCTCGCGCCCGCGCCCCGGCCGCCGCGCTCTCTCGCGAGGCCACCCCCCTTTGTACGCCACTTTCGACCCCGTTGTTAGCCTCCTCGCCGCTTCCACTCACGGTTTGTACACACGATTCGACGATTGCCTTATCGAGTACTTTACACACACACACACACACACACACACACACACACACACACACACACACACACACACACACACACACACACACACACACACACACACACACACACACACACACACACACACACACACACACACACACACACACACACACACACACACACACACACACACACACACACACACACACACACACACACACACACACACACACACACACACACACACACACACACACATTTTATTTTTTATTTTTCTGCACCTAAACTAAACTTTCAGTAGCAACGAATTTTATCGACGCCCGGGCAAAACAAAGACTGCGAAACAATAAAGCGAAACAAAACTTTACGATGAGTTATTTCATTTCAATTTTTTTTTTTTTTTTTTTTTTTTTTTTTTTAATTGAGACCGTGGAATTTTATTATTATTTTTTGAAATGAAAGAGAGTAGAAACTGTTATTGTTACCTCACAAATTGAAACAACAGATGCCTGTTGAATTTCTTCGCTGCTTCAATATACAGTTACTTCGATTGTATTCATTTAATATTTTATACTACTGCAAAAGAATTTTTTTTATAATGATTATTATACAATGATAATAATCGCAATTATACCAGACAAACAATAACCGCAAACAAAATTTAACGGTAACTAATTTTAAGAAACATTATTTTTTAATGACAACATAAAACATTGTATTATTATTTTTTAATTGAAAAGGATACCAATTGTTATTATTAACACAATCAATAAATCATGTACCATTTTAGATGCAATAGATGATTGATTGATTGCTTGATTGATTGATTGATTATTATTAACTCACAAATCGAAACCACGGTTACCCGTTGAATTCCTTGCGTGTTTCAATCTATATTTATTCAATATTTTATAATACTGCAAACGATTTTAAAAATATTTATGCAATTATTATTACAATTTATTATAATATTTGTATTTATAATATTATAATATTGTTAAACCTGACCTTATGATCAGCCGGTCGAAAGTTTCAGTTTCCGATAATTTCTGTACGATATGAAAAGTAAACAAAAAAAAAAAATGCTCAGAAATAACGCACGGACGACCGAACCGTGCTATAAATATTCCGAAGTGCGTTACGCGCCGCCTCTGTAGGGCACGAAGGTTTTTCGGGTTCAAACCTCGAGAGTCAAAATTTTCGTCGTAGCCACGGGAGCGATGATATTGTGCGGCTTGTTTTGTATTACTAAAAACGACCTTTTAATAATAATTGTATATAATATACACTGTAAAAAAAAATTTGTTTGAAAATTACTGAACAGTATTGGAAGCATTTTTACATAAACTGCTTCTGAAATTTCAAATACATATGCGTCGCAATTTTACAGTAAAATTAGTGGTTTTGATGGAAATTTTTGTAAACTTTAGCCGAAAGATTTGTAATATTAATATCTCGTATTGTAATTTTACAGTAAAAGTACATTAACGTTCGATTAACAATGTAAGATAATGTAATGTAAATAATGCAAGGAAATTTCAATTTCCGGTAAATTAAATTTACAATTTTTTTTTTTCTTTTTTACAGTGATAAATAATAGTAATTAAATCAGGCAAGCAACCGACCCAAACAAAATTTTGCCATAACCAATTTAAAAAAAAAAAAAAAAGTTTTGGATAACAACACAAAATTTTATGATTGAAAAAATTAAAAAACGTGGAAACTGTTTTTGTCAGCTCAAAAGTCGAAATCGCGGATACAATATGAAAAGTGAAAGCAAAAACAACAAAAAATGCTCGGAAACAACACGCCGGACGACCCAATCGTGCTGTAAATAACCCGAAGTGCGTTACGCGCCGCCTCTGCAGGGCACGAAGGTTTTTCGGGTTCGATCCTCGAGAGTCAAAATTTTCGTCGTAGCCACGGGAGCGACGATATTGTGCGGCCCTGTAGCGCAGCATCCCGGCGTGGACCGGTTCAAAAATACCTCGGATGCCCGCGCCGCCCGGGACAAGGGAACGGACGACGCGCGGAGGGCGCGCGGAGGGCGCGCGGAGGGCGCAAGCCGGACAGCAGGGCCATAGGAAGGATGGAGCGAGACGGTGGACACATTCAACGGCGAGAACAAGAGGAGATGAAGGAGGAAAGATGCACTGAAACGAGACGGAAAGATTCTCAAGGGGGAAGAGGGGGGGGGGGGGGGGGGGGGGGGGGGAATAAAAGGAGAAGGCGAGAACGATCGAGGGAGATGAGACGAGGAAAAAAGAAGGAGATAGAGACGGCGCGAAGGAGAGAGCGGGTCTCGTTGTATCGTTAATAGTATAGTAGTAGTAGTGAAGTGGTGGTGGAAACGTGTCTTTATTATACGCGAGACGAGCCAGCCGAATCGAGCGAATCTACTGTGCAGAGTAAAAAAAAAAAAAAGCTTGCGCTTTTAACATTTCTTGTTCACGATGGTTTTTTTTTTTTTTTTTGTCGATGAACGACATCTTTGTCGGAAGCAATGTAACGAATTAATAGGAAAAGAATGGTGTGATTTGGGGGAAAAAAAAATTATATATTTCGGAAGAAAACAGAATTTTTAAATGAAAAAAGAAAGAAATATTGAATTTCATGGACAAGAGAAGTGAAATCGCTCAGAATTTTTATCGAAAGAAATGTAACGAATTAATACGTGAAAAAATAGTGTAATTCGTGAGAAAAAAAAAAATTGTGTGTTTCGGAAGAAAAAATAATTATAAAATGAGCAAAGAAAAATATTGTTGAGTTTCGTGGAGAAGAGAAATGAAATCGATCAAGATTTTTATCGAAAGCAATGTAAACAATTGATACGGAAAAAAAATGGTGTAATTCGTGGGAAAAAAGATGATATAATCTGCGAGAATAAAAAATATATAATTCGCGAGAAAAAAGAATCATAAAATGAGTGAGAAAAATGTCGTTGAATCTCGCGCGACAAATGAGAGAAATTGTTAATCAAATGTAAGGATCTTTGCCGTGCGGACGACTGCGCGACTCGAGCTTGATGCGAGTCTAATCGCATAAACGGGGCAATTATGGAGGTGTCGCGCGGCAAGTTCGCGCTTAAATGGATTTTACGTCGCCTAAGCAGCATCCAGACTGTGAGACTGCTGCACTGTTCGAATCGTTTAATCATTCACGGTCGAAATACGTGCTGCGACTTAATGAGCCATCGAGACAAATTAATTTCCCGTACTGAAACAACTGTACGCTGTTACATTAGTGCACGAGAAAAACGTGAATGATTGCTCTAAGATATAATACACTGTCGAACGGAGCGAATCAACTGCATATAAAAAAACAACTCGAACATTTGATTAAAAAAAAAAAAAAAAAAAATGTCCACAAAGGTTCGCCTCATATTTGTTCTTGTGAACTTCACAATTTCTTTTGGCAATCTACAACCCATGTTTTTCACGAATGAAATGTAAGATCAATGAGATGAGACAAATTGTATGATTCGTGAATGAAAAATAAAAATGATAAAGTTAACAAGAAAAAAAGCTTCCTCTAGGAGAAAGCAAAACACTGTGGAAATTCGTGGACAGGAGGAATGTTAATGAAACGTACGAAGCTCTTTACCGTGTGCTATGCTTTACACGAGTTACTCCGCTGCTCGAACTAATGCGAGTCTAATCGCATAAACGGAGCGATATATAGTTGTCGCTTCGGAAATTCGCGCCCAAGTGATTTCACCTCGCCCAAGCAGCCTCCTTACCGAGAAACAGCTCACTGTTCGAATCGTTCAATCATTCACAGTCGAATTACGCGCTGCGGCCTAACGAACCACCGAGACAAATTAATTTTCGCTAATGAAACAACCGCACACCGTTACATTGGTGCACAAGAAAAACGTAGGGGAAAACGGGACAAAATGGCACAGCGGGACAAAACGGGCTAATGAGACAAAACGCAATTTCGCGAAAAAAAAAATGCACTTGAAAATCCGGATGTATCGTTGGGACAAAATGGGTCATCCAAAAATCATTGTAAGATTGAGTTTCGCGCTCACTGTCCCGTTTTGCCCCGCTGTGCCATTTCGCCCCCCGTCACCGAGGGAAAAATCATTGCTCTAAGTTATTTACATTGCCGAACCAAGCAAATCTACTGCACACAAAAAAAAGTCTTGAAGATTTAATAATAAAAAAAATGTAGACAAAGACTCGTCTCATATTTGATCTTCTTGATTCTCAATGTTTCTTTTTTTTTTTTTTTTTTTTTTTTTTTTCAATCTATAAACCATATTTTTAACGAAAGAAACATAAGATTTTCTATGAAACCAACTGATATGATTGATGCGAGAAAACAAATGCTAAAATTAACGAGGAACAGTGGGTTATGCTTACGAGCAACTCCGCGCCCGAGCCTGACGCGAGTCCAATCGCATAAACGGAGCAATAAATAGGTGTGGTGCGGAAAGTTGGCGCGCAAATGATTTTGCGTCGCCGAAGCAGCCTCCTTACCGAGAGACTGCTCACTGTTCGAATCGCTTAATCATTCGCACAGTCGAAATACGCGCAGCGGCCTAATGAGCCATCGGGACAAATTAATTTCCGCTAATGAAACAACTGTACGCCATTATATTAAGTACACGAGAGAAGCGTACATCATTCCCACAAGTTGCATCCGCTGCAGTGATTTCGCGCAAGTACACACAGTTGAACACACTCCAACATCGAATTCTGTGCTAGAGGCAGCAGAAAGATTAACGGTTCGAGTATCAAGCAGCGCTGTTAGAGGCAGTAGATAGTCCGGGGAGAAGCCAGTGGGTGTTAACGATAAGTATATTAAAGCTCGCGCTCGAGCAGCGTCCCATTCCGCTCGGATAGCGGCGAGCCGCGGTGGATTTCTGATTAAATCGCCGCGGTTAGTTGGTTTCTCGGTACGGTGTTGGTCTTCCCTCGCCGTGTACATATAAGACAATTTACAACGTGACAACGATCCTCAGACCGGCAAAGTAACGCTCCTACGGGCGAGAAAATCTCTTACCCCTCCTCTCTCTCTCTCTCTTTCTTATTCATCTCCGTGTAACCGTTCTACCGGCCGCGCGACACACTCTCGCCGCACTGGGAGAGATCCCACCTAAAAACAAGAAAGACCCAAAGATTGCCTTTCCAGATCTACATATATACATATATATTTGCACATATATGCACATGTATGCACATGCATGCACATGTATGCACATGTATGCACATGTTTGCACATATATGCACATATATGCACATATATGCACATATATGCACATGTATGCACATGTATGAACATATGTATATATATATATATGTGTGCATACATATAGATAAAGGTATTCATAGGTATGCAAAAGGAAGGACGACCTAATCGGGATCTGGGCAGTAACTATGGAACCGTCGCGGGCGATATACGCATGCGCCATTGGATCCTCGATGGTGTCCAATAAAAGGCCGCGATACCGTCGTAAAATCGCGGGATTCCTTGTTATGCGTGTTATATATATATATATATGTATATATAAGCCCGGCAGCGGCATCCTGGTTCGCACTGCGGCAGTCTTCGAGAATTTCACGATTTCAAGCCTCGGTTTGTACGCGCGTTATAGTTTCTTTATGGATCTCCGGCGGGCGATCTCTCACGCGCGCGCAGCTTTCGCGCTTCGGATGCGCGCGCATCGAGAGGGCGCGCGGTGGCGGAGAGCCTCGACCGTGGATTTGCGAGGCGGCGGAATAGCGCCGGAATGCGCATGGGAGATAAAGAGACGAAAAGCGTCGATATAGAAGATAGCGAGGTACGGAGCGGGAGGACAACTCGCCGGCTCGATCGGGATCGAGTGCGAGCACGGTAAGAAGAAGCTCTCGCGAGAGGCGCTAAAAAGGCGCGGCGCTTATAAAATCGTACGCGCTCCTTTATTGGCCGACGGGGCGGGAGACGAGAAATTATGTGTACATTCCATCGGAACCTGTTTCTCCGAGTTTCTCAGGTATAATTGGAACGTTTCGAGATTCCCAGCGCCGTTTGATGCCGCTGTCTCTCGGTGCTTCAGCTCGGCGCGCTCAGGCTGCCGCTGATATCGCCGCCGCTAAGTCCGCCACCCGGTTGCGCTCGTCAAACCCCCTCCCGAGACCGTCCTTTCAACCCTCTTGCGCGTAGGCAATCCACTCGGCTGATTCTCTTCTTGATGCTCCTTCGACGTCGTCGAGATCTCGGCTCGTCGTTACCGCTGAGACGACGCGTCGTCGAGGCATTTTTTTTTTTTTTTTTTTTTTTTTTTTTACGTATCGGTTATCTTGGAGCTTTAAGGTAGCTATGTCGCTTCGGGCTCATTTCGCATAAGCGAGAGAGAAATTAGAGAGAAAATTGCTAACACTTCTCGATGGTATAAAGATCTGAAAAAATTCATGCTTACTAAAGGTACTGAAACGATTAATTTTGCATAACAATAATTGTTAATGACAAATGTTATTAACAAATTAATGAAAAATATTATTCGTTCATTTTTCTGAATACGTATGAATTTTTTCAGATTTTTCAATTAGCTTTGATTTTTTTTTATATGGAAAAAATGTTTGAAAAAAACACAATTTTTTTTTTATGCAAAGTTCACTGTGTAATTGAGATCCGAAGGTTTTCTCATCTGGTAATAATTGCGACTTTTATTCTTTTACATTTCGGTAAAATGTGGAATACATTTTATTGTATTTATTTCGTGTCTTCACTGAGACAAGAGTTAATTTAATGTTAACAAATCTATTGTTGAATACGGCAAAATAAATATTTAGTTATCGATAGAAAATGTTTACTCAGACAAACATTCATTCTACGTTACCGAATAGTAGTTTAACAGTTTTTTTTTCAAGTCAATTGAATTTTATTTGCCTCAATAAAAAATGTTTAACAATAAATGAACATTTGTTTCGCTATATTCAACAAAAGATTTATAAACACTCTCAACGTGAGGACTGAATTCACGTGGCAGGATTTAAAGTTCGAAAACCGCAGAAGAATTTTTTTTTTTTTAACTTTCCATTTTTGGAGATCATTAATGCGATGATTATTTTGTGAGGGGATTGCGATTGCAGTTGTTGACGCGGACGTGTGTATGCACGTAGGCGAGAGATATAATTTTTTTATTTAAAAAAAAAAAAAAAAAAAAAATTCTAAGCTGCTACCAACTGTGCACCACGGGATTTATATTTTTCACTCGGCTCTCGCGCCGTACGAGAGATCACAGGAGCGTGCAGAGTCAGAGAATAATAAAAGAGATTCACAAGAGCACAACCGGCGGGCCGGGTGTGCGGCTCGAGAGAGCGCGGGAGCCGATATAAATGAAATATCGTACGAGGTGGAGTAACCGGAGCCGCGCGCGGGCGTCGAATTTCGACGGTAAAATATCACCGACGATTCATTCCGCGAGATAAATGCACAGCGTCGACCGAAGAGGAGCATCCTCCGAGTTGAAAGGAAAAAAGAACCTCCGAGACGGGGTGAGAGATACGCGGGAGATTCTCCCGGTCGACCGGTGCGTTTTTGCAACGCGACGAGGAGTGCGGGGCAAAATGGACCGTTGAAAAAAAAAAAAAAAATCGCTGTACACGTATCAAACCGCTCGGCCGAAAATCGAAATCGAGCCGATTTCCCGTCGTAATTCCGGCATTGTGTAATAATATCAGTAAAAGTATTCACTCAATTTCAGTGCGATAAACACAAGAACAAAAAAAGATCCCGATGAGAGATCTGCAAGTGCCCGAAAAAACGACGACTCTGCCCTTAACGCTTTTAAGCATGCGTGTTTCCCTTAGATATTCACTTGAAATTTGGTATCCACCATATTGGATCTATCATATTTAATTTCTGAATTTTGTCTTTAGATTCGAATTCGGCGAGGCAAAATACCCGCAAGTATGAAGTTTCACATACATCGATTGGTTATTAATGCCTTTTTTTCTGAATTTGAAGACGCGTATCAGCTGTGATGGACCTTTCTGCAAAGGGTTAAGGTAGCTCTTGCGAATAACATTCACTTCTCATAAGTTTCAGAAAATTAAGAGCGTTGCAAACACTTCTCGACGGTATAAAATTCTGAAAAAAAAACATCAAGCATATTAAAGTGCTGAGAAGATTAATTTTGCATAATAATAATTCGAAAATGTCATTAACAAATTGATGAAAAATAAAATTGTTCAATGAAAACCTTCCGGAAACCTAACTTTTATAAAAAAAATGAAAATCATTCGTTTATTTTTCTGAATAGATATGAATTTTTTCAGATTTTTAAATTCACTTTGAATCGAATTCTTTATATACATTTTTGCCACATAAAAAAGAAAAATTAAAAGTGAATTAAAAAATCTGAAAAAAAAAATTCATACGTATTCAGAAAAATAAACGAATCATTTTCATTTTTTTTTTTTTTTTAAGTAAGTTTTCCGGAAGGTTGTTCGAACAATTTTATTTTTCATCAATTTGTCAATAACACTTTGGAATTATTATTATTATGCAAAATTAATCATCTCGGCACTTTCAACATGCTCGATTATTTTCAGATTTCTATACCAACCAGAAGTGTTTGCCCCTCTCATTTCCCTGAAACTCATGCGAAGTGAACACTATTCGCAAGGACAACCTTAAAGTCTGCAGACACCTCTAATAAAAAAAGAACAAGCCACCTCCGCTTTGCAAGTACAAAAAAAAAAAAAATTGAAAAAAAATCCTTTTTATTTGATCCCACAATCCAGTGGCCGTTTCGATGCCTCCGCTCGCGACGACATTGATCGGCGCGCCAAGCCCGACATTAACGTCCGGAGACACCTCTAATGAAAAGGAGTGTGCCTCGTCGATCAGCGATAATTGCCGGCGTAAAGAAAATATTTCGTGTATCGGCGAATCGCCAGCCATATAATTCTGAGGGTTCATCAGCGGCGATAATAGGATAGGTGGCTAATGAGATTACGTTTTGGGCGCGGAGTTTTGTCGTGCGGCGCGACGGCGGCGTCGTCGGTCGGAGGAGGAATGGGCGCGCATGCGCGATTGCAAATGGGCCTCCGAGGAGCGTAGCGTATGATGTATAACGCGGGACGGAATGATGCAGCGATGAAGTTCGCTTGAGGCTCTCTCACTCCGCCGACTCGGTGGATATGTGCTCGAGTATAAAAGAGGAGGAAAGCTTAATGGACACCCCGTAGAGGAGGATTTCATCGGCGGAGGGCTCGGGCTCGATTGATGACCGCCATATTGCTTTACGGCGTCGGAGGAGATGCCCGCTGGAGAGCGCACGAGGCACATGCCGTGAGATAGAGAGAATACTTCAACATCCACGAGAACCTCGCTCCCAACCCTGAGAGCTGTCAACGCGTGATCATAATTATTTGGCTCTCCGGGCAGAGCTGAGAAACGCGAAGAGTGGCGGGAGTGGCAATCTTGGCCTTCCCTTCTCCCCGTCTTTATCTTCGCCCTCGTCCCTCCTCCGGGCTCCTCCGGTCACCACCGGCCTCCTCGGGAGCCAACCGGGGAGGGAGCCGAGGAGTCTCTCACCGACTCTTTCGGACTATCAGCCCGTCTACGGACGGGCGCTCTCGCGCGATCTTTTTCCCTTCGCGAATTTACAAGTCAGGAATGCCAGCCCTCCGACCCTCCAATAAGTCACGGGGAGGCTCTCCCGGACCTCAGCGGCCAATTAACGTGCTTCGATTACACGTCGACTCGGCCGCAGCGCAGCCCATAAGCCGACTGAACTCCGATAGATCGGAGAGAAGTCGGCGGAGAGGAAATTGTTTATTGGGATGAAAGGTGGGCACTTTTCTTATGGGAGTGCAATCGAAAATTGGTTATCGAGCGTAAGAAAGTTTTTTGAAGCAGTACTATTTTGTCGGGGAGAAGTTTTAATTGATTCATTTGGCGCTTGGTATTGGTCGCGAATATGTCTTGAAGCCATTTGTAGACTGTAAAAAAAAAAAAATGTCGGTTGAAAATCAATTAACGGTATCGGAAGATTTCCTTGCATAAAGTGTTTCCGAAATTTAAAACACATGTGCGGTGCAATATTTCAGTAATATTCTTATTTTTAATTCAAATTTTTCTAAGTTTCAGGCAAAAGATTTGTAACCTTAATATCTGGCATTTTTACTTTACAAAAAAGTACATTAACGTTCAATTGATCTAAGTGATGTAAGCAAAGTTCAAGTTCCGGTACATTAAATTTACAATTTACTTTAACAGTCTATCATTCCATTATATGCAATAAAATTGCAAACTAAGATGATAATCGTAAAATAGCATATTAAAAAAAAAAAAAAATGCCATTATTTGAGACCAGCCTCGAACAATTCTTGAGCGCGCTTATCCTCGATAGGAGAAAATAATTGAAGTCCAACAGGCTCAGAAAACATAGGATTGAAACGAAAATAAACGGAACGCGATGGGGAGAGATAAAGCTGTACGAACTCTCTCGGTGACTTCCTCTCAATTTCATAAATCCAATCATTCCGCGGTATCGCTCGGGGACCCGAGGAGGTTATCGGACCGGCGTCGCTCGTCCCGAGTCCCACCGCGCGTTCATTGCATTATATGTGGGCGACGAATGATCGTCGAGCGGGTTCGGAAAAAAAAAAAAAAAGGCAGTGGCATCGGAGCGAGAGTGAGTATATATATTTTGCGGGAGAAAATCGCTCGTAAGAGTGCGCTGGCTCGGTATCCGCGGATCGAATTCAATGAGAGCACTGTTGGCTCGCGAGTTCATTGATATCGCTCAATTAATAAATTAAAATAACTCGGAGCAATTCTTCGCTGTCTGCGGCGTTGTCCCACTCCCGCTCCAGAAGATCTCCTCTGCTCCTGTACTCGTTATTTTCTTCGATCTATTTTAATTTCTCGTCTCCGCCGACGCTATTGCTGACGGAGGGAAAGAAACGAACGAAGAAACACGAAGGCGAAAGGAGAGCCTCGTCGAACATCGCTCTTCGAACAACATCGGCACAGTGCACGTATAGACGGCCTAATTCAATATAAATATATATATATATATAAGTAAGTATGACGTATCGATATCCTATGTTTATGTGCTCGACGGTCATTGGACCGTCGTGAGCTGAACAAGATACTCGAAAATACTCAAAATACAAAATAGAATGTGTAATTAAAATACGAAATAATTTTTGTACTTAAAATACATTGACAAATAATTCGTTTAAGTACTTTTTAAAATAACCCGTAAGAATCAATCCTTCCCGTTCATCCAACCATCAGACCTGACTGTGCTAGTCCTAATGTGGAGAAGACGCAAAAGTATTTTGTACATCGTACTCAGAGGGTACGAAATGCGCTCAGAAAAATAATTTATTTTATTTCAATCAATATTCATTGAAATCAAATAAATATTTTACTTAAAACAAATAAAGGGTGGTCATGAAATAAATTATTTTTTCTGGGTGTGTACTTGAAATACCAGAAGAGTATTTGAGTACTTAAAATACCTAAAATAGATCAAATATTAAAAATACTGCCCAGCTCTGCCGTCGATATAGAGATTTCTCGTCGACGCTGTTGCTGGCTCTCGGGTGTGACGGAGAGAAAAGGGCGAGGAAGAGACGGAGAAATGCGAAATCGAGTCTCTTCGAACAACATCGGTACAGAGCATGTATCGAGGGCTTAATTTAATAAGGGCGTACGATGTATCGAATATATTATATTTAACTGCCCCTCTGGTTTTGGACCATCGATATAGAGATTTCTAGTCTCCGTCCGCGCTATTGCTGGCTCTCTGGAGTGACGGAGAGAAAAGGGCGAAGAAGAGACGAAGAAATGCGAAATCGAGTCTCTTCGAACAACATCGGTACAGAGCATGTATCGAGGGTTTAATCTAATAAGGGCGTACGATGTATCGAATATATTATATTTATCTGCCCTTCTGGTTTTGGACCATCGATATAAAGATTTCTCGTCTCTGTCCGCGCTACTGCTGGCTCTCTGGAGTGACGAAAGGAAAAGGACGAGCAAGTGACGAAGAAATACGAAATCGAGTCTCTTCGAACAACATCGGTACAGAGCATGTATCGAGGACATAATCTAATAAGGGCGTACGATGTATCGAATATATTATATTTATCTGCCCTTCTGATTTTGGACCATCGACATAGAGATTTCTCGTCTCCGTCCGCGCTATTGCTGGCTCTCTGGAGTGACGGAGAGAAAAGGGCGAGGAAGAGACGAAGAAATGCGAAATCGAGACTCTTCGAACAACATCGGTACAGAGCATGTATCAAGGGCTTAATCTAATAAGGGCGTACGATGTATCGAATATATTATATTTATCTGCCCTTCTGGTTTTGGACCATCGATATAGAGATTTCTCGTCTCCGTCCGCGCTATTGCTTGCTCTCGGGAGTGACGAAGGGAAAAGGGCGAGCAAGTGACGAAGAAATACGAAAGCGAGAGAACTTCTTCGAACATCGCTCTTCGAACAACATCGGAACAGCGCTAATTCAATGAGGGCGTACGATGCATCGAAATCCTATCATCGTACGCCCTTCTGGCGTTAGTCCATGCATGCAGAGATCATAATGCGCTCCGAATTCATCGGTCCGGCTAAAATCACAAGGACGTATACTTTGTGAGCCTTGTGCAAAGAAAAATACGCACTTCTGACACACGAGTGACGCGATATATGCACAGCGGCAGCTCCCACAGCATCCAACGATAACGTTCTGATTTCAATTGGTTCGTGAGGCTCTTACGAGGAATTCGGCAGAGAAGCGATTGGAGTCTCGGTGAGGGAGAAGCGAAGACGATAGTCCAGATGAGCGACACTATCCCGCATATATTTTCAATCGTAACAACAAGAACTTCAAGAAATTCTATCCGACTTATAAATATAAACAGAACCGAGTTTCCATCTGAACCTCTGTCTCAATTTCCGTGAAAATGTTTAACGTTTTTTTGCTTCGACTCGCGTGAAAATTGAACTTGGAACATTAAGTTTTCAAAATGTTTGCACCCAAATAAAAAAAAAAAAAAAATCGAATTAAATTTCGATCGGTAAACGTTCTTCAAGGTTGCGTTAACTCTATTCGCCGAATATTGAGATAAATTTGAAAAACAACAATCCATTCGACTTCCACACAAAAAAGAAAGAGAACAAACCGGCAGAGGCAGATGAATATTTTCGCGAGTCTCAGCGCTGCGATAATGGCATTCTCAGTCTCCGAGGACGAAATTCGCGAAACGTCTAATTGCCTCGATCGTCGCAGAGGCGGCGATTGCGGTTGAGTCGGGCGTCGAACGAGCACGACGAAAAGTCCCGCTGAGTCGGCTCGTTGTCGCCGTGAGACAGAACCCGCTTTTGACAAATTAACGTCACGGCGCGCGGGATAAAAGGACGAACGCTCGCGAGCTCGAAGAAATTAGAGGTGCGCGGAATATAAAGAGCGAAGAATATTCCACATACCTTAATATATGCGCTCCACCGAAAAGCTCTTCGGGGCCTCGAGAGGATTTCTTTACGGGAGGAGGAGGAGGAGGAGGAGGAAAGACGCGCGCACGAAAACGAAGGAGGAAAGAGCCGAGTGAAAATCTCGGCGATGATTCTCGTGTCCGAAAGAGGAGGAGGGGGGAGAGAGACGGTCTCTCGTGACGGTGACGCCGGCCGTTTAATCCTGATTAATGCCCTCGGATGCTCGCGCTAATGCTAATACCAGCCACGCCTGGCCGTATGGCCGAAAAAGTCCAGGAGCAAAGATCCATTGGCCCACGATTATTCTTCTTCTCCCTCCTCTCGCTGCCGGTGGCGGTCGGAACTTCCCCGCGGACGATTCTAAATCTTGGCCCGATAAAAGTTCGTCCACAGTCGGGCGATTCCCGGTCCGTGAGCCAAATGCACGCGGTAACTGCCTGCTCGAGTCGCGATAATTCAATTTGTTATTTATCGGGCTTAAATCGGGGAATAATTGCCCTCGGAATTGGTGGGTAATATACAGAGGACTTTAACTCCCCGTGCGTGTCTGTTATTTTGTTCGGACGACAGTTATTCGCTGGTTTCGGCGACATTGAAATTTAAACTATGTTTTTTTTTTTTTTTTTTTTTTTTTTTTTTTTTTCTAATAATTTGCCGGAGATGTCGAGATTTTATTTCTTGTCAGGTGAAGAGTTGTCGACGGGTGTAAAAAGCGAATCGATACGTCGAACGAAAATTTAAATAATAATTATAATGTAGGATCATAAAAAAGAGCTGGGATGTTTATCGGACTGATCTAATTGGCAAAAAGATTGTAATAATTATTTTTTCTAACTCCTTAAGCAGCTTTGATGCGTTCATAGAGATCATCGGTGATCGAAAGAATTTACATCAACATTGTATATAAATATTGTATTCAAATGATTTCGTTTGTCGCGAAGCGATTTGACTTTCGTTCGTAACAGGTGTTTCGATATCGGTCGTGCGTAAACTCCGTCGTGGGACAGAAAAGGCAAGCAATGTTCTCGTGCCACTATGACTTGTACAGCAGTTTTAACATAATAAATATTCTAAATTTAAATAAAAAAAAATAAATTGAATAATTAAATAAATATTAACAAAGATGCAAAAAAAAGAAAACACAAAAATTGATTACAATATTCTTGCCAGTTACATTAGGCGAAAAAATATAATATCTTCTTCGTTCAACATATAATTTATGTAGCAATACATTTTCATTGACATATCAATTATATATTGAATGAAAAACGCCATTATATTTATCTGCCCAATTCAACATGAAAAAATAATGCAATCATTTTAGCTTTTTTGCATCTTTAACTCCTCAAGGAGCTTTAATGTGTTCATAGAAACCGTCAACGATAGAAATAATTTCATGCGCATCGTATTCAATGGTTCCTGTTTGCCGCAAAGCGTTTTGACTTTTGTTCGTAACAGGTCTTCGATATCGGTCGTGCGTAAACTCCGTCGTGGAACAGAAAAGGCAAGCAATGCTCTCGTGCCACTATGACTTGTACAACAGTTTTAACATAATAAATATTCTAAATTTAAATTTAAAAAAATTGAATAATTAAATAAATATTAACAAAGATGCAAAAAAAAGAAAACACAAAACTTGATTACAATATTCTTGCCAGTTACATTAGGAGAAAAAATATAATATCTTCTTCGTTCAACATATAATTTATGTAGCAATACATTTTCATTGACATATCAATTATGTATTGAATGAAAAACGCCATTATATTTATCTGCCCAATTCAACTACCAAAAATAATGCAATCATTTCAGCTTTTTTGCATCTTTAACTGCTCAAGGAGCTTTGATGTGTTCATAGAAACCGTCAACGATAGAAATAATTTCATGCGCATCGTATTCAATGGTTCCTGTTTGCCGCAAAGCGTTTTGACTTTAGGTTCGTAACAGGTCTTTGATATCGGTCGTGCGTAAACTCCTCCGTGGGATAGAGAAGGCGCGCAGTGTTCTCGGACGATTATGACTGGTATACAGCGGTGTTGCCGTGAGGTGGAGGTTGCCCGTGGGGCAAGCATCTGGCCGTAATTACTAAATTATCCTCGAACGCCGGCTCGAGCGTCCGCGATCAGAGACTCGCCGCTGTTCTACCACCGCGCGGGGCTCGAGCGCGCCCGCCTGATCTCTCTTCCGCGCCGACTTCGCATTCGCGAGCTCCCTAGCAAGGTGACTCTACTCCTGGGTATCCTCGGAGGGCTTATACTCGCCGGGAACGACGCCAAGGATCGTCGTTTATCTCGGACCATCTAGCAGATATACAGCTGTTAAGGTTGATCTTTGCCGCTGCCTCTCCCCCCCCCCTTCCCTCTCCCCGCAACATGAGAAATTCCTAGCGATAACGTTGACTCTTTACCTCGACTAATTCAACGTCAGAGAATTTTCTTCGGCGGATGAATTTTTAAAGTTATTTTTTAAGTTATTTTTTAAGTTATTTTTTAAGTTATTTTTTAAGTTATTTTTTAAGTTATTTTTTAAGTTATTTTTTAAGTTATTTTTTAAGTTATTTTTTAAGTCATTTTTTAAGTTATTTTTTAAGTTATTTTTTAAGTAATATTTAAAGGAATTTTTTTAAAGGATTTTTTAATGTAATTTTTTAAGTAATTTTCAGTCATTTCTAATGTCATTTTTAAAGTCACATTATTTTATGGATTTTAACGCGCTCGCTCCAACATCTTTTCCGCATTTTTCTACGCAAAAATCAAACTATCACGATCAAAAGTGAAAGAGCCTCGTGCCGAAGAACGGTTTAGCTCGTGACGAGACGTCGCACAATAAAAGAACCGACCCGAGCCGTGTCGATACCAAAGAGAATAGAAGCAAAGATATAAAAAATCACAAAAAAAAATATCCTCACGAGTCGAAAAATATGTGTTACGAGAAAACAAATAAATATATCGAAGAGTGCGCGAGGTGAAAGTCCGCACGACCCGAAGGGCTTCGCAACTCCCCGACGAACTCTATGCAATGAAATAAACAAATAAAATGAGAGGTAAAAAAAAGGAGAATAAGAAGAAGCCTCAAAGGGGGTTTTGCAGCAGATTTTATATATATATATATATATATATATATATATATATATATATATATATATATATATATATATATATATATATATATATATATATATATATATATATATATATAGTTTATACATATACACACATATAAACTATATACATATATTATATAGTATATATGCGGGGCGTATTATTTTTGTTCCGGGCCGAAACGTGCGAGCAGCGACGAGGACGAGAAGTAAAAGAGGTCGGTTATGTGCTATACGCGGAAAGAGGATCGAGCGTGAAGGACCACAATAAGTTGCATGCGAACGAACACGATGGTGGCTGAGCCGAGCGGTCCCTCTCTACGGCTGGAAGCCGGGGCCGCGGGGAGAAGTTGCGAAGAAACTCGAGGATGAGGATGCACGGAGATCCTCGTGCCCGGTGCTGCTGGCGTTACCGGTGCCGCCGCTGTCTAGGCCGATGATGCATCGTCCCGTGGCGAGGAGGACCGCGAGTGAGATCGAGCTCGAGTTCTCCCCGACGAGACTTCTCGGCATGCTTCCCAGCGCTACTCGAGTCTACACTGCGAACTTCATCTTCGAAGCTCGAACCTTCATTCCAGCCTCCCGCCCGCCCCTAGAAGGACCTTCCGGTTCGCTGGTACCGGCCCGGTCACGGACGCCCGGCGAACCGGAGAAATATGGCGAATAACAAGAACCGAATATATATATGTATATATATATGTTCCGAGAGCGAGACTACAAAGACGATGAAATAGCGAAAGTTATGCCGAGTTTAATGCGTGTGTACTTGTACGTACACACTTTTATCGCACAATCGCTAGAGTTGCGATAATTCTTCGGGGGGAAAATATTTTACATTGTTTTAGTTATTTATGACGA
Source organism: Amblyjoppa fuscipennis (assembly GCA_963575735.1). Lineage (NCBI taxonomy): Eukaryota > Metazoa > Arthropoda > Insecta > Hymenoptera > Ichneumonidae > Amblyjoppa > Amblyjoppa fuscipennis. Next base: position 7,311,261 of record OY754496.1, read on the forward strand.
TGTGGTGGACAAGATTATCTTTAGTTGTTTGTTTTTATAGATCGTCTAATGCGAGAATCCGGAGTCTGGAACTCGGCGATCTTAGCACGAGGTTTAGGAACAAATATGGGTAAACATTCAAACAAATGATGAGAGACTTCATGACTCGGAAATAAAACAAATAGCAGATTACGATCATCGGTGGCTTTTAGACATTTGCCGTTTAAATGATATTTCCTAAGTATCTTAGAATTCAAAGTAAAAATATAATATCTTAGTTTCGGGCGATTAAAAAACAACCGTTTTCATCTCTGACACACGTGCGAAGTGAAGTAGTTGGCTATAGAGGATTATCGTATTGCAAACAGCTCGCGACATGCTCAACGGTGGACCCAACAATTTTTTTATTTTAATTTTCCTATCTCTAAACTGTTATTTTTATTTTTATATCCCGTCTAGTGCGAAGACTTCTGAGTTTCAAATCCCGCGATCTTATCACGATTCGATCAATAACATAATGTGCAAAAACAAAAAAGAAAAGCTCATAAATAATCGTAAGACTTTACAGTTCAGGAAGAAAAAATAATAACCACCCGTGTCCGTCAGAGATTTGCCGTTAAGACACCGCGAAAGTATAATAATAATAATAATAATAATAATAATTGTCCTCCCGACCACGAGCCTTTCCACCGATCTTTGGAAGGCAAAAAAAAAATAAAAATATAACATCTTGTTTGGGGTCAGTAAAAAACAAAACGAATCGTTCTCTCGTTTGACCACGTCGTCGAAGCGGGAGTGAAGTGCAAAGTGAAGTGGCTATGCAAGATTGCCGCATCGCAAACGTCAGAGTAGCCCGAACGTGCGCTCAGCGGTAGCTCCGACCATCGAACGTTCAGATTTTCGATCTCCTTCCCTTTGCGAACTCTCTCGCTCTTTTCGTTCTCGAGCCCGCTTGCGAGTTCCTCGCACCTGCAGCGAGGAAGAGCTTTCTCTCTCTGCTCGGAGGCGAACAGATCGGTATGATATAAAGACGTTTCGATCGTGGGTCGGTATCCCGTAGCGAGACGTATCGGGCCCCGATAGCCCCGCAGCATCGGCAAGCCTCGATTCTTCTTCGACTTTATTCTCTTTATTCTCGATAATGCGGACACGCCGAGAGAAGGAGTCGCGCCAACGGCGGAACGGCCTCGTAGTAATTGACAACGAGCCACGCTGTGTGTAACCATCGAGCGCTGCCGCTATTACCGCGATAATCCGTTGCTAATGTCCTCGCGGCGTGCTTTAAATACCCATTATTCATCGACATCGGCGCAAAAACGTAATTAATTGTTTGTCATCGAAGACTCTCACCGAGTCACCGGGTTTGACCTTAAAAAAAAAATTAAAAAAAAAGAAAGCAATAAAATTCGCGAGCAATGAGTACACGTTCTTTTATTGCGTCATTGTCGATTTGTTAAGTAGCTACTTTATACCCGTTCGATCTTTTTTTTTTTTATAATTATGCGAACCGACTTAAGAGTCGCTGAAAAAATTTATACTTTTTCTAGCGTAATAAATGATATTTTAGTAGAAAATTGTATTCTATTGCCTTTTCATTATTGGATTGAATCAATTCGATTACCAATTAACCGATAGTGGGTTACAGTGTTTAGAACGTTAACGAACAATAGTGTCAATTCTTTTTTCTTTTTTTTTAATTCACCGATAAGTTGATAAATTTAATATACTCGATATATTATATAGGTACTTTACATATATATCTTGTATGTTTATAATATATTGCAGACAAACAAAAAGTGCTATCGAACATGGAACGTATGTATACACACCGGATTTGAAAGAAAGAGTTACCTATCTATGCATATATATATGTGTCTGTGTGTGTGTGTGTGTATGCATTGGATCGCCGATGTGAGTGGAAGGGCCCGCCGGGCGTACGTTTCGAGAGGAGAGATTGAGTTACGTTGAACATTTTTCTAATTTTGTACCCAAATAACGTATATTGTAGAAACCGATAATAGGTTTCACTGTTTCACTGTTTGAAAAGCTAACGAGCGGCGGTATAGATTTTTTTTTTTCTTCAATCAACCGATAAGCTGATGAATTTAATATGTCTGAGACATTATATCAATAAATATATTAAATATATTACAGAAAAACAAAAAGGTCTATCGGATATCGGACTTATGTATACACGCCGGATTTGAAAGAGTTACCTATCTATATATATGTGTGTGTGTGTGTGTGTGTATTGGATCGCCGATGTAAGTGGAAGGGCCCGCCGGGCGCACGTTTCGAGAGGAGAGATTGAGTTACCAAGAGATAATCGCATGCACGCCCAGCCGCCCGGGCACCACCGAGGCACACATCCCGGCAGGGGCATCCAAGGGCGGACCACGGTGCGGTATACTTGTGTGTACACATTCGACTTCAGCGTCGACCAAAGCCGGTCGTCTCGGTCAGTCTCGGTCAGTCTCCCCCCCCCCCCCCCCCGTCTCGGCAACGATTTGCCGCACGAAAAACGGGTAATCCGGCGGCTTGAATTTAGTTCTCACTACGGCGTTAAGAGGCATTAGCTCCCTCGACGTCTAGTCGAATTTCTACGCACGCGAGTTCGTCGAACGTTTCACGTTTAAACGTTCCTAGGTATTCTTAGGCCCGAAGCCGTCGGTAGGAAAAAAAAAGGAAAATTAAAAAATAAACACGAGTTCGAGCGCCGAATGTAAGGAACTGTTTGTAAAGAAAATATTTTATAAAAAAATTGAATCAAAAAAGTGGTGGTGAAAATTTGAGAGGAACGAAAAGATTAATGAAAGCTGCTCGCTTTGTCTATAAACCGCACCGCCGACATTGAATAAGCTGGGCGCGCAACATGGCGTGCACTCGACGGCCTGCTGCTCATCCTCAAACCGCCGCTGCCTCGAGAGGACCGCTGGGAAGATTAAGACTCGTGAATAAGTACCGGAATAAGGCTTTCACTGTTCCACCGTTCGACTTTCCTCGCAACCGAGTTTTCGCTGCATTCCTTGCGGAGCATTAAACTAAAAAAAGCTGGACGGAGCATCAGGCTTTCCTTTTATAGATTTTTTTTTTTTTTTTTTTTTTTCAGTAGCGGAGCTATGAACTCTGCCTTGAAGGTTTGTATTTATTTTATTGGTGTTTTGATAATTTTTGTATTTAAAATTTTGTAATCCTGGTCCATCGAGTTTCAAGATCAAATATTTTATAGATTCTTTCTATTTTTAGTCGGGGATCTATGAAATCTCCCTCCAACGTTTGTATTGATTTCATCGAAGTTATGATTTTTTTTAAATGTGGAATTCTGCAATCCTGGTCCATTGAGTGCGGAGATGAAACCTCAGAGGATGAGGACAGTTGAAACAATGTCCGTGGGCAGCTGTCATTACGATCGTCATTAACGTCACGGCAAGTGGGCAGAGTGAAAAAAAAACTAAAAGACGAAATAACGAACGCTCCGCGTTATTGAGACGAGAGCGGCGCTTTTACAGCTGCAATGGGTGGAGCGTTATTGCAGCGCATCCCAGACGCTTCCTCCTTCACCTTTTTCCCCAACTTCTTTGCGAATAGAGTGGTTACATCTTTACGATTTCATGGAAAGCCTCGAAGAAGAAGAGCTCCCGGTACTTTCGATTTTTGTTATTATTTTTTCTTTTCTTTTTCTCGCACTTTCGTGCAACGTTTACCCTTTCATCTTTCCCAATACCGACCGGCGAACGGATGTAAAACCGATGAGGAAACGGCGCGCCGCGGCAACGTATCGGCGACTTTGTACCGACCATTGATTGATACATCTGGGGCTTCATAGTAAATCGCAATCCATTAAATAAATTGATTCGAGCTGCGAGCGTCTACGAAGAAGGTCGCTTCGCTTTTACGACCGCCGGGCACCCCTCGCGCTTTTTCACAGTGAAGCCACTTTGCCTGTTTTCTTGCCTAGCTTCTCGCGAACCGAACGAAACAACTCCGCTGTGCAAGCCACGTTAAATTGTTCGGTCAATATTGCGAAGCTTCAGCTCATTCGGTTCTTAAATTTTTTTTTTAGATCGCGGAAACAATATTTCGTACCTTCCAGTGTATTGCGGAAAATCGAGGAAAAACATTATTGGGCCAATTAAACTATATTTTTGGATTTTTATTTCTTTAATCGAATAAAATTTATAATAAAGTCTGTAATAGAATTTACTAGAATATAATGCTTATTTGGTTCGTGTAAAGACCTTTTACAACTTTGCCAATGAAGTTTGTAATGAAACTTTCAATAAAATTTATCTTCGATTTTTTTAAGACCTCGGAAACAACATTTAGTACGTTCGTTAAATTTCTTGATGTTTTATTATTTCTTTTTAATCGAATAAAATTTATAATAAAATTTAAACACCGGGCGGCTTCAATAGGTTTTGATTCGAACAAGCCTCAAAGATTTAAAGAACACAGTTCTGCCTTTTCGCTACTGTTAGATCTATGGTTAAAAATTTGCTGAATATTGAGGAAAAAAGAAAAATCTACAAATTCCCGTGTAACTTTTACAGTGAAACACGAACCGCCGGAGCTTTCATCTTCCACCGACGAACGGATGCGACGGCAAGATCCCGGACGTCGTGCAATTGATATAACCAGTTGCGTGCCGTAAGCGCAGCGTACAGGCCGGTCTCTCATTGATATTTATTGGAGCTTATAGACGAGACGCGATTATTGGAAGGGTCAATGTGTGTCCTTCTTGTGCCGTTGTTGTTCCCACTCGGCCCGCATCTTTCTCTCGCGCGTGATAAGTCACGGCGATACCGAGAATTATAAATTTAGGTGCTGGAAGATGCAAGCTAGTTCGTAGGCCAGATCCACCGGGAAGATGCAGCGTCTCCGATTCTGTGAGAGTCGGACCAATGAAATTTGTCACTGTCCCGCGGAGTATCCCACTGCGCGAGCAATGCTCGAGCCCGGCTCGGGCTTTCTTCTTAATCTCGGCTACTTCTTCGCCTCTCTTTTCCCTTTTCTTCTTCGCCCCGGAGTCGATTTCCAGAGCGGTAAATTCTCCGGCACATCGCGCGCCCGAGACGGACGCACACACGTACACGGCGCGCGCTTTGCTCGCAGCGTTTGTTTGGACAAGCGGACGTTATGAGATTTTATGCGAGAAAACGCCCGTTCCGCTCGACATGTTGTACTGTTATATCTGAGTTATATTGTGGGATCGGAGAGCCTGTTCGCGCCTCTGATATACGCCCGGTCGAGGTTTATTGGGACTGCTTATGTTTGAAAAAGTTTTGCCGCAAAAGTTGGGCGAATTGCCAGATGGTTTATCATTAAAGGAGCCGGGTCAATTTTTTATTTACCCGAATTTTATTCAACGTGGGAGTCGCGGAAAAATTATAGTTAATTTTTCGCTGGGATTTGACGAATCCCGAATATTAACATTGAGAATGTTTAGTTAATTTTTAGCTGGGAAATGAAACAAAAAACTGAAAAAAATTGGGAATCTTGAGAAATAAATTTTCGAAGAATAACATACGAAAGGGTCTGGAGGGTCCCCAGAAATGAACCTGTTCGGTCCGTTTTGGCCCAACGATTATCGGGCACGGGATCAACGAAAAGCCAAGAGTCCGCAGGGATGTCGAAACGAGAAAGGGAAGTGGAAGCAGATTTTTTGAAGATACGTGACCCTTTCTTAAAATTCCGTGGGTCACTCTGCAGCGATCTACGTTGGGATTTATCGTCTACGTGCAACTCTCTCTCTCTCTCTGCGGGCATTCGGCAGTATCGATCTCCTATCGATAATCGATTTTCCTGCTGGGTTCTGAGAAAGTGAAGAAAAAAAAAAAACTGCAAATTCATCGCGTAGGAGGATTCGACGAGGGCGATTGATTTAATGATTTGTCCCGTTGGTAAAAAAAGGTGTTCGGTCCCGAAGCTTTCTATTCTGGTGAAAACCGGGGAAAACTCCGAACGTAATATATCGAGCTCCGAGGGTAATTTGGAGAAAACAGGAGGGAGCAGCGCTTAGCACATGGCCGACACGTTCGGGGTCGAACGGTCGCAGCTTAAATTTTTCCGGGAAAACATTCTCCTCCCGAGATTCCGATCCCGTTTCCGCACGGCTTCACTGGATAGTCACGTGACTCACGGCTCTCCCACTCGACTATCCACGATTTCAAAAATTTACGCATCGTTTTTAGTAATTGATTGTATTATTAAAAAAAATTTCTAACCAACACTGAAAAAAAAATTGGTATGAAATTTAATGAACTCGTATATTAAATTTAATCTACAATTGTGATGAAGCATTAAGGTCCAGTATATTAATAACTTTAGGAATTATGACAGTTATGTTAATACTATTAATAATTTACATTAATTTTACTATAGAAGTGCTTTGATTCCGAATTTTACGTGAATTTTACTCTGAAAGTCCGTTCACTTCTCATGACAATTGTACATTAGATTTACAATTTTTTTTTTTGACAATGAAGAAAAAGAACCGGTTTTTAGTGGCGAATATTTTGTGAAAAACAAAAATGTCTCCAGTTATTAGAAAAAAGCTCCAGTGAAAGCCAATTAGCTCTAAAGTAGAGTCTTAGTTGAAAAACTTTGATAATTTGAATTATTAAAGCCGCCAGTTATTTTTTTTTTAATATTTCATTCAATTAATTAAAAAAAATACACATATATAAAGCAAACTGTACACACAGAGATTTCCGTCTCGATTCGCATAAACACCTTTTTTTATTAACAAGATCTCACGCATGCGCATCAGCGCGCGCGGGTCAGTAAGTGTAATGAATTAAGCTACGTCGAATAACATGCAATTTAACTGCATTGCGCAATAATAACATACCGCATAAGCGTACGAGGATAGCGTGAGCGGGGAATCTCTCGGAAAATTATGCTCCGGGTTCGAGCAAGTGGGGACTGTTTCGAAGTAAGATACGAACATGAAGACCGAGCGGGAGAGTGTGAGAGCAGCCCGCGAAGTGCACTGCTCGGTGTGCAGACAAAACAAACAATTTTATCGTCGTGAACGATCACCAAATTGTCTCATTAAGACGATTAGATCGCGCGCTCTCTCGTCTCGCCCAGCAGTCTCCTCGTGATAGTTGGCGTACACAGAGTACCCTTATTCACGACCCGGTTTAAACTCCCCACTGCGCGAAATTCCAACGCGCATAACCAGACTCGATTCACTCGTCCGCAATCGAATTTACACGCAACTCCTTGCCCGAGCCGTTCAGATTTCTCTCCGCCACTCGACTCAATGCTTTTTCCTTTTTATTTACTCATCGTCCGCAAAGTCGACAATACGATTGTAATTTATTCATGGAAAATGCTAATATAAAAAAAAAATTGCATGCTCTTTCTCGTAACTCATAAATTATCTCTTCCTCGGAGAATCAATTTTACAGACTAAACGTTCTTTATACTTTAAAAAATTGTTATATACAAATAAATAAGTAGATGAATGAATATGTGAATGTGAAAGAAGTAACGCAAGAAGATCGAAGATAAAATCGTTCATTCCATAAAAAAGCGATTCGATGCTTCTCTGGATAATAAAAATCTAATAACCTAATACAATTATAATTAACGAAGATTAATGAAAAATTTGTATATAAAAAAAGGAGAAGGAAAATCTGCATACTGTTTCGCAAGCTTGCAATCTGTTCCTTGGAGAATCAATTTTACGAGGTACTTTATACTTCAAATAAATTGTACATACAATTAAATAAGTGAATGAATAAATACATAAATCAAAGTGAACGAGGCAACGCAAGAAGATCGAAGATAAAAATCCTTCTATAAAAAGAAGCAATTCGATTCTTCTCTGGGTAATAAAAATCTCAATCGATAAACAATCAATTCGCGGTATATCGTCTGTTAACGTGTCCCGATAACGGTGATCGATGCAGGACGCAATCGAGAAGTTCGGATAAATAAATGCGAATTCTATTCGCGTCGGAGAAACAAACTAAAAGAGACGATGAATCGAGAGAGCGGTAGAGATTGTGAGAGGATCGTCGGGGAGTCGAGAGAATCAAATTTCTATTCGGTCCACGATGAGGACTTCGTTGCAGATTGCGAGAGCTCGGACTCTGGATAAGTAATCTCCGAAGGAACACAAACGCTCGTCGTATAAATAGATCGTAGTACACACTACGACTACACCGTGGTGTAAATAACGGCGTCACCCGTGTGTCCGGACGATAGAACTTGACCCGACCGCGATATAAAGTCATCCAGCATCCACAGTTTCAAAACACCGAACCTTTCACTGCCGAACTTTTTCTCCAAAAGATTTCTTTCAATTAAAAAATCTATCATAACTTTAGCGACAATTTTTTGTACAAATGTATTGAGAATATTTTTGAAATAATGTATTAAGAATATTTTTGAAATAATGTATTAAGAATATTTTTGAAATGATGCATTAAGAATATTTTTGTAATAATGTATTATGAATATTTTTGTAAAAATATATTAACAATTTTTTTTGTAAAAATATGTTAGGAATATTTTTGTAAAAATCTTTGAAAAATGCGTACTGAGATATTCAGATAAAGAATGATTACACCAAACCATACACCAAAAGAACGATTTTTTTTTTTTTTTAATTTAAAATCTGATCGAGAAACTTTCTTCTCGAAGTTCACACGAGCCAAAATTCGAAGCGCTTGTCCGCGGGTCTTACGAATGTGAAGCGTTTGTCTGCGGGTCTTAAGAAAATGAATTCCCTCGTGAAAGAAGAGTCCACAAAGTCGTTAGCTCCAAACCGTTCCCCAAAAACTGGTGAATCCGGTGTTGAATAATGTTTTTTTATGTTGCCCGAGTATGAATTTATTGGTTCGACAAAGCTGCGGGCTGCCGCAGCGGTTAATTCAAGCGTGATGCACAGTGTAAACTGTTTGGGTGGATCGTGCAGTAATAATTCGATATTTTATCGTAATCGTGTGTAACGGGAGAGTATCGCGTGTCGCAGTGTGCCACGAGGAAGGCATGAGCGAGGGGATGTTGCGGTGAGACGAAGAACGAGCGTCGTAAAGTGGGGAGAGAGAGGGGGGGGGGGATGAAAACGGAGAGACAGCGCGTGAGGCGAGAGGGACGAGGTGAGTAAGGCGAGTCTTACGCACCAGGCGGGCCCCTTCAGCCCCGGTACGTTATGAATGCGTGGAATTTATCAATGGACGGGCGAGCCGATGATAAATCGGGCGTGTGGATCGTATCGCGAACGGAGCTTTATAATACAGAGACGGTGCGCAGCGGCGAAACGTTGCACGGGGAAGCTTTCTATTCGCTCGCGTCCGCGACGGCACCGGCGCTGCAAGGTGAGATAGCGATTATATCGCTCGAGGCTCGAGCGCGCACAACTATCTCAGTCAACCGGCGATCGTCAGCGAACGCAAGCTCTCGCGGTCGCGAGGAAAGACCGCCGTGCGGTTTTCATTCTTACGAATCTCCGACGGATTCTGCAATGAGGATGCACCCGTGCGCCGATTTCTGCTGGAAGTCGGTTAAACGGCTCTTCCTGAGCCGTTTAGCCCCCGTCAGAGCTGGGCAAATACACAAAGTACTAGATACATGCATTCAATTACCGAGTACTAGAAGTATGTATTCAAGTATCGAGTACTGGAAGTATGTATTCACATACCCAGCACTAAAAATTTGTGTTCATGTACCGAGTACTAGAAGTATGTATTCAGGTAACGAGTACTAGAAGGTATTTTTTCAGGTACCGGGTACTAGAAGTATGTATTCAAGTAACAAGTACTAGAAGTATGTATTCAAGTAACGAGTACTGAAAGTATGTATTCAGGTAACGAGTACTGGAAGTATGTACTCAAGTAACGAGTACTAGAAGTATGTGTTCAAGTAACGAGTGTTAAAAGGTATGTATTCAAGTATGTTGTACTTGAGGTATTCAAGTATTCAAGTACGGAGTATTGGAAGTATGTATTCAAGCACTAAACACTTGAAGTGCTAAGGACTGGGTCCGACTTGAGTACTGGTAGAATTTCAGTGCTGACGATGTACCAGGTACTGAGTCAGTACTTAGTGTATTTGCTCTGAAGTGGTTTCTGCGGTGGCAGAGCCGAATTTCTTTGTTAATGGGCGAGCCGATGATAAATCGGGCGAGTGGATCGTATCGCAAACGAAGCGTTGTAACACGGAGACGGTGCACAACGCGGAACATTGCTCAGGGAGCGTGGGCCAAAACGAAGCTTTCTATCCGCTCGCGCCTGCGACAGCCCTGGCATTGAAAGGTGAAATAGCGATTGTATCGCTCGACGCTGAACTACCCAAGTTAACCGGCGGCCAGGAACAAACGCGAGCTCTCGCGGTCGCGAGGCAAGACCGCCGTGCGGTTTTCACGCTTCCAAACTTCCGACGGATTCTGCAACGAGGATGCAGACTCGCCGATATCCACCGGAGCTAAACTCTTCCTGAGCCGTTTAGTCCTTGCGGTGGCAGAGCCGCATTTCTTTGACCTCCTCGAGTCAGCACAGGACCGAATATTATCAGGTTGTGGGGACAGAAATTTTCATTTTAATTTTGAGAAAAAAAAAATTAAACCTTTTTTATCAAAATAGGTGAAAAAAATTACTTCTAAAAATTCAAGTTTTTTTCGTCTTTGCAGCCAAATGAAATTTTGGTCAAATTTCTTTTCGATGCATTTGATAGTTCGTTAAAAAATTTGTCGAGAGATTTAAAGAAAAAGATATATCTACCTATATAAAAAAAATGTCTATTTGTTTGTTGTCATTTCTGCCAAATACAACATTTTTGCTAAATGAAATTCTGGTTAAATTTCTTTTCGATGCATTTGACGATTCTTCAAAAAAGTTGTCAGAAAATTGTGAGAGATTGAAAGAAAAAGGTATATCTGTTGAAATAAAAATATTATCTAATTCATGTTGTCGAAAATGTTGGCCCTTTTCGATCGAACCGAAGCATCTTTGCAGTCATAGTGGAAATTAGAGCTCCGGGGAGGAGGAGATTTTATTCGAGATTTGTCGGACGGGCAGTTTATGCGTTGCGCACGGAGGTCTCTTCTGTCGGTCGTCTTCCCTATCGTAATTTTCTCAAACAATGCGGCGACGACCGAGCCTGCTGTAGAGCCCAATACCGGAGGCCCGCATCCTCCGACGCAATCCCGGCTCTCATAGTTCTCGTCCCACTTCTCACTTTCACCCCGGGATTTTCCTCCGCTCCGGCGATCCGACCCGTACCGCTGCGCCCCACAATGAAGACCTATTCGTACGGACGCGTACAGCGCAGGCAGTATGCACAGAACTGCACGTATCTTTCGTTTTACGAGCGATCCTCCCACGGTCGGTACTCGAGCGACTCTGGACCGCGAGGCCGTTCACGTCTCTCACCGATGTGTACGTATATTCTCGCGGCAATGAAAAAAACATATATATATATATAAACAATAAAAATTCAGGGCCAGTGCGTCGTGCGCGCACCTCTTTACCTCCGGCACGAATATTGTTCCACGCGCGTTGCTGTTGTTTCCGACAATTTTATTTTATTTTTTTAAACGTCCCGCAAGTACCGAGAGAATGTTCCATAACTTTGGAGAATCTTTTTTTTCTTTTTTTACGGAATACCAACGCGCACCGAGTGCTTCGATCTTCCAGTATTACGGCCGTCGTCCCTCGCGTGCAGAGTCGGAAAATGGGCAAGCCTTCGATCTCACGGCGAACTTGTTTCGATAGTGAAAAATAAAAGTGAATGCATGTGTGTGTGTATATATGTATATATTCCGCGAAGATCGTAAGATCGTGACAAATCGGAAGACCATATTTTCTATGGACGAGCAATGAAATTTAAGGTTTTTAGTTCAGGGATTTAATTTTCTTTTAATGAAGATACTATTTTCAATATTATTATACAAAATATTACATCATTAGTGATCAATATTTTATTGAAATAATATTTTCCCCCAGAACATCGATCAAAGATGATTCAATTCGCCCAAAGAAACTTGCTTTAAAAAAAAAGGATTAGAAGTTGAAAAAGAAAATCTGACCAATCGTCGATCGACTTAAAAAAAAGGTGTATAAAATATTGCATCATCAATTGTAATCGATATCCTATCGAAATAACATTTTCCTCGGATGACATCGATCAAAGATCAATCAAATGCACCCAAAGAAGTGCGCTAAAAAAAAAGCGTTAAAGAATAAAAAAAAGCCGCGAACCATCGATCGACTTAAAAAAAGATTCGTCCAAAAATCCCAATAAACAAAAACAGTCGTCGCCTCGATGGAGCGAAACGAGCGTTCGAAAGCGCCGAAAGATCAGAGAGCCGGGGCTGGGCCGTCGCTCGGGTGGATTTTACGCCTGCCGTCGGCCGGCTTTCGCGGGGGAGCCCGATGGGTGCTCAGCGAGCATTCGCCGACGGAGAGTTTTAACGGCGCGCCGGCGCCCGAAGTCGTTCGCGCAGCGATTTTTGTCTCGTTCTTCTCGCGCTATCGGCCGGGCCACGGGAGTTTCCCGTCTTCGCGCCTTTCCTCTCGTCGACACTCCGAGAGTCTCCGCGTCGGTGTGCAACCCCGCCGAGAGCCGGTGAATTTCTCGTTCGCGAAGCGTAGAAATAAATCTCGCACGCGCCGCCGCGACCCGTCGGTGAGTCGACTCGCCGGCTCTCGTCCCATAACTCGAGCCGGCTTTAACGACGCCAGCAGCAAGCCGAACGGCAGCGCCAGCGGCGGCGCGTTGGCCAACCACCCAGCGCCGTAAACCGTCCTCGCGTGAATTAGATCGGCGGGCTATCTCTCTTCCCTTCTTATTCCACATTTATCTGGCTCCACCTCGCCGACTTAACGCGGGCCTTTCGGCTACCAGCGGGGAAAGAGCCGCGGCGGGATTTACCGATTCGTGGACGCGTTTACATCCACGCGAAATATTTTCGTTTACACGACGTCGAGAAACGGGCGTGGAGGAGGACGAGCGAGACGGGGAGAAGATGGAAGAGATCGGGACTTTCGAGACCCGAGAGCATTTATTATCCTACTCGCACATATTCCGCCAGGATTTAAGGCACTCTCTCTCTCTCCGCCGGGCGAGAATCTCGGGAAAAGGAAGCTGCCCGAGTCCAATCTCTCCTTTATGGAAGCTGGACGGTGCACATGAAAATTTATCCTCAAATCGTATTCACGAAGATCAAGGAACATTTTTATTTTTAAATCATTGTTTAATCAAGTCGTAGATATCAATCTCTTGTGTTTGAATGGAACGAATATTAAATTTACCGGCGAAATACTTATATTGATAAAGATTCATCCTATTGTATTCTCAAGTGTCAAGAAAATTTTTATCTTTATCGACAAAAATGTTTTCTCTCAAATTTCAGATATCAATCTCTGCAGCAAGCAATTGATTTTCAATGGAATCAAAATTAAATTTCCCAGTGAAATATTTATCGTCGTCCGGTGAAATTGAATTCTCAACGATCAAGTGAAAATATCCACTTTTTTATTTGTTACTATTATTATTATTATTATTATTATTATTATTATTATTATTATTCTCCTTTAGAGATATAAATCTCTGGGGCAAGAATCTGGTTCGACTCGATCGAAAATTAAATGTGCCGGTGAAAAATAATTTTTTAAGTCTATATGTATATATATATATATATGTGTATATGTGATTGAAGATAATTGAGTGGTATACGAGATATTTGTCGAGCGCGTTAAGTGACGATGAAAGTTATATTACGAAAGAAACATGAGCGCTATATTAGAAGTGATTTAGAGTCTGGTTGGGTTGAGGTATTCGCACGGATTCCACTGTGTGCCCTGGTGTGGCAGGCTCTCGGGGGTACATGTAACTAATTATACCCGGCGCAGCGTATAGGTACGCCGTCATTCAACGCGCCAGGCCTGACGCGCTCTCTCGCTATAAACCTGCACGTGCGCGACCTATCGTGCGCCGAGAAAACGCGAGGAGAGCACCAGTCTCGGTGCGCCTCCCGTACACTTGCTCGACGTCGAATATCCCTTCTTGGGTTATTATACCGCTAAAGCAGGTTGCGTGCCGCGAACGCAAATCAATGTCGGCCCGGCAGCTACGATATTTCATGCGAAGATTCATTACCATTTTTTTTCCGAACGATTTTTGCTTTAAGGGCAAAATAAAAAAAATTTTAAGATTGACGCTAATCGACGTAACTTTTTGCAATTTGAGGAAATTCATTCGATAATTTTGCTTTTCGAAACAATCTATCGAGAATCGGGAAAAAGTGAATTTGTTAATTTTAAATAAGGTTTAACTAATTCGAGCGTTAATTCGAGCTGTGCGCTCGATCGGGTTATCGCTCGTAAATCGGCGATCATCGTCGGTTTACTTCAGTTGGTAAGATTCGAGACAGTCGAGTAATCAAAAAACAAGATAACAATAAAAATAATGTATTGATGCTAATCTATGTAGCTTTGCCATTTGAGGAAATTTATTTTTTCTAACAATTTATCTAGAATCGGCGAAAAGCGGTAATCTGTTAATTGTAAATAAGATTCAACTAATTCGAGCGTTTTTGTCGAGATTTTTTGCGTAGAGTCGACCGTGCGCTCGCTCGGTTTATCGCTCGTAAATCGGCGCTCGTCAGTTTACGTTATCGACCGTCGCTTTCGGGGCGCCGCCGGCAAGATTCGAGACAGTTGAGTAACCAAAAAAAAAAAAAAACACAATAACAAAAAAAGACAATTTAATTGACACTAATCGACGTAACTTAGCAATTTGAAGTCATTCTTTCTACAAATTTGTTTTTCGTAACAGTTTATCCAGAATCAAAGAAAAAAGCAAATACGTTCATTTTAAATAAGATTTAACCAATTCGAGCTTTTTTCCTCGAGAATTTTTGCATTGTAGAGTCGACTGTGGGCTCAATCGCTTCATCGCTAGTAAATCGGCGTTCATCGTCAGTTTACGTTCAGAACCGTCGCTTTCGGCGCTTCGCCAGCTAGATTCGAGGTAGTCGAGTAGTTAAAAAAAAAAAAATTAAATTGACGCTAATCAACGTAACTTTGCAATTTTTGGAAAATTGTTCGAGACAATTTATCAGAAATCGGTGAAAAAAGCGAGTCTATTCATTTAAAATAAGATTCAACTAGTCCGAGCGTTTTTCTCGAGATTTTTCGCATTGTAGATTCGATCGTGCGCTCGATCGCTTTATCGCTCGTAAATCGGCGGTCATCGTCAGTTTACGTTCGCGATCATCGCTTTCGGCGCTCCACCGACGAGATTCGAGGCAGTCGAGTAATGCTCACCGCCGCTGGTCGGTGTAGTGTTATGTATCGGCGATTCGATTCGATGGGGAAGAAAGAAAACAAAACAAACAACGAAAAAGTCGTTGAGTGTAATAAAGCGAGTGTGCTCGGAAGCGTGTCGAACGCAAACTCATCTGGCGCGACCGTTTCAACGTCCTCATCTCGACCCGAGCACGCACACCGCCCCGCTAATATTATTATGCCGCTGACCGCACGTCCATGTGCCTCGTTCACCGAGTTTGTATTTTATACGTACACGCGCCCAATCACGCACGGCATAAATCTCAGCAGCTTCGATATTATAATCAAGCTTACACGTGTTTCACTCGGCCGGCTATCGAACGCCCCGACAGGTGGTACGACAACAACTTGCATACGGTAATTGATAAGTGGGTATCAATTGAATCGCTCTATCGAACGCCCAACGATCCTTTTCCTTACCCCGCCGCTTTATCGCCGATCGGCATCGCGATACCGAGAAACCTGACTTTTGGGTATAAATCAACTCGCAATCGTGATTTTTAGGCGCTGCGGAAGACACTTCCGGTTTGGAGAGAAAGCAATGTTTGATCATTTTTTTAAAGCCGCGAAAGCCTTATTTATTTTTACGACAAGAAAATTCAGTTAAAACTTCAAACTAACTCTGCGTGATTTCGTTTCTGATCGAAAAAGATGCGTAAAATCGAAGACCCAATGAAACATTAAACGTTCAGTGAAACAAAACAATCTTTGCTGCCCAATTTCTCTGCGCCAAGTCACCCGTCTACTTCCCCCGCGTTAAGTTTCACCTACTTTATTGTTGTACCCAAGAAATGCTCCACTTATCTGAATCATTCGGGAATCGATAAAAAAAAAAATTACTGATGAGGTAAAATCGTGGAATCGTAATTTTTTGATGCAACGGAACTCGCTTCCGCTTCCGTAAACGAATGTATCTTACTAATTTTTCAAAAACCTAGGACTTTTTTTTTACCAAAAAAAAAAATTCGCTTCAAACCGCAAAGCAGCCCTGCGCGATGTGTTTCCTGGTCGAAAAAAAAGTCGCAATATAAAGGTCGCCTCTTCGACATAAAAATGCCCAATATCAAAGAGTCAAAGAAAAGAATCTGCCGTTCAATTTATCAGCGTCAAGTCATCCCCACCTCAAGTCTCACCTATTGATTTTCCACCTAAATGAAAATGTTTCACCCATTCGAATTGGCCAATTATACAGATAAAAAAAGAAGAAAAACCGCCAAAAACTTACGGATGAGGTGGCGGTGCGTGAAAAGCGGCGGCGGCCGCGGCAGCCGCAGCGGCGTGATGCTCCCACGCGGCGGCCGCAGCCGCGGCGGCGGCTGCTGGATGGGGCTGCGGGGGCGGTCCATGATGTGTATGAAAGGGGGGCGGTGGGGGCGGCCCGTGGTGCGGATGAGGGTGGAAGGCAGCGTGGAAGGCGGAGTGGGGATGATGCGGCGGCGGTGGCGGAGGCAGCAGGGAGAATGCCTCCTGGTGGTAGGCCACCTCCTTCTCCGGCATCTTGAAACCTCTCTCGTTTCCTGTTCGATCGACGTTGAAACGTCGACGTTGGTCTTTATCACCGTGCGGCGCTTCCTCCTCGTTTGATTTCTTCGGGCGCTCCGTCAAGGTCACGGCAGCACTCGGTGGCTCGTCGTGTCGTCGCAGCCCGCTCGTGACTTCGCTGTCTCGATACCAACGCGAGTCCGCTGCATAGTCCGCGCTTGACAGAACGTCGACGTTAAACCCGAACTCTGCCGACTCTACTGCGCCGGCGCAGCGAGCGTTCAAAAATAACGAATTCACCCGAACCGCTTCTTTGTCGTCGATCCTCCCGTTCGACGCCTCGATTTTCGTCACCCTCTCGAGCTCGCGCTGTTCTCTAACCGTCTCCTCGACTCTACGATAGTAGAGGATGTTCGAGCGATCGTGCGACGTGCTTTGGGAATGGCGGTTCGACCGTTGCGCCGCCGTCGTTGACGGCCGAACTTTCGGCGGTTCGGCACGATCGAGACTCTCGACGTCTACATGCTCGTCGTCGATCTCGTCGGCGACGCACGCTGAAGCGCCGCTGCCGGTGGCGAAGCACCACCGAGCGTAGCCCTCGGGACCGTCGCTCTCGCGACTCAGCGAAGAACTAATCCTGACAGGTCTCTCACCACGAGCCCGCACGCACGACGTTCGGCTTTCAAAACAGCCTCCTCCTCCTCCTCCTCCTCCTTTCTTTACCGACACACTTGTACACCCCAAACCTAACGAGCCGACGATCGAAATCTTCCGTCGATCGATATTTCTGCCTTATTTTTTTCACCTCACACTTGTCACACTTTATTGATAATACAACATATAAAAAAAACACGACGCGTTCACCGTCCACTCGCGACGATATTCGTTAATCCTTTATTGCTCGAAGAGTTCTCTTCCTTACGATCGAGAAGCACTGCGAAAACATTTGCGAGCCTTCTAGTCACTGAAACATCGAGTCGAATGCGTTTTTGTTTTTTTTTTTTTTTTGGCACGCGTCACGAGAGTTTAATCTCTGAGCAGACACGAGCGAGAGATCGTAAAACACACGCTTTGATTGCTCTGTTTGTCTCGCCGAAAATTACGGTCCCGCTTGGAGAGAATAATCCCGCTCGATTCGCTTTATCTGAGATGCTTTGATCGCGTAGCTTTTCCGTTGCTGTCGCGAACGCACTGACACGATTGTGTTTACCGGCCGGCTCGCGGGCCGAGACGACGGAATCGGCGGAGAGCCGTCGTTGGATCGCGAATGGGAAAAACAGTGCGGTGGCGTGAGTGTCACGGTGTTTATCCTTTGGCGGGTATGGCGGTACTGAGCCCCGAGAAACGAGGGGATGGCGGACGTCGGGGAGGCGCGGGTAGAGAGCGAGGCGTGCGTCGACTGAGTGAACGTGCGACGAGGAGGCCGGACGGGGGAACGAGGGGAGGGGGGAATAGAGGAAAATTCAAAATAAGAGCGAGCGAGAGTGGAGACGAAAGGAGGCAACGAGCAGTCGAGGCATCTCGGCATTAAGAACCGGAGGGAAAGAGATGTATATATATATACATCTCTATATGTATATATATATAGATAAAAGGAACAAGTCCAGCGCGTTGTACGAACTATAAGCGGGAGGGGGGAGAAACTCTACGGTTGTCGAAAGCGCTGAGGGGAAGTGAGGAGGACGAATGTAAGCGGCTCGAGGAAAAGTGGAAGAGAGAAGTTTGGAGTTGAAAGCGAACGGTGGGGGCAACAACGACGCTCGTCGGGAGAGCGAGAGAGGGAACGAGGGAGACCCGACTGCGAGCGAGACGGACGGCGACGTCGAAGGTGGGAGCGAGAGCCACCGACCCGCAGGCGGAGGGGTGGGGAGGAGGCGAGAGAGAACGCGTGTCAGCTCGACAACTCAACTAGCACCGTGTAGCAGCACCCAACGCTCGCTGACGCCCCGAGATGCCTGGATTTCTCTATCCTTCTTCCATCATACCCTCTCGTATTTTTCTTCCGATTCTTATTGACTCGTTCCTTTGGATTTAATGGGTTCATCATCGATCGCTCGAGATCTTTTACGGTTTTTCTTTTTTTTTTGGTTTCTGGTAAACTTGGGATTTAATTCTCGAGGGACGATTGGATCGCTCGAGCTTTGTTGTTATTGATGAAAAATTGATTTTTTTAGCAATGTTTTTTGTTTACAAAATGGATGGAACTTTAGTTACTCTCTATTGTTGAATTTTTTTTTTACGATTGTCGATAGCTACAGAGGTTCTTCATTTATATTAAACTTGGGATACAATGCGTTAGGTACTTTGCTTGATCATTATTGTTATTATTCAAAACAAAAATTTCTGAGCAATGTTTTTGTTTTCTAAAAATTAACAACAATTTAGTTTTCTTTGTTATTGAAGTAAATATGTTGTTTTGTTTCCATTCTGTGATTAGTGGATAAAAAATGTGCGCTTTTATGATTAACGAATAAGCTAAGGGTATTCCTTGCTATAGAATCAATTGTATTCTTAAAGGCAAATAAATCCATACATACATACACATTTTTTTCTATAAAGTTTTTCTTTTCTATTAAACTTGAGATATAATTCTTGAGGCATATTTGCCCAGCTCGATCACTATTGATATTAATAGAAACACTATTTTCTGAGCGATGTTCTTTTCCAAAATTCAACTAAAATGTTCTTCTCTCAACGTTAAAGTAAATATATTTGGTTTGTTTGACAATCGTCAATCGCGTCGAAGGTTTTTTCTATCCGAGAGAATAAATGGTAAATCGATAAAATTTATTGTCGACAAACGTTCATGCCCACTTTTTTCTTTTCTACTTGTACTCGCCAAAAGAGACGACGTTATTTGCACGCCCAATGTTCCCGAGCGTTGACCATTTCGGTTCTATGGACCAGATTCGAAAAGACTCACGACTTCCGGTGTGGGTCGCACATGCGACCGTACGAAATTCCATCGAGTGGTCGTGTCTCGTCGGCGATTCTTGAAAGACGGACCGAGGCAACACGTTTTCTTTTCATCGTGCGGATTCTCGGATATCCCGGAGCTCGCGCCTCCGTACGGAAAAGTCCCTCCGGCCACGAGGTTTCTTAGCAGGTCTACACAGTCTTGTGTCCTCTGACAACGTGTCCTCGATTTTTTTTCCGCCAGACTAAACGACCATTTGGTCACTTGCTGGGGCTTTCGAACTTTCAACGCTTCCTATCGAGACACATGTGGAGAAGACAGCATGGAAAAATGCTCTTGTCGTTTATGAAGAATACTCGAAGGGACCCAACGAACTTGTGCTTCATTTTTTCCAGTCCTCGAAACTGTATCTGGCAACTCTAAACTAATCTCCCAGAAACGACTACATGAAAGTCGTTTTGTCGTTTCCTAAAAAAAGCTACCCGCAAACGGCTGCCGAAATTGAAGCTCGGTGGAATTTTCGTCTCCGCCTTCTTCCTTATGGTGCAATTTCCGTTTCCGCTTTCTCGAATTGTTTCTGATCAATCAAACCCAGAGCTGCGCAAATACAACAACAAGTACTTGAAGTACCTACATATTGAAGTGTCAAGGACTGAGTCTGTGCCCAGTGATCAGAACTTCAGCAATTCAGTTCTGTCAGAACTCAATACGTCAGTACTCAACACGGAGAGAAATAGTTCTGTTTCTCTAACGAAATATAGATAGTTAATAATTTATTGTTGGGCCAGTAAAAATATTTGTCGCCACAGCAAAATATTTTGTTGTCCCTACGTTAACCAGGTAACATAGGGACAGTTATGGTAACAAAATTCTCGTTGTCCCAACAGTTTTCTTTTTCTTCGTGACCAACTGCCGAGTGCTCATTATTTCAATACGTACTTCCAGTACGTAAAGTATTTGTCCAGCTCTGCTTCAAACGAATGTCCTGAAAAAGACTACATGAAAGTCGTTTTGTCGTCTCCTAAGATACTCGCAAACGGCTGCCGGAATTGAATTTCGGTCTTCATGGTGCAATTTCCGTTCGCGCTTTCTTGGATCGTTTCCGAACAACCAAACTCGCGAAAACACGATCGATCGCCTCCGGAACAATCAATGCCAAGACACATGTGGAAAAGTGAGCTTGGAAAAGTCAACTCTAAACCAATCTCCTGAAATCGACCACACAAAAGTCGTCTTCTCATTTCCCAAACTGCTCTCAAACGGCTTCCAGAATTGAATCACGGATCCCCGTGCTGCAATTTCCGTTTCCGCTTTCTCGAATCATTTCCGCCGAATCAACCTCTCGAACACACGATCGATCGCCCCCGCAACAATTAATCCCGCAAAACCCAATCAATAACCCAAGCAGCGACTTAACAAGAAAGGTCAGTTAATAACAGCAGCGGTCTCTTTTGGTACCTCTTGGTCACCCAGAGCGGCTATTCTCGCGAGTCCCTCATAGTAATCTTCGTCCCAAGAGAGACGTGAGCTAAAGAAGAAACGCACGGCCAGCGCAGTAGGGGGGCTTTCCTCCCGGGCTCTTCGATAATCACTGGTATAGGAGGAACGAGGTGCATAGAGTCATTAACTAGCCGTCGGCTCGTTACGGTCCTCCGGCAAGGGACGATCTCCCTCACCCTCCGCCTCCGAAGACCCCATCGGCTTTCCGTCTCTAAATCTCGCCTCCTCTCATCTCTTCCTCAGTCCTCCCCCTCGCGCCACTTTGCTCCCCCCGGCATATCTCGTGCCCGCGTCTTCTCACTTCGTCGCCAAACACCCGGACCGGCTCATTATTTTGTTGATTTTGGGGCTCCGTCGTTCCTCCCACCAGGCTCGTCAATCCCACCTCGGCGACTCGCTCCACCACTCCGGAGCACCAGGGAGATCGCTCCCTTCGGGCTCTCCCGTGGCTCCTTCGCAGCCGCGGACCGGCGTCAACGGCGGGTCCAGCAGCTACCTAATTACCTTCGAACGATCGCGGAGGGCTCGACGAAATCGGGATACGCGTCGACGAGCCAATAGGCCGCGCCGAACGACAGTTCCTCGGGTGATTCGTGCGACTCCCAGCATCCCTCTTTGCTCACCGCTCGACCCGTCTTTACTCTCCGTCTCTCCGTTGAGCCACGGCTCTTCCCGCACCGCCACCGCGCCCGCATGAAATATCTCTCTTTCTCTCCGCTTCTCCTCTTCTCGATGCTGCCGGGCTCTCCATTTAGCACACCGGATGTTTCTCCTAAATGGACCGCGCCCTAATTGGACCGCATCGCGAGACCTTTCGCTCCGCGCGCTTTCCAACCAACCCCGCCGTCCCGAGCGTCCCGCGAAACGGGTTATACGTCTCTTTGTCGGAAAGAGCTGGAAGTCCCTGGTATAAGAGAGAAAAAATTGTCAGCATCGGCGGAAGAACTGGCGGGGGGGGGGGGGCGCTCGGTGAGGATCGGGAGAGAGAGAGAGAGAGGCATCGCAACGTGATTTCGTGCGGGTTGGGAGAACCGTCGAAATGAAGTTGCAGGACACGCCGAAGGCACGAGGGTCGACAGGTAGGAGTTTATTATGCACTTACCGCACACCGGGCTGCAACGGCGAAGTTGAACGACTCCGAGGCTTGATGGAAATCCCCCCTCGGCCGATAATGCAGAGAGGCGCGGAAATTCCAATGCAAATCCTGGGGAAAAGAAAATGGGGTACGACGTTAATGCAGATTGTCTGGAGGTTAAGAGTAATGATACTTTTGGATTGTGGGTACTACTGATTGTTCGTTCGGCAAGCATTTATCGCCTACAATGTTGTGACCCGAGGAAATTTCAATAAAAATGTTAAGGAAAAAAAATTGTAGAATGTTAATGCAGATCGCCGAGAGTTGACCATTAAAGATACTTTTTGATAGGCAGTAAAAAAAAAATTATTTGGACTTTCAACAAGCATTTCTTGTCTACAATGTAGGACCTGCGGAAATTGCAATGCAAATGTTAAGGAAACGAGAAAAAGACGGAGTACTGTGTTGATGCAGGTCGTCCATAGTTGAACAATACACATACTTTCAGATGGACGGTAAAAATATGATTTGTACTTTCAATAAGCATTTTTTGCCTACAATGTTGTCATCTGCGGAAATTCCAATAGAAATGTTAAGGAAAAAATGGAGCACAATCTTAGCACAGATCGTCCACAGTTGACCAATAAAGATGCTTTCAGATATCTGTTAAAAAAGATAATTCGTGCATTCACCGAGCATTTCTTGCCAAAAATGTTACTCTTATTATGTCTTCTTCATTCGATACATTTTTTGCCAACGATTTTTTTTAACTGCCGAGAGAAATATCTTGGAGTTTCATCGACCGAGAAACGCTTTCATGAATAAAAAAAGTCTTGTTTACCGTGTAAAATTTTCCGAAACATTCGCCTCTTCTTCCAAAAGTGATGACAAAAAAAAAAAAGGATTCGGTTTATCGGCGTTGCATCGACGTAACGCGGGTTGGGCAACTGCGAAACGTAATCGAGGATGTGTCTTCGTAAGGGGGACAGTTGTGAGATCGCAGACAGTTAGAGCAGAGCGCATGTGAGGCGGAGTAAGAAAAACAATAAAAATAAGAGGACGATGAGGAGAATGAGGGGTGTATGAGGAAGAGAGGAGGACCGCGAAAGAATCTCGGAGAAACGGCTCGCGGGGAACCTAACGAGCGTCCGGCGATGTTGCCGGCTTGCTCGATGGACCACTGGCGAGCGTGGGCCCGGCTCTGTGCGATGCTGCACCGCGAGTCTCGTACGTGCCTCGTTTTTTCGTTAACACACCGGATTACACGCGACTACCATGAAGCGAGGTAACCGCTTTTTGCGGAGCGCGCACGCTGGATCATCGATTGGCTCGCTCTGCTCCCGGCTTTGCCCTGCGCTCCTCGGCCACCGTGTCTCTCTGCGCCCGGAGCTTTTGCCTCCTCGCCCTCTTTCCACTTGCGCTCCTTCCACCTCCTCTCTCGCAGCCTCGCTCTTCTTGGACCCCCGCCCTCGGACCCCTCGCCGAACCGCGACTGCTGCACTTCTGTGTCGCGAAACGTCCGAGTTCTTCACCGGAGGATCCTCGACTCCGCCACCTCAATCTAAAGGCAATTTCTTTCCGTTTAGGCTATCGAGAAAACGGCCCGAAAGCACACAGAATTTTGGCTGGGTGAGAAATGTTTGCCATACAGACAATTCGGTGGTTTGTTATTATTATTATTTGTCAGTGCGCAGACGTAAAAATCGACGACTGCGCACCGTTATCTTTGCCAACGAGCGCGGAGTTCTTCTTTTCTCCGAGCTCGGACGGAGGTTTTGGTTATGCGTTATTTACTTTTTCTTTTTTCAGAAAATTGTGGGTGTGTATCAAAATAGAATGGTGGAGAATTTATAAGATGGCCGAATGTGTGTTTGTTCGGAGAAATTAAATGAAACGAGGAACTCCGAAGATGAGGAAGTTTAATTTTGATGAGGTTCGCCACTGGACTCTGCGCGTGTGTGTACACTCTGCAGATCCAACAGTGGCTTCGCGACGTTGACCATCTCCACTGAGGCTGAAAAATGGGAGCAAGAAACTCTTCATCCATGCATATGTATAACTCTGCTTCTATCTTCCTTTTCTTCTTCGGTTTCCCCTCCTCGTCGCGACCTCTTCGACTTTTCTCCAAGCTCGATCGAAGCATCTCTCGTTCATCCGTTGCCTTTTTTCAGAAAACCGAGTATGTATTCAAAATACAATGGAAGAAGATGAACAAGACGAGGGAATGTGTGTTTGTTCCCAGAAATTAAATGAACCAGGGAACTCCCGCGAAGATGAAGAACTCCAATCTTCCTGAAGTTCACCACAAGGCACCGCGTCTATGTATACTCTGCAGATCCAACAGTGGTCTTCGCGACGTTGGCCATCTCCGCTGAGGCTGAAAAGGGGAGGAAGAAACCCTTCACCCATACATATGTATAATCCCTCTTCTTTCTTCCTCTTCTTCATCGTCTTCCCCCCCTTCTCGCGGAACCCCCTCCGCCTCTCTTCGGCATCTCTTTCCCGCGATGTGGCTGCTTCGCGAGTGAGCTATATCGCGATGCCACGAGAGTAGGGAGAAATGGGGGCCGAACCAACGATGGAAGTTTACGGGGGGCCTTCCGCGAGGTACCTGTTGGTCAGGTGGGGCCCCACTCTTATTCAGCCACTTCGACGCGGTTGCCGTACTCGATTTACGAACGTCTTCGTCGTCGTCCCTCTCTTCACCTTCCTCACCGGCTCACGCTCTTGGCTACCTCTTCTTATTCCTCCTTCTCTTCCTCTTCTTCTTCTTCTTCGTCCTCTTCCTCTATTTCTTCTGCTTCTTCGTCGTCTTCTTCTTCTTCGTCTTCTTGGTTTCACCTCGTGCTGCTTCTCTTCTTCCTCTTTTGATCCTCTTCTCTCCACTACTCTCGGCGTTTGGTCCATCCCCCCGTTTCGCCAATTCCAGCCTCCGGGTTCGACGAGCAGTCACGTATCACGGCGCGCTTTCATCTCCCGGACTCGAACGCGCGCGCCGCAACGCTAGAGGGTGAAGCTACCACTCCCAACTTTCAGCTTCTATTACCGAGTCTCACAACGACAAATGCCCCGCCCGATCATCGTCAGAGTAACGTCACGCGCCGAAGAAGCTTCGTGCCTTTGACGGACATTCCGTTTTTTATTTTTGGCCCACAAAATTCCACATCTGTAATCGTTGACTTTTTTCATTTTTTAGATTAAAATACGCCCCGCTGCGGAAAAATTGGATAATTGACAAAAAAAATATATATATAGCGTACCTTCGCGGAGGAGAAATTGTTGAGATCGAAACTTGAAGTGCTTAGGAGATGATTCTTCTCGCTAAACTGTTCGCACTTTCTTTTGAACATGTGTCTCAATTACGTAAGAAAGTTTGTAAGGAAAACAAAATAATAAACAATTTTCTCAAGAAAACACCCCCAAAATGACGAGCCAAAAAACAAGAAAAAAATCGTAAGACGAGTCATCTCGGTTCTCGACTTCCAAGAAAACGAGGGTGATGTGCATCGGGTGGCGATGTTGGCAGCGAGAACGTTTGACAAACATTGAGTTTTTTTTTTTTTTGGTCCACAAACTTCCATATTACACCCAGAAAAATAATTTATCTGACGGCCACCGTTTATTTGGTTTAAGTAAAATATTTATTTCATTTAAGTAACTATTTACTTAATATAAAAATAAATATTTATTTATACCGTCACATTAATTATTTTTCTGGATGTATTTTTGATCGATGATTTTTAATTTTTCAGATAAAAAGAAAACTTTAGAAGATAGAAAAACATTAATGAAAATTAAGATTAAGGAAATGAAGAGAAAAAATTAATGAAGATTAAGATTATGAAAATGAATAGAAAAAATTAATGAAAATTGTCGTCAAGAAAACGTCCCCAAAACGAGCCAAAAAAAAAGAAGAAAAAAAAAAAATTAGACTAAAAAAAAAATCGTAATACGAGTCATCTCGGTTCTCGTCTTCCACGAAAACGAGGGTGGTGTGCATCGGGTGGTGATGGTGGCGGCGAGAACGACCTCCGTCGCCGGTTCCCGAGCTGGTCCCGGTTTTTCGAGGACCCCCGCGGTTCGGGCTCATTAACCGCCTCCTTCGTCGGGCGACGGACCGCCACCGGGGCTCCGCGCTGATGTGTTCTCCGCTCCCCGCGCTCCCCGCCGCTCCGCTACACTCCGAGGCATCGGCCGGGCATAAAACGAAGAGGGTACACACGCACCGTGCAACAGACACCGACAACGTTCGTGTGTGTGCGTCCTCCGCGCGTGCAACGCAACGCGCCCCCCCCCCCCCCCCCGATCGCCCTCTTCGCTCCGTACTCTACTCATCAGGTAGGAAAGGAGCCGCCTGGGCCGACACGCAGGGCGCTAGGCATCGGGTTAGTCGTCTCGTCGAGCTGCCGCGCTGGCCGCTGTGTGTAAGATGCTGCTCCGGGGCAACGAGGTTCCGTTCCCCGCCGCTCCGGGAGTAGCGCGAGAGAAAGACGAGCCAGAATAAGAATAAGAGGAGGAGGAAGCGGAGCGAAGAGCCGGAGGGACCGATCTGCGCTTGACCCACAGCTACGTCCATGAATTTATCCCGTCTCTAGGAGCGTTCCCGAGCCGAGAATTTCTCCCCCGCATCAACGCCCTGGGAGCCGCCCGGTGGACTCCCATCGACCCATTCTTCGGTCTCTGACGAGATAATTTGTTCCTCATTTCTCGGGATTTTACCGGGACCGTAAAGCGGCCTCTCCGAGTTGACTCGGTATAAGAGGGGGGGGAATTAGTAACGGCGGTCCAACACCGATATACCCATTTCGCGGCCCGACGCCGAAGGATGCGGCTTCCTCTCGCCGAAACTCACGGGAGTAAGATAGCCTGCGATAAAATCCCGTCGACGGACCTCGAGCGGCGTCCCGTTCCTTATTATTAGCCGTGGACACTTTGGGCGTGGGAAAACCGCGCGGGGACCGGCTCATCGCGGTCGTGTACACACGAACGAGGATTCCCTTGTGTTACGGTAAATACAGTTATGTCCGCGCCGTGTTGAGATCGAAACGTCGCACGGGGTGACCGTCTCGGAGGCGATACACCGTGATGCTTCCATCCTGCTGACTGCGTCGCCCGAGCCACCGATGAAGGAAACGACGGGCTAGCTGTGTATGTGTGTACAATACGAAATCGAAGTCCGTTGAGGTTTTCGGTTCGGGCGACGATCGCCTCGCCTCGAGATACCGAAAGCTGCTGGTAGAAATGAAACCCTCGGCCCTTTCCTTCTCGTTAATCGTCCTTCGGGACACGCCTTTCCACTCAATATAGGAGTTACGTCTCCGAGTCTTAATTGAGCCCACGAGTCGGCCGGCGACGCGCCCTCTTGGCTCTCCACAGTTTCCGACACTTCGACACATCCGGATTAAGACGCTTTCGTGCGCTATACAAACAATTCTTTCTTTTTTTTTTTATGGTTGGCTTTTTTTTGCTCCCACAATGTTCACGTTGAAATAGTTACGGATCCACCGTTCAGCAGGTCGTTTGAGATGTACGAGGATTCTGGTTAAATTGTTTGAGGGGACGCGGCGAAGGCTACTTGATGGACGACTAGAGTCGGTGGCGCAGTTGTCAACATCCAGATGTCTCGTGAAGGTTAACTTTGTTTATCGGGCCTTCGAGGGAAGTAAAAAGGTCGGCGGTGGGAGGGGGAATATTCTTTTAACGATAGAAATCATAGACACGTATGAATTCTTCGACTGACAATAAAAGTGAAGTTAGTCGAAGAGAGGTTTGAAGTCGGTGGATGGAACTGCAATTCAGAATGTCCTCTCATTCATTTTTTTCTTCTAGTAACCTATAAGTATTATCGGTAAATATCACCTGTAAATGTTACCTGTAAAGATGACCTATAAACATTTACCTATGAACATTTACCTATGCACATTTACATATAAACATTTACCTATAAACATGTACTTATAAGCATTTACTTATATACATTTACCTATAAACATTTATCTATAAACCTTACCTCATCGAAGAAGAGTCCCAGGTCCGAAGTACATCTTTCGGCATTTTCCGGCTCATTGTCCAACCGGCCCGGAATTGCCCTTTGGACGCCTCATGACGATGCCGAGGAATTCTGCGGGAATAACGAAATACAGCAATGAGGGCCCGAATAAAAAGAGCAACGAGAATGCAGAGACTAGGAGGGGAGTTTACACACACGAGGGACTCGCGATCGTGCGAATGTGCTCGCAGCGCGGCAAAAGATTATTAAAGAAAAAAAAAGAAAGAAGCAAACAAACAAAAAGAACGGGAGTAAGATCTTACGCGACGGAGGGAGGGCTGCGAGGAGAGAGGTTGCACGCAGGCGTACGGGGATGGAAGTGGCGCGCGAGGCAGACAGGTTGGTCCGTTCGCCACCCGGAGGCGCCCCAAGGTGGCCGATACTCGCCGAACGCTCGGCAATCCTCGCTAGCGCGAGCGACGAGGAGAACGATAGAGGAGAGAGCCGCCCGAGCGAGCGAGAGCCACCGATATAGTTCGCGAAGGAAACATGGTGGCCTCGCCCCCACGCGAAGACCTCCGACGATGGAGACGCGAAACGAACGCTCGCCAACGAGTCCCGCTCGTTCGGGCCGCCAACGACACAAACCCGAAGTTCGGAGGATCTTGGGCCGCTAACCGCACTATACATAAAACCGGGTACGTTCGCTCGTTCGGGCACACTCGGCAATCCTCGGACAGCCGCTCGACCGGCTGCCCGAGAAGACTCTCTCGGCGCACTCGTAACTAATGACTCAATTAATCCTGCTTTTCGCTCGGGTCCCGTACGACGAAACCCTCGCGCTCTCTATATCGTCTTCATCTCGCCACTCTCCTTACTCGGTCTCTCTCTCTCGCTCGAACGATCTCTCCTCTCCGTCTCGGTACCGTTCGTTTGTCACTCGCACGATATAAAAGCCCCCTCGGCTCCGCCAACGACCGCGTACATAACCTCTCCGTGTACATCCGCGATTATACACATTTCGAGCAACATCGACGCATGAATAACACCGTCGATGCGAACCTGTTTACGGTTGTTACGGGCAGTTACTTACGGCGAGAAGTGCATGGCTCGGTAACTTCGTACTCTTTGCTGGATACTCGTGTTTGACACTAAGTGTACGCTTTCGTTTGGTAGTTAAATGAAGATGCGAATGTAGGAAACTTTTGCAGGAATTAATGCACTGAATGATTGGGTCAGCGATCCTGAAAAAAAAAAATTAACTACAGTAGTCAAACCTGCAGTCGTTTATCGCTACGCGTAAACCTCCTTCACTGCCGTTTTACTGTTTTTTTGCTACATTCGCGATCTTCGTGTTTCGCACTGGATAAGGGTACACTTTCTCCGCAGTAAAATGAAGCTGCAACCAGTCATCTATTGCGCATGAGCTTGGTAGAGTCACGAGACGCGTGTGTGGATTGCTGATGGAATTTTGTAGGGAGAAGGATGACGGACAAATGGAATATGATCTGTTTGGCGATATGACGATGTATTGTTACTATTGAGGATAGTTTTGTATAAGGCGAAGTCGCTGTACGTTGGAATAAATCAATCTATCTTGTCAACTATTGCAGGACAACTACTCAACTGATTTGATCTGATCAAAACAACAGTCTTTTGTCGCTCCAAGTTAGCTGCTTGACTGCTACTCTACAGTTTTTTTCTACATTGGCGATCTTCGCGTTTGGTACTGGTTTAGTGTACACTTCGTCCGTAGTAAAATGAATCTGTAAATAGCAAATTTTTGCGGGGCAACTACTGTACTGATTTGATCGAAAATACGTCAGCGTATTCTCGACCTTGAAGCAAAATTCAAGGTCAAAACGGCAGTCGTTCGTCGCGCTAAGTTTACTCCTTGATTGCCGCTTTACTGTTGTTTTTTTTTATACTTGCGATCTTCGTGTTTCGCATTGGATAAGTGTACACTTCCTCCGTAGCTCCTTCCTTGGAGGTCTTTAAGAAACGCGTTTTCTTGCGAGGTCCCTCGAGTGGGGGAATGGCGTGATGTAATTATCATCAGCTTACTGTATGCAAACTAATCTTTATTTTGACCCCACACCTAGGCTTATTACGAAATTACTCCTTGTATCGCTTTTCTTTTTATGTTTCATTTCACGACTATTTTTAATTAGGTTTAAGTTGCTCTTTAATACTCTTTGTACGCTCTGGGCCGAATAAATTTCTATCTATCTGCTGCATTTGCGCTGCAATTATTGCGTGAGGCTCGGGATGCGCAAGAAGATGAGTTTGCGTTTTTATTTTTGGTTTTTTCTTTAGTTTCGCTTATGTACATTCGATATTTCTTTACTTTTGGTACGTTCTTTATTTTGGTTAATTTATTAATTTTTTTTCTAAATATTGTTACAGTAATTTTAAGGTTCTATTGTTTTTGGCTATTGCACTACTTTTCTGCCCTATCGTGGTTCTGACGATTGTATGTCGACACAGAGCTCTTAGGAAATTCCCTCGAGAGCACAGAATGAACGCTACTTTCTCCGCCTTTCCATCTAGTAAAATGAAGCTGCAATAGCAACCTTACAGGACGTTTGTACACCAATTTGTCGGCGAATATGTCAGCGACCTTGAGACAAAATGAACTACAGCAGTCATTTGTCGCTTCAAGTTAAACCCTTGACAGCCGTTCTACCGTTTTTTTCCATATTGACAAAACAGATATAAAAAAAATCTTCCACCATCTTCCATCAACAAAAATTGTTCGAATTCTTTTTTCGTTTTTTTTTTTTGTTTGTTCCACACAGCATTAAGATCGATCTCAACTTAATGGGTTTACGACTCGTAATTGAGCCGGAGAAAATAAATTTTTTAATAATTCCTCATAATTTCTTATTCGATTGTTCTCCATCCCATTCCACCAGTTTCATTCCATTCCAACCGGAGCTATTTTCGGTCTCTGCCCTCGGTCTCTCTTTCGCCTCCTCTCAGCTGGCGTCTGTATCCCCGGGTCCTCTAATCATGCCCGAGAATACCGACGATGATGCTCTCTCGTGAACGCGAACGAGAGAGGATAGAGACGTCCTAGGTCCTGATTGCGAGTGTACGTGTGCCGCGGAGCCCGGCCCAACCCTCCGTCCCGACCTCGGCGTATTGGTCAGCCCATACATATGCATAAATCCGTATATCTATAAATATGTATAATAAGCGCGTTTACGTGTGTGCAATGCCTAAAATTTTTTGGGTCTCGTAGCTTTCGGCACTGCGCGATCGTGTGAGTGAGTTTCGGGACCTACCAAACCGCTTCGTGCCGAGGCGCGCGCTTAGAGTTTCTATATCGTGTTATTAAAGCCGAACGGAAACGGCGCGCGGGGGTCTCGCCCGGAATATACACACAGGCGGTATATAACCACGGGCGAAAAACTCCACGCGCCGTAATTGGATATAACGCGAGGACCGACGAGGTGGAGAGCGCCCGCCGCCGCTTTTCGTACCCCTGCACTATCCTATATGTTATATTATACTGCCATATCTACTGCAATAAATATATATGTCTATATATATATATGTATATATCGACATATATGCACTATGCTATATATTATATTATTCTGCCATATCCACCGCAATAAACATGTATATGTATATGTATATGTATATGTATATGTATATGTATATGTATATGTATATGTATATGTATATGTATATGTATATGTATATGTATATGTATATGTATATGTATATGTATATGTATATGTACATGTATATGTATATGTATATGTACATGTATATGTAAATGTATATGTATATGTGGTATACGATGTGCTGGTGCGGTTCGGTGCGGGGCCGACACGCCGTTAAAAAGCAAAACTCGATCCTGGAGGTTCGCTCTCTTCTTCGCGAGGCCCGCTGGGACCTCTTATACATATGTACCGTGTATACGATCGTCCGGTGAGGCCAGACTCTCGGGCGTTGCGTGTAGTTGTAACGCGGTCGACGGAACAAATTCGTTTACGAGCTAGCATACCACAAACGCGTCTCGCGAGCACGCGGCTTTTATCCGGCGAAATTCTGGGCGAGTGAGTCGCTCCACAACAATCGGCCGCTTTGCCGTGCACCGCGCGGCGAACCCTCTCGAAACCCTCGTAAATTGGTGACGAGCGAAATGACTCGATCGACGACGCGACACCTCGACAGGTCCGGCGGTCGGACGAGAGCGACGCCGCCCGAAGAACTCCCGAGTTACTTGGCGGTAATTCTTTTTTCTTTTTTTTTTGCTCGACGATTGTCGGGGAAAAATTCGGCAAAGTGGAGAAAAATAAATCAAAATAAGATTGCGGTGTGATTGTTTTCAGCGGGTCTATGAAAATCTATGTAGTTCCATGGAAATTTAATTTTTAGCTATAGCTATAGCTATAACTAAAAATAAGTCCATAGACTGTAAAAATAAACTGTAAATTTAATGTATTGGCACTTGAAACTTGCGTACTTTAGTTATATCAATTGAACATTAAAGTACTTTTTCGTACAATGAAAATAGCAGATATTAAAATTACAAATCTTTTGCCAAAAATTTACAAAAATGTTCATTAAATATAAACATTTTACTGTAAAGTTGCAACGCACATGTGTTCGAAATTTCAGAAACAGTTTACGTAAAAAGCTTCCAACACCATTAATTAATATTCAAAGTTATTTTTTACAGTAATAGGTATATTATATTAAACATACAATGCAAAAAAATTCGCATGAAATTGAATGTACGGTTGCTGGAAGTTTTTATGCGTAAAGTGGTATACTAAATTTCATGTACAATTTTCGTTCGTTTAACGTACAAAATTTCAAAAACTTTAGAAATACTTTTAATCATGTACTTTCAATGTCAAAGTCGACTTTTATATTTATATTTCGTCACGATTGTACACTAAATTTAATATACCAGTTATTGCATAAAGACTTCCAGACCGGTGCATTAAATTTACAATTTCTTTTAATCGTGTAGCTATAGCTATAGCTACATTATATTACCTGTAGCTATAGCTATATTAGCTATAGCTATAGCTATATTTTTAATTCCTGCTATAGAAAAAAAATGCGGAAAAAATTATACAATTGCCAGCATCCAAGAAACAAATTGTTATTCTTATTTTTTTCACGCATTACCCGCGTTTATTTGATTTCTTCTCGAGCCTAATTTTCGGAAAATTCTGGTACGCTCGACCGAAGAGTCGGTGGCAAGTTCGAGGCCTCCGACTCCATGATTACCTGCGACCCGGAAATCAGTTCCGCCGTTTCGTTGCCTCCGGTATTTCATGCCGGGAGGGGAGGAAGGCTTTCCATTTTTTTTTCCCGGAGCGAAAGAGGACAGGTGAGTAGCGTGAAAATCGCTCGTGGCACTTTATCATTAGAGCTGAAAGGCGAATGGAAAGGTCGCTGAGGACTGTGCGGACGGGGCTGCGAGGGCTTCGCCGACGGCGGAAAACCGAAACCGAGCCGGGGTTTCCTGTACAGGGTTTGGAGGCATCGGGGCAAGTGTCGCGTGCGTCCTGGCACCTTACAGGTAATAAACTTGTAATGGGACCGGCCGCCGGATTTACAGGCCCATTCGTCGCGCCTGCTGAACTCTCTCTCTCTCTCCACCAGGATTCTCCGTCTTGCTTCTTGTTCCCTTTTTTTTTTTGTTCTTTCCTCTCTTGTTTCCTACGAAACGGACGGAGGACCACGACGGCGAAGCTGCGGGGGTGCCGACCTCCAAATCAGCACGATGTCGTGTGGAGGGATTTCACGAGCCCGCCCGTGTATCCTGAAAAGCTCGTTATGCCCGGGGTGATGGGGAATCCTCGGAAGGACAGCATCCGTCTTCCCGTCACCGGTTATCCTTCTTCCCCGGAATATCGCAGCTCGCTTCTGCGCCCGGTTGGGCAATGCGAGTAACTAACAAACTATTGTGCTTTCCTCCAGAGAGGATGACTGCGATAGGATGCGTGTCATTTTTTTTTTAGCGGCTCGGAGCGACGGTATTGTCGGTTGCGACGATGGAGCGCTTTGGTTGTAACTTATAAGTTATAACGTTATAAGTGTAATTTTGGTTTTATCTCGGAAACGTGTTTTGATTGTTTTTGTTGTTTTTTTTTTAACGGCGTATGCCGCAGGAAAATTTCGATATATTTTTTTTTTTCTAATAGTTTATAGTGTTGGGAATATTGTGTTAAATTTTTGTGTCGAAATTCAACGAGTTAAGAAAGTGGTGGAGCTCTCGGGCAGCGGCGCGGTCGAACTTTCATGGCGTTTTCCTCGAAACGGGATTTTCAAGATTGGTGTCCTCGATATCGCGACAATGGCTTGATGGATTTTTATGGAGATTTGTATTGATATAGTTCAACGGATTCTTTAGCCCTCGACGGTCTCATATTGAAGCAGAAATATTTAAAAAATATTTTAAAAGAATCATTCAAAGTGTTGAAAAATGGGTAAAAATCGACTTTATTCAAATGGCCGGCTATTTTGCCAATTTTGTTCCCTCGTCATGGACCGGGTTATATATCATTTGTTAAGAACCAATGAAAACAATTCCTTCTTACAAAATGACAAGTTGAAAGCCGGGACACCGCAAAGGAACTTAAAAAAAAATGTTTACGATAAAAAATGCATAATAACAATAAAATTGAATGAAAAAAATCCTAAATGTTCTTTAATATATCGACCTACCACCCTAAAGTAATTACATCGATGAAGTGTATATTTACCGAGAAAAAAAATCACAAAATATGCATGCGTTTTTACCCATTTACTGTGTCGTAAGCGTTAAAAAAAAAAAAAATGAGGACGCCAAAATCACGACATGCGTGGCAATGATTTGTAGAACTTTCAAAAAATTATCCTTTAATGATTAAAGATGTAAAGATACAAGTTTTATAGAAAAACATTCGATTGGTCCAGCAAGAGCTCCAGGAATACCAGTCTCAAAAAAAAAAAAAAAAACCTGGAAATTCCTCAGAAGTTCGATAACGAGGCCCTTTCAGGTTCCCGCGTCACGTGACTAGAGCCATTCGTAGGCACGAAGGCATGATACATTGAATGGATTAACACATAAAAAAAGGTCCGACGGAAACTACACGAATAATTTCTCGACTCACGGACTCTATCGTTGCCCTAAAATATTTTTTACCTCTTCGACGATACCGAGGTAAACGGAGGTAAGAGGCTGAGGTATGTAGGAGTCTATTGAGAGACAGAGAGAAGAGTCCCGACGGAGAGGCTGATGCCGAAAAGCCGCAGGGGTGCGAGAGCTCAGGGATCTAACGATTTCCTCCTCCGTCTCCTTTTTTCTTCTTCTTATTTCGAGACTCGATGAATTACAAGGCTACCTGAGAGGAAGGTTCCGCGCACCGGCCAAACTTTACTCTCCACCTTCGACTTTCGACTTTCGACTTTTTCGTTTCCGATCCCCGATGATAATGCGCGCCTTTCCTTCCGTATATTAGAGAGCTGGGCAAAGTACTGAAAAACACTTTAAGTACAAAGTACAAATTATCACGAGTACCGGAAGTATCGAGAGTCATTGTGCTTCAACTATTTCTCAAGTACTTGTTCCAAGTACTTTTGGCAATTAGAATCGTAGCGTAAAGGGTTGTGTAATCTTAAAGAAGGTCCTCATAGACGAAGCTATGCATCAAATTGTAATGAACGAGGAAGCGATTTGCAAATTACTTTACACATTTTTCTCGGAACACTATAAAATTATTACATTTCATGAAATTTTAACGATCACAATTTAACCGAACGATTTTATTGTAAAAATTGGCCAACTGACATTTTCGTAATTCGTCGTTTTGAGGCTATTTTTAATTTGTTCTTCACTTTTCTTCATTAAAAGAAAATCAATACAATGTTTCATCGAAATACGAAAACATTTTTTTTATAACGAGGCGCCGTCCTTCTCGTTTATATGAATGGCATATTTCGAAAATAAATTGATAAAAGTAAATTCTTCTTAAAATTATACTTATTTAAAAGTTTAGTACAGATAATCATACATGAATAGAAGTAGAATATCATGCTACTCATCAAGTATCCGTAATTCGAGCTTGCATTCAAAAAGTACTTATACTTGGTACTTAAAATTGCAAAAGAGAGTTTGTACTCAAAAATACTTTGGTTCTTTAAGTATTTACTAAAAAGTATTTGAATTATCAAACAAGTTCTTTGGTATTTAAAGTACGTAGATGAAGTTCCAGACAATTACGAAACAAGTACCCGGTATTTCAAGCAGTACCCAGCTCAGGTATGCAATGCGGTATGCAATATGATACGGTATGGTCTGTTATAGTATTACAATGCGGTATATAATAGTTCCGAGTTTTCGATCCTAAATCGAAAAAAAAAATGGTCGTTTTAACCAAAATTCGTGGTGACATCCGTTCAAAGCTGTTATTCGTTTGGTACAAATGAAGCATTGATCTGTAAAACGATTATTCGCTTCAAGCGATTCGAATTTTGTCGATTGAAACAAACGCCTTTGTTGCACCAACAAAATAACACCTTTGAACGTAAGTCGCGCCCTGGTCGATCCAATCGCTTTCTTTTCTCACTCTAACTGCGCTCGATCTTCTCTAAAAACGCACACACAACTCATAAATCGCGTTACTAAAATCAGATGGGCTTATCTTCTTTCTGCAAAGCTCAAAGATCCCCCTCAATGTGTTTTACTGGCCCAACGTACGTTTATATCGCGATGCAATGCCGGGTGCGAGAGCTCAGGATCTGACGATTTTCTTAATCTTTTTCCTCCTCTCATTTCGAGACTCGATGAATTACAAGGCTACCTGAGAAGAAGGTTCCGCGCACCGGGCAAACTCTACTTTGCGCCTCCGACTTTCGACTTTCGACTTTCGACTTTATCGTCCCTGATCCGAGAAGATGATGCTCGCCCTTCCTTCTGTATATTACAATGCCGTACATAATAGTTCCGAACTCTCGGTCCTAACTTCGATCTTCCCTGTGCACACACACACATATCATAAATCGTATTACCAGAATCAGAAGCGCGTATCTTCTTTCCCCAAAGCTCGGAGATCCGCCCTTATGAATTTGACTCGAGCGACACACGTACATCGGCATAAAATCAGAAGGGCGTAACTTGCATCCTTATACACGGAAGATACGCCCTTCAGACTTTCGGTCAATCGATACATATATATATATGTTTAATATATATAGCGGTCTACGGAGAGAGGTATATAGCTCACCTGATGG
Organism: Amblyjoppa fuscipennis; assembly: GCA_963575735.1. Lineage (NCBI taxonomy): Eukaryota > Metazoa > Arthropoda > Insecta > Hymenoptera > Ichneumonidae > Amblyjoppa > Amblyjoppa fuscipennis. Next base: position 7,348,751 of record OY754496.1, read on the forward strand.
ACTCCGCAGCGGTCCACGAGGCGCTCTCTCGGTTGTCTCTCGGCCGTTCCTTATCTCTGCGACCGATCGGCAAACTGCGATCCGATCCTGTCCTCCGGGGCCAGAAACCATCCCGCTCTTACATACATAAGCGCGGACCTTTTCCAACGGCAGCTCGAGCTCCCCGCCAACGGCAGGAGGATATTCTACCTCCGTTCGCGCCGTTTCTCGAAGGAGAGGAGAACCGGGAGAGCTCCCTCGAGCGCCGCCGTCTCGGACCTCGGAGACTTCGAGGTGTCGAGACTTATATAGTGGAACCTCGGAGATCGCTTAGATAGAAACTATTCGCTGCTCGTCGTCGAGCATGCACGCAGCGACCATACCCTTTCGTCACTGTTTGCACTCGATGTAGCCGGCGCGAATTGGCCGGGGCGAATCTGCCAGCGATCCTGCGCACGCGCCGTCGAACGGGAAAATCGTTCGCCACTTCGGCGAACTTCCGGTGAGTGAAGTAGCGATAAAAGATTCGGGTGACCGGAGTGAGGAACAAGTTGCCTCCTCCGAGGCATGCTAATTTAACTTATATTTCGATTTCGGAGTTAAAAACAGTTTAACAAGAATTTTTTGATACCCGACGGTAACAAAAAACTTTTGATGCCTCTACTATAATTTGGCAGCATTTTGTTCCTGCCAAAGGCTGTATCAAAATGGCCGCATAAAAAAACTGCCAATGGCTGCATCAAAGTACTGCCAATGGCTGTAACAAAATACTGCCAATGACTGTATCAAAATACTGTCAATGGCTGTATCAAAGTACTGCCAATCGCTGTATCAAAATACTGCCAATGGCTGTATCAAAGTACTGCCAATGGCTGTATCAAAATACAGCTAATGGCTGTATCGAAATACGGCTAATGGCAGTATTAAAATACTGCCAATAGCCATATTACAATACTATCAATGACCGTATCAAAATACTCCCAATGGCAATATCAAAGTACTGCCAATGACCGTATCAAAATACTGCCAACGGCTGTATCAAAATACTGCCATTGGCACTCCGATCGAAGATCAAGTTTGTCAATGGCTCTTAATGGCAGACTGCATTTTTTTTTTTAAAGAAACCCAGTCTCCACTATTAAGATAGCTCGCGATCTGAATTTTTGAAAAAAAAAAAAATTCAGTATGCACAATAAAAACGTAAATATTGCCTTAATTCGAGAAGACGTTGGTTTATTACAATAATTATGCATCTTCATTTATTTTCATTAATTTTATTAGATTCTTTTTTCTCACCGTCCAATTATTATTTCCCTGAGGCAAGAAAAGCATTCTTTAATGAACACGCAAGTCGGCAGATCGTTCAGGTGCGTTTAACGTTGCCGCCGGCATGGCGGATCGGAATGGGTCCGTGCGGCCGGGCCTCATTGTTTTTCCTTGGCGGGCGCGATCCGCAGCCTCCACGAGCTGCACCCGCCGCGAAAGGTACTCGGTGGCCCTTCGGTGCCATGCAAGCGCGCGAGAAACGAAACGCGCTACGGGGAATGGAAGGCGGAGAACTCTCCTTGCAAGTCACTCGAAGGCTTTGTTTCGTGTTTATTCTAACCCTCTCCTTCCCCTGCTCTTCCGCTCCTCCCTCCCCCCCCCCCCCGCCGTTACGCTACGATAAAAACCAAAATTGATTCATCCCCGGTGCTCCGAGCCGGCGGTGTAAGTTCGCCTCCTTCCGACGATCGGCGTCTCTCAATTGCCGAGCCGAGAGGCAATTTGCTCGGCCTCTCAACGACGTAATCATCGACGTCGGGGACTAAGAGGATCCTGCACTCTCACCTCGCAAAGTTGTAACGAATTATGGCCGATGCGCGAAAGGCCCATTGTCTATCGTCTAAACCCGAGACCGGGCATACCGGTCTTTCAAAAATTTTCTCGGCACGAGATATTCAATTGATCTTACGGTATTGTGCGTACGCACAATGAGCGGATTATCCACGCATATCGTTTCATCACGACGTCGTCATCGGGCTTGCCGCTTATTCGCAGTCGAATTTTTCGGTTCTAAGTCATCGATTATCATTTCTTTTATTTTGTACACTGTACAAAAAAATTGTTTGGAATTTAACGAACGGTACTAGATACTTTTTTTTTACATAAACTGTTTCTTCAATTTCAAAGACGTGGGTTGCAATTTTGGAGTAAATGTTTTTTTTATTTTTAATGAAAATTTGTATAGTTGTGGTGTCTGGTATTTTCATTCTGTAAAAAAAATGGACATTAATGGTCAATTAATGTAAGTATTGCAGGCAAATTTCAAGTTGAGGACATGGAATTTACAATTTATTTTAACTGTGTAAGTATTACTATCATTAAGAACAGCTTCTAATCGGGATTGAGCTGTTTTATAAATAGTTAGTGATTATTGATAATAACGATAAATTATTAATAATGAAATCCGAAGTTTCTCTGAATCGGGCAAAAGTCTTACGAAAAAGGGCGATAAAAAAAGATAGAACTTATCGTGCCCTCCAGTCAAATTGTCACAATTATCGTATTAACTCTTGTGCACAACTCCGTGACGAATCATGAAGTGCACACGTCGTCAGTTTGACCTCCGACCTCGAATATCTCGCTAACTATGCACTTTTCGGAAAAAAAAGATAAGGACGCTTTTTGCAGTGAATTGATCAAACTTCAAGCTCGCCCAGTCAGATTTCCAAAAAACCTTATTTAACCGTCCAAAAACGTACTCCAAGTTGACGGCAGGCGAAAAAACACGGGATAAAGATGGGCTAAAAATGACCCCTAATTCGCACTAAGGATTAATAACTATTTCAGTTTATCGTACTCAAGTAAACGAAAAAAGAAGAAATTTGTATTTTGTATTTTAAAAATCTTTCGCTAAAATGGCGAGAAATCTATCTTTTATCATCAACAGACCATTGTGCGCTAGAAATTCAGCGTTCGCGTAAGTTTGAAAATCGTCGACCGGCAGACTTCGTGAAAGGAGTTTTACCCTCTCTGAGCGTAACGAGGTTCGACAAAATTTGAATTCGAATGGTGGGTCCGGTCGGAAGGTTGCCGTTGCGAGCTCCGCCCCGCGCCGGTGCGACTACAAAAGGAGAATCCACGATTTTTCATTCTAGGACGTGACGGCTGCGGCCCTTGACCAACCCCGGCACCATCGTCCCCGCACGGTTTTTCGAGTCGAGCCGCTCCCTCTCCTGTCCCGGTAATCATCGTGTTCTCGACGCCGACGTAGATACAACAAAAGAACGAACTGGCGCTAATTACGTCGCCGAGGACCGTACGGCCGCTGTAACGAATGCATCGGATGCACTCCGGTCCATGCGGACCATCGATACATCCACAGCGGCTCCGCCATTATTCCAACAGAAAACCAACATTCTCACAAAAGTTCGCACCAGCCGGAACGAACGAGAAGCGCCGGGGTGCATTCCATATTTTTCGATCAAATTTTTACTAACTATGCAAAATATGTTACAACATATAAGAAAAATAAATATATATATATTTTTTTTACGACCGGATGGGAATTGCCTTCATGGTATACTTTATGCTATTTACGGAGATGCGATTTGTGGCTCGATTCGTAAAGATGTAGAGGAGACAACTATTGGCGACACTGTACAAAAAATTCGTGTGAAATTTAATTTACCGTTACTGGACGTTTTTATGCATAAATTGGTATATTAAATTCTGGTAACTTTCATGGACAATTGTGATAAAAAGTTAAGGGATATTAAAAACTTTAGACATACTTTACTTTTAGTAATTTACTTTAATTTCACTCTAAAAGTCCAGTAATTTTTCATGACAATTGTACATTAATTTTTATGTACCAACTTTTGCATAAAAAATTTCAGTCCGGTGCATTGAGTTTACAATTTTTTTAACACTGCAGGCCAGCCGAACTGAATTACCTTAACAATGAAAAAGAATATTTCTTTCCCTCCTAATCGAGAATCCGGAGAATCAGATGAAGATTCGAGTGTATCGTGAATATAGCACATTTACATCTCTACCACTCGCAACTCTATTAGAAAGTAAAAAACGCTACCAGAATCAAAATGAAAATCTACCGGAATTGAAATACAATTCTACCGGAAGTAGCCCTGTATTCCGGTAGATTTTTATTGTAATTCCAGAATTGTAATTCCGGTTATTTTGATTTTGGTAGAAATTTTTACTCTCTGATAGAGATATTGGTAGAGTTCTAATACGGTAGAGTTGCCATATGGTAGAGATGTTTTCTGATAGAGTTGTGAGTGGTAGAGATGTAAATGTGCCGCGGATATAAGTGTGACTATGATAATGGCCAATTATAAGTGTTACTTTATTGACGGTAATTGAGTGTTCTCCATAGGAGAGACAAAGTTCATCTTTTTTATTCACGGTCGGCCGAACCGAACAGATTCCACTTCAAGAAATCCTTCCAAGCTCCGATCCATAAGAACCATCGATACATCCATAGGGGCTCCCGGACCATTATTCCCACAGAAAGGCAACAATCACACAAAAGTTTGCACCAGCCGGTACAAACGAGAAGCGCCCGCCAGCATTCCTTATTTTTAGATAAAATGCCCACTAATAAAAAAAAATGTTATTTAATTTTTGACGACCAGTGGAAATAGCGGTGGAATTTTTTTCCGCACGCTGGAAATTACAGCCACAGAAAACTTCGCGCTATTTCCGGAGATGCGATTTACCGCCCGATTCGTAAAAACATAGCCGACACAAGTGTCGGTCACACCAGCGAGAACGAATTACCCTAACTATGAAAAAAAAAAATCTTTCCCTACTAATCGACAATCCAGAGAATTAGATAAAGACTCGATTATCGCGAATAGGAGAAACACACATAGTTGGTCCACGGGCCAATTATAAGTGTTACTTTATTGATGGTAATTAAGCGACTCCGTATGAGAGACAAAGTACATCTTTTTTAGTCACGGTCGGCCGGACCGAACAGATGCCTCTTCGAGAAATCCCTCCAACTCCTTTTTTTTCATCTCTCCACCTCTTTATTCTCTCTATAATGAGAATGTCTCTTTTAGAAACGAACCGGCTTCTATTTCGTCGATAGTTTCGTGGAAGCTCGCGCGACCGCTCTCGGGACCGTGTTAAAATCGAGAGAAGTGTGTATGCGCAACGTTCTGTGCGGCTATAATTTTATTTTATATATATTTCGAGGGTCTCCGGGGCTTTTGCCTCGGGAAACACATACCGATTCCTCGATGTGTTTCGTGGATGCGTGTAACATCATACCTGGCGTTTCCAGTTCCCGATCGGTCGGCGGGTGAGCGCGTGGAGCGCGCACGAGGAGGGCCACCGGTTAGTTTCCAAGAAATCGCTTACATACCGATTTCTACAAGACCGGTGGGTTATATATGTGTATATATATATGTATACTTTAAACCGGACGATCTCTCGTCGGCGATCACTTTGTGTACGGTCAATCACGATATTAACGACCGACCGATCGGCGACTCGGCGACGAGCAGCCACCTTCGGTGTACGCCAAAGCGATCGCTGTGTCTTCGGGATCGGGCTAATAAGGTCTCGCGCGAACGGACCCGATAATACCGGCCGCGACACCGGTATCGCCTTCCCCGCTTCGCTCGCCGCGATGCTAATACTAAAATACAGGATGGCTGTGGATATGTGTGCGCGTGTGTGTGTGTGTGTGTGTAATTTCGGGACAATCGGGTTGCATGTGTGCTGCGCCAGGAAATTAACGACATAATGATCTTTCGACCAATGACGTGTGGGAGTGAATAAATGTTTCGGACAAAGTAAGGATGATCGTTGTGTAGTTTCTATCTCTCGAGGTATTTCGGTAATCGGTTGAGATAAAGGAACGCCTGGATGCTGCCTGGTCGGACCGTTTGATGGTGATTTTTTTTTTTCTTTCATTCGGATAAGCGGGAGAAATTTTCATTGCCGAATGGCGCGGAATCAACCGGAGGCTGAAGGAGTATTTTTTTCGGTATTTTTTATTCGTGATCATTTTTTTTTCGGTATTTTTTATTCGTGATCATTCTTTTTTTCGGTATTTTTTTATTCGTGATCATTTTTGTTTGTTTGTTTTGATAATCAGATCGTCTTTGGTGCACGCAGATTGGAACTTGATTTGTTTTTTTATGTGACTGGCCTCGTGCTTTATTTGTTCCAAGCTGCCGGTCGCTACGACCTCATTTTTTTCGTTTGAGGGTTGGTTGAATAGAAAAATGTGTATTCGTGTTATTCGCGTTCCGGTATCAGAGATTGTTGAACCAAAGTCGTCGCAAGGATAATGACGCGGATGGATCGTTTGGTAGCGATTTAAAAATAAATAATTCATTCGAATAAGCGCGAGAAATAATGATTGCTGAATGTCGGAATCAACCGAGGGATGAACGACCATTTCTTTTTTCTTTGGCATTTTTTTTGGTCATTTTTTTTGAGCTTCATCGCCAGATTGGCTTTGTCGCACTTGAATTTGAAGCTGACATTTTTTTTATATGACTGACCTAATTTTTTTTATTTTATCCAAGCTTCGCGTTGTTACGATCTTATCGTTTCGTTTAACGGTTGGCCGAATAGAGAAATGTGTGTGTTAGTTGCATTCCGGTATCAGAGATTGTTGAACCGAGCTCGTCGCAAGGACAGTGACGCAGATGTTCCGTCCTATAAAGTTGTAGCGCAAACATCCTCCTCGTCGGTGGATGATGACGTGGGGACCGCATATTGCCGAGAGAGAGAGAGAGAGAGAGAGAGAGAGAGAGAGAGAGAGAGAGAGAGAGAGAGAGAGAGAGAGAGAGAGAGAGAGAGACTCCTCGCTGCGGGCGTCGTCTCTTAACGAGCTTTTTTCGACGACCTATTCGAGTGAGGAGCTCGCGCCGGCTTCTTGCTCTCGCTCGATCAAATTATACGCGCACCGTGAAGAGTAACCACGCTTTATATCATATACACGCTCCTGCCGCAGCCTCCTCTTTTATCCTTTCGTTCGCTTATTTCCACCGTATTTCGCACAGCGATGCACAATTTGCACCTCCTCGTAATACAAGTTTGCCCCCTTAACGATATTCCCTAAGAAAATATCGCCGATCTACCATAAACGAAGTCTGTTACGTATACATTAAACGATCGGATTGCACTTTATCGGGACGATTACCGAGCGACAGCTTTTGAAGGCTTCGAATACAAACCATGTCGCAAACCTGGGTGCAGACTTTTCCGTTAAATATCTAAATGCCACAGAAGAAGCTTTTCTTAATAATAACCGTATAATAATAATAATAATAATAATAATAATAATAATAATAATAATAATAATAATAATAATAATAATAATAATAATAATAATAATAATAATAATAATAATAATAATATAACAATAATAATAATATACTTATAGATGATAATAATAATTACTTAATTGATTTGATTTTGTGACTGCTTTTTGTGACGGAGAGATTAAAGATTAGAATGATATCACTGAACATCTTGATCGTGGAATGTTTCGAGGTGTTTTGAAGCGCAGTGGATTTGGTGATACAGCAGGATTTCTATGGAGATCATAGATCTGAATAACTAAGTCTATCCCCGCGATAGGTGCAGCTAAAAGATTGGTTGGTTCACCAAGTTTTTGGCTATTTTCACCAAACAATTTTCGGGGCATCAAAATATATTGTTCGACAAACAAAATATTTATTTGAGCGTTCCCGTCCGAATCTTTGGTTGATTCAACCGCATTTTTTATCCGTGTTGTTACTCACAGTAAACAGTCCGAGTAAATTATTATTCGGTCTTTAGTCAAATCATAGACGAGTACATTGATTGTAAAACAGGACGAAGCACACTTCCCGTTCTTCATTCTCTCCCGCACAGGTTGTGCGCCATCGATCACTTTATAGATCCTCGGAAGTCCCCGCTCGCCTCACGTTATAACAGTCGAAAATTGTGGTCCAAGATCCGGCGTCTAGCTGAGCCGGCGTCTATTTCAATCTCTCGTCACAATGGCGTGGTACCCACAGCTTACGGCGGTACGGGGCATTATGGAACACCTATAATAAGGGGTTTGCCGGGAAAAGTGACGGATGGCGCGTTTCGCACGACGCTTTTTCCGACAAGCGGTCGAAAAAAAAAAGGATACTCGTGCATCGGACACATCTGTGAGGACGGTAATTTCGCAGTTGGTAGGTGGAACTCCCCGAGTCCGGGATATAAGTGAGGCTTTCGCCTAAGCGATGCTCCCTCCCCGCCCGACACTAAAGAATAACGACGCGAACAGACGAGAGATACCGCGCTCTCGAGGACACCGGCGTCCTCCGGCAGGTGAATCTCTGCAGCCGCATGGACGACACCCTAATGTCCCTACGGCTCGACAGAGAACTGTCGCCTTTGTAACGTTCTTGGGTGTTAGTTTTTTTTTTTTTTTTTTTATCGTACGCTTTCCACACTCTTCCCGAGTGCCGAGTCATGGCTTGTCAACCTGCGGAGCGCGTTCTCCCTCGGGCATAGGCGCGTATTTTACAAGGCGCGATCGTCTAGGATCTTCCAACCTTTGCACGAGAACCATTACCAGCGGCCTGAGGAAGGGCGGAGAGGCGCAGCTGCAATTAGGATGAGCAGACGCTACGCTAATTTGTCAATTTAAATGGAAATAAAAATAAGCACTCATTGACGAAATTCGAATTCCAATGAAAAGCAAATCGCATAATAAATCTCGTTACCGAGATGACAGGGATGTATTTTCCTTGCGTAAACAACAAATTTACATTATTTTTCACAAACGCGAACGATCACTTTTTTACTCGTTAAATTAATCATTTTCTTAGTTAAGAATATGGTTCGTTGATAGAAAAAAAGATTGTTAAAAAAAAAACTGTAAAAAATTGTAAGATGAGCAAGAACAGCACAAGAAGGATATGTTTTTGTGGATGAGACGTGTCTGTTGAAGGAACCTGTTTTCGCAGTGCTGCAGCTACGTCCAACACTAGCCGCAAACGGCGCACCTGTCCTATAACGATAAATCCACCCAATTCAGTGTTTTAAAAAAATAAAAAATAAAAAATCTGACTACCTAAATCTGATTCCTAAAATCACGAAGACGTACTTTTCGTGTATAGTTATCCGAGATAGGCCCTTGTGATTTTAGCTCAGCGATATAGTGCCACAAAACGCTTTCACGGAGACGACAGTGAGGGCTTCTAATGAAGACATCGCATTAGCCGTCGTACATTTCATAATTTTCTTTCTCAAAAATATGGTACGATGACATAAAAAATTGTATAAATAACAGCAAATATACATAGAGAGTGATAAAGTGACTTTGCATTCGACGGCAGCTCTGTTTTATTAAATGAACTTTGTTTGTTAAACGAACCTATGCGAATTGTGCACTTACCCTACAACGATAAATCCAACCAAGCCAGTCTTTTATAAAAGAAAAAAACGATCTACCTAAACCTCGTTGCTAAAATCACAAAAGCGTGACTTTCGTGCATAGGCATCGGAGATACGGCCTTGCGATCTTAGCCCTACGGTATAGCGCCAGAAAATTGTTTCACGGGGGCTTCTAATGAAGACATCGCATCCGCCGTAGTCAATTTTATAATTCGCTTACCTAAAAATACGGTTCTTTGACAAAAAAAAAAAAAAGTTACACAAATAATAGCAAAACATTAGTGCACCTTTGTGGATAAGAAATGTTCCTTAAATGAACCTGTTTTCAGTGTTGCAGTTCCGTCCAACGGTAGCCATAAACCTTGCATCTACCATATAACGATAAATCCACCCAATCCACTGTTTAAAAAAAAAAAAAAAAAACACATTCTTTCTCCCTAAACCTCGTTTCCAAAATCACAAAGGCGTGCTTTTCGTGCTTAGTCATCCGAGATACGCCCTTGTGATCTTAGGCCTGCGGTATAGTGGCAGAAAACGGTTTCACGGGGGCGACGGCGGGGACTTCTAATGAAGACATCGCATCAGCCGCGGGCTTCGCAGCACGGCGACGGAAGAACCAGAACTCGAACATGGTACCAGTGGCTCGAAGACCAAGGGTCGAAGAGGGAAGGGAAGGGGAGGGGCGCAGGGGGTCTGCATAGTCTCTCGGCTGTTACAGAGCTCGAAGTCTCCGCGAAAGAGATTCGGTGAGTAAAAGGGTCCCGCTCGGCCAAATCAGTGAAGATCGGCACAATGCCGAAGTCGGCCATTGTGAATAAACGGCGGCGAGAGCGTTGGACGCTGGTGGTTGGGTTAGCCGGAGGCTGCGGAGGTCTCGGACTGGAAGTCTCAGACTGGATAGGAGAAGACTCCACGGACGCGACCGGGATCGGCGCGCATAATGCGCGGAGGCGAGCTTTGTGCTTCCTGAAAAGAGGAGAAGAGAGGAGCGGTGATCTATTGGAGTGCAGTTCGTGTGCTCTTCCAGCAAACCGCTTCTTCTTTTCCTGTTTTTTTTTTTCTTCTTTTTTTCTTCTTCGACTCTCGGCAAACGGCCATACGCGATTCTCTGCCCGCGCCCTCGTCCGAATTCTTCGGTTTCCGAGTTGATAGAGGCCTCAGCTCGTAACGCGGCCACGAAGAGAGGCTCGCTGGCAGCTTTCATCGCCATCGAGGTGGAGCGTGAAGCGAACTACGGTCTCTCCTTACTCTCCCGAGCCCCGACTCGCCGGAACTAAATGCGTGAAAAGGATTTCACAGAGAATCCGAACGCGAGGGATGTTGGCATTTATGGTTTTCGGGGAGGGGAGGGGAGGGGGGGGGGAATGTATGCACCTTAGAGCCGTACGTTAGAGAAAATAAGAGAGAAGTATTTCTCAGTCGTCGTTCCGCCGTTCGGTCGCGGCTCTAACGTATACAACATACTAAACTATGGTGTTGTACACGTTTCGGTCTCGCTGTACCACCGATTTTTAACGCATCGAGCGGACGAGAAGAGACTCTCCTCTCCTCCATCTCGGAATTTCACACACCCCGGTGAATACGACGAATTCGCATCGGATCTGTCGTGAACGCCGCAACGACAACCGACCGTTCATAATTTTCACAACCAATTACACGGATAATTTGAGTCGAGTGATGTTGTCACTCGTGGGATTTTCGCTTCGGGATGTCCTTACCGGAAGGATGAGATTACTGTTCGATGAAACTGAGCTGGTTTGACGATTAATGTAGGCTGATTTTTTTTCCGGTTAAAAAAAAAAAATCTATCGGTTATTTCTTTGACAAAATGCGCACAGAGTTACGCAGCTATTTCAATTGAGACACTTTGCATCCAAATTTAAAGAAGCATTGTCATGCAGTTTTTATTTACAAAAAAAAAACTGCTAATACAAAGTTAGTTTTTATAGTTATAGTTTCATTATAATAAAATCCGAATAAAATGTTAATAAAACTCGAAGCCAAGGAATCTTTTTATTGCTCTCCAAGTGCACTGCCCGGTCCAATCGACAGCCCTACCGAAAACACTAAATTACTGTTCGAAGAAACTGCGCTAATTTCGGGATAAAAAACAAGCTGAATTTTTTTATTTAAATTAAAAAAAATCGACCGGCCATTTCTTTGCCAAAGTGCTTTCAAAGTTACGAGCTCAGGTTCATTAACTCACTAGTTAATAGTTAATAAACTAGTTAACAATACAACATAGTTATTTCATTTAAGACACATTGCGTCGAAATCCAACTAAGATTTATGATCCAGCTTTAGTGTTATTAAAAAAAAAACGGATAAAAAAATAGTTTCATAATAAAATTACTCGACGAAAAGGGATCTCTTTATTGCTTGCCAGGCGCACTGCCGGGTGCAACCGCTTTCCCGGATTTCGTATCGAAGCCGAGGGTGGGTGTGAAAAAAAAAAAAAAAAAAGAAGACAATTCACAATGGAGCAGGAAAGACGGAATGGCATGTTACTGTGCTATAACAATAATGCAACCTGCACGCCGCGCTGGATCGTCCACGATGCGAAATATACCTATCATCGTTTCCTAAAGGTGCGCGCTTTGCTGTACGGGAGATCCACCATATAATGCCACGGCGGAGCATTATACGTAAGTATGGTACGCCATAGAGGAAGCCCTAGGGCGTTTATAGTGGGTAATAGAAGGGCTATAGCGATAAAGGGAGTAGCAGGAGTCGCCGAGAGGTGGCAACCGCCGACTGGTAACTGGTACCCGGTGATTTGTAACTGCTGGCGTACCTCCGGCCAGTCAACCAGCTAGCCAACAGTCTACCGGCTAATCCTACAAAGAGGCACCGCCTCGGACGACCTTACAAAACTTCTGGACAATTTATCCCGTGGCATGCGATACATAAAAGGACCTTACTCACGCTTCTCTGAGCTCTCGTACCTGTATCTATATTCGTACCGTAGATATAAGATATGGGTATATGTGTGTATATACATTTATATGTGTGTATTCAGTGTATATAGCACACTTGTGTTAGGCACGTCAAGCTAGATCCTTGTCTCTTTAGGTGTGCAAGAACGGAGCCTCTAGATGGAACCAGAAGCGATCCGAAATTTTCCCTCTCGCAGAATCCGCCTTTGTTGGCTGCTCCATCGACCTGAGATCGATGAAATTTAGAGGAAAAAATTAATGGGAGCAGAAATTTGCTGCGATACGTAGCGATCGTCGATTCCACGAAACTGGTGAGAAAAAACGATATGGCGGGTGAATTACTTCGTGTATGTTTGAGAGATCTTCGATGAGATGTGAATTATTGAGCGAAATTGGTGAAATCGAGGGAATGTGAAAAAAAAGGTGCAAAGCAATCTGTACATGGGTTTCTCATTTCTTAGAGTTTTGCGAACTTTCTCATAGAGTTGATCGATTTTGGATTCCTCGTTGATGAAGCTATGGGTGAGGAAGTCATGTTCAAATTACTTTGCACCTTTCGTCGTAACATAACAAAATTTCGACATCTCATAAAATAGAGGCAGTAAAAATTTATCGCAACATTTTTATTGCAGAAAATCGGTGATTGAAATTTGGGTAATTCGTCGTTTTGAGGCCATGCTTTATGTATTTTACCCCCCCCCCCCCCCCCCCCCCCCCCCCACTGATGACGAATCTCCAAATTAGAGCCACCACGGAGAATTTTAAAGATAAAAATCAAAATCACGAAAAATCTCCAATCGGGCCTCAAACTTCATTAGAAATGCACCGAGCGAAGCGACGTGACCACTCGACTACTGTACCAAATTTCAACTCGCTGTCCCAAACCGCTTCCGAATTATGCCGTTTCACACTAATTTAAGTAAACTCACATTAAAATCTCAATTTTTTTTTTCAACGACAAGAGCGCTTTCTCTGTGCGAAAAGCAAAAAATACAAAAAAAAAATCAAATTCGAGCAACAATTTGCTACGCCACGTAGCGGTTGTCGATTCCGCGAAACGGGTGAAAAAAAAAAAAAAAAATATAGCGGTAGAAGTACGTCGCGTACGTGTATGAGAGATCTTCGCCGAGATCAGAATTGTTGCGTGAAACTTGCGAAAACCGAGAGGACATAATGGATCTGGGGACGTTGATATCTGTGAAGAGATTTGTGAAAAAGGCGCGTGGCAATCCTTCCGAGGATTAGCAGGGTGGACGGTGAGAACGAAGAGTTTCGTGTGTACGACATTGAAGAACAGCCGTTCGGGGCGTTGAGGGACAAGAGGGTTTCTCGCGGTGTCCCAAATCCGCGGGGGTCCCTCGGGATCCCTGGAAATTCGAGCGGAACGCTTATGTGCACGAAATTTGTGAAAGCTGTCCGCCCGACACCCCGAGGAGGACATACACGCTGGCTCTCCGTGTCCGATGTCGAGGAAGAAAGAAGAAGTTTGCCGGCGTGTAGGTACCAGTCGGAGGATTGTAAGATCCCTGAAACGAGAAACCTAAAAAAAAAATACCGACTCGCTTTGTCAATGTGTTTAGCATTCTTTCTTTAAACGTGTTCGAATGTAAAAGTGTGGCGAACACTTGACTACTGTGGATCGCGAAATTTCTGCTATATGTATATTCGAAGCTTCGGTATGCAGGGTCAATTTTTTTTTTTTTTGGGGAAAGTTCTCTTGTTCTCGTTCTTACGGGTGTATTTTCCGTAGCTTTGAATAGCGCAGTATTGCGATGGTTGTGAATGGACGTCGAATGGGAGATGTTCCGCTAGTTTTTACTTTCTCGATTGCCGTTTCTTTGCAATTTATGGAGATAGGGTGACTTTACTCTATTTTTCATCGTCAAATAGATTCGTACATTTCTGATCAGTGTCTCAATTATGACGCGTTGCTTGAATATGATTTTCGTGAAACAATTTTCAATCCTGACAATTTTCACACCCGGTCAAGTTAAATTTGGCACGCACATTCGTGCGAAAAAAAAAATGTTGCTCGACTGGTGTGACAGCAACACTCGTCTTTAGCTCGTGCCGCAAACTCACACTCGTCATAAAAAGTTTTTGTCGCACTGGTATCGTAATATGCAACTACGCACGATACTTGTTCGCAGGTATTTTGCGTGGCTCACAAGCTCGTCTTTCAACATTGCACAGGCTGATTTTAGGCGATCGATGGCTGATTTTCCGGCTGAAGGCGAGTAGCTGAGATTTCCGTGGATTTGAGTTCAAGCCGTCAGTTATTAAACGGCGCTTTGAAGCGACTCTGTAATTTTTCGTAGTGGAGAAAATGTCGTAGTTTGGTGCAAAAGATTGTCAGTTTAAAAAAAACGTTTATTTCAATATTCCACTCAATAATCTTTCGCAACAGCATTAAGGTGCCATTGTCGTCCCCTCGTCGTAAGAATGGTCCAACTTTCTCCAAGCGACTCCGCAACTTCGCCACATCGGGGCCAAGTTGGCAATCCGGGCGTTCATTTTTTTAACTAGAAATTTACGCTCGATCGTCGTAAGAACAAGGGGCACGGAGTCGCACGAGTGCGTCCCTGAGAGGGCGCATCTCTTATTCGCATCCCTCATCACGAAGCCCAACACCCTCCCTCCGCTACTCGCTTCGCTCAGTTTTCTCGCTCGATTTCCATCTCTCTCTCTCTCTCCCTCTCTCTCTCTCTGGGCCTTATTCCCCTCGCGTCTCAATCTCTCGAGTCCTCGTCATGTTTTAATTTCACGGTCAGCTTTCCTCTTGTGAGCGCCGGACGCTGGACCGTCCCGCTTCACCGGGTCCCTCGCGTTCGTTCGTCGACGCTCCCCACCGCTATAGTTTCACAAAGTGGGTTTGGTCTCGATGCTCCCCCACTCCCGGTAACACGCGCCGTTCCGAGCTGGTGGGCACGGCAAGGGCGTCGGAGGGGAAGAGATTCGCGAGCGCGGTGGGAGAAACCGAAGAATGAAAGACCGCACCGAGCGGCCGTTGCGAATACCCGCAATAGGTGTGAGAGAGATTCGACTCGGTCATTGTGTGCGAGTGTGTCAGAGGCGCGAGAATAAGAAAGGCGCGTGCGGGCAGTCCACTCGAGGAGCGTATGCAACGAAACGATCGTGCGGATAAGGGTTGCCCGCTCTCGCGGGACGAGACGACGATCGAGAGATACTCCGGGCGCGGAGCGAGGGCGAGAGACTGCGAGCTCATGCGGGGACGTAAGATACCTTGTGTCGTACAAGACGAACTATCCGAACGTCTTATCCTAGTGTCTTGTTCCGACGAAAGACAACTTTTTTTTTTTTTTTTCACCTGCCGATAACTCACGCGAAGAGGGGACATTTAGAGGAAACCGGAAATTGTTATCGAGACGCGGCGAAACATTCACCGTGTGAGATATGAGTGCAAGAGAGATAGTTGCATTTTTTTTTTTTTAATCAATGCTATGTCAAAATGGACATTTGGGCTAAAAGCGAAGTAACATTCGAGGCGATACTCAATTCTACAACCGCTGATACTTTGCTTTTTCTCGAAATGTCTGCCATCTCCGAATGCCATTCATTACAGTTTTTGTTACCGACTGAGTCCGGTCCATCTCGCCTCAAAGCGAGGTGAAACATTCACCATGTGAGATATGAGTGCAAGAGAGAGAGTTGCATTTTTTTAATCAATGCTATGTCAAAATGGACATTTGGGGTAAAAGCGAAATATCATTCGAGGCGGTACTCAATTCTACAACCGCTAATACTTTGCTTTTTCGCAAAATGTCTATCATCTCCGAATGCCATTCATTACAGTTTTTGTTACCGACTGAGTCCGGTCCATCTCGCCTCAAAGCGAGGTGAAATATTCACCATGTGAGACATGAGTGCAAGAGAGATAGTTGTATTTTTTTAAATCAATGCTATGTCAAAATGGACATTTGGGCTAAAAGCGAAGTATCATTCGAGGCGGTACTCAATTCTACAACCGCTAATACTTTGCTTTTTCGCAAAATGTCTATCATCTCCGAATGCCATTCATTACAGTTTTTGTTACCGACTGAGTCCGGTCCATCTCGCCTCAAAGCGAGGTGAAATATTCACCATGTGAGACATGAGTGCAAGAGAGATAGTTGTATTTTTTTAAATCAATGCTATGTCAAAATGGACATTTGGGCTAAAAGCGAAGTATCATTCGAGGCGGTACTCAATTCTACAACCGATAATACTTTGCTTTTTCGCGAAGTGTCTGCTATCTCCGAATGCCATTCATTACAGTTTTTGTTACCAACTGAGTTCGGTCCATCTCGCCTCAAAGCGAGGTGAAATATTCACCATGTGAGACATGAGTGCAAGAAAGATAGTTGTATTTTTTTAAATCAATGCTATGTCAAAATGGACATTTGGGGTAAAAGCGAAGTATCATTCGAGGCGGTACTCAATTCTACAACCGCTAATACTTTGCTTTTTCGCGAAATGTCTACCATCTCCGAATGCCATTGATTACAGTTTTTGTTACCGACTGAGTCCGGTCCATCTCGCCTCAAAGCGAGGTGAAACATTCACTATGTGAGTTATGAGTGCAAGAGAGAGAGTTGCATTTTTTTGAATCAATGCCATGTAAAAATGGATATTTGGGGCAAAAAACGAAGTACCATCGAAGGCGGTACTGAATTCTACATCCGCTAATACTTTTCTTTTTCGCGAAAGGTCTACCATCTCCGAATGCCATTCATTACAGTTTTCGTTATCAACTGAGTATGTTTCACCTCGCTTTAAGAGCATCAGCAATACCGCGGTCGGTAATAAAAATTGTAATCAACTTTTTTCACAGATTCTGGCATTCGCGATCAAAAGAAAAGTCTCGTCGAAAACCGAGAAGTCTGCTTTCGATGTGATTTTTCTTTCGACCGCATGTACGAGAAAAGTCGATAACTGTTGGGGATACCGACTGAGCCGGGGATGGAGGGGGACGGGGTGTTTCGTATGAACTTAAATCTGGAAGAGGGGTGTTATTGTTATCGTAAGAGATATTTATAGACCCTTCGGACTTTCGGTCGTCGACCTTCTCGCAAATGAAACGGAAATTTTTTATGCGACGGCACTAAAAAATTATTTAAATAATTTAAAAAATGGTTTAAATGTTCGAAGAGATCTAGTAATGTGTTATCGTTATAATCCAGTTGCAACGAGTCTTTATCTTTTGACGTTGTAAAAACAATTAGGTATTCTGCAAGATGATCTAAGACCGTCGACATTACGTGGACTCAAAACGGTTAAAAAGTTGAATCGGGTTTAAGTGACGTTCCTCATCGAGGATTATACACTTGACATCGTAACAAAAGAAAAAGCTAACGACTCAATGAAGCCATTACGAAACCGGAGTCGCACAAGTAAAATGTGTGCTTTCCTCGTTAGAAAGCATCTCGAGGTTAAACTCCCCGCGATGCAAAATTCCAACGAACACTGAGAGCGAACTTGTGTGTCATGCGAGTTCGCAATTTGAAGAATATAATAAAAGCCACGAAATTGTACGAATACACTTACCAATCGTTTCTTCCGCGATGTTCGATCGAGGGCACCACTTGCCTGCGAAATAAGCTGCTCGACGATAAATTCCCAACGGTCAGTAAAGCAGTTTCACCCGTAGCGAATAACGTGGAAACAAAAAATCGGCCGCTGGAAACATCGCGATTGTACTTCAGCAGATGTTCGTCGCAAAGTCCTCCCTCGTTCTTTTATCATCTCGTTTCTTCCTCGTCTTTCTCCTACCCACAACGACACCTGCGCAGTAACGAATGTAAGGGAACATGACCGTTAAAAAAAATGGCGAAAACAATGGCGTTTCAAAGATTTTCATAATATTTTTTAAATTTAATGTACAATTGTGATGAAAATTTAACGAACTTTTACAGTAAAATTAAAGAAAATTCTTGAACGTAAAGTATGTCTAAAGTTTTTAATATACTGTACATGAGTTTTTCAACACAACTGCACATGAAATTAAATGTTGCCAATTTTTATGCATAAAAACTTCCAGTGCCAGTACGTTAAATTTCATACTAAATGTTTTTACAGTGCAGCCTCGGAGGTTAAAGCACCAGTCGACAAAGTAGTTTCACCCATAGCGAACCCCATGACAAAAAATCAACCCTCGAAAACATCGCTGTCGTACTTCCGCATATCTTCGTCTCGAAGTCGTTGTCCCACGTTCTTTCGTAATCTCGTTTCTTCCTCGTCTTTCTCCCAACCACAATGATACCTGCGCAGTACCGAATGTACCAAGGGAACATGAAGTCTCGTCGTCACAACTACGACTCCGTGACGCAAATAAGATTCCCCACGTGTATACTCGGCGCCGAGAAATCGCCGTTACATTAATAATAATCCTATCAAATGCATGGGTCTTAATTTTAGAAAGCTTCAAACTGAATAAATACGCAATATGAATCGCAGACGAGCTCTTGCGATTAGCGGTTCTTCGTCGCTGGTCCTCGCAGTACTGCTCAATAATTCATGAAGCAAGTTGGGTTGGTACGAGTGCGCCGTGAATCAAGAACTATCGATAATCGAACGCGCGAGAGGGCCCGCGCGTGTGGCGCTCTCGTCGGATTTCGAGCCGTTCGGGATTATTTTCAAGGATATATTACGATGCTGAGAAATCAGCTGTTTTCAATCAATGAAAACGCAGTGGCCGATCTATTGCATCGTGCGCGAGCTACCAAGGCACCAGGATCGGCAGCAGCACGGGCGTGTTTGTAGAGGCGGTCGCGCACAAGAAAAACATTAAACAGCTGGAACACCGTTGCATTCGAAAGAGCGCGAGGGAGAGAGCACAGGGGACAGAGGAAGGCTCGTCAGTCGTGTGTGTGTCGTATTATGTCGAGTATCGTTGTCCCGCACGAGGCACGTGTCGGGGATATGGGATTTGTACGAATAAAATCTAACGTCGCGTTCAATCCGCGTATTAAAAAATAAGCGCGCACGACCGTCCGGGGGGGAGGGTTAAATTTAATGACGCGATATCGTCCGAGGTGATGGCGAAAACATCGTGAACAAAAAGAAAAATCTCATCCGATGCCATTGTCCGGATAAACACACGCACCGTTCGGGCCGCCTTTTTTTTGGGTTTTGTTTTTATTCCAATCCCAGTCTCGGAGGTGGTCTGAGATGTCTTGGCTCTCATGTTTTCCATGGTCGGAAGGTATCAAGAAGAGGGCATGCAGATACCTTCTGCAACGTTATCTCGGACAGTTCTTGGAAGAAAAATTAACCCTCGATCAGCTTACCGTCGATCTGTACAATGGAACTGGCCGCGTTACCAACGTCAGTCTCGACGTTCAGGTAGAGCAGCTGAAACATTTTTTTTCTGTTTTTTTTTTTTTTTTAATAACACGTAGGTGCGCTTCACTTTTCTTTGTCTCGGCAACGGACGCGACACACTGTCAACGAATCCGATTTTTTAATTAGCTCCGTCGCTCTATGCACATAACATTAACCCTTTCACACCTCAGATTATCGATGCCTCGTACAATAGTCTGGTGGTTTGTTTTTCATTGTTCCCCGTCGCGCAATCTTTATGCGCGTCGTTTCATCGTTGACAATGCTGAAATAATCACCCACATAAAATAGTTTTGCCCTTATGATCGACGGTGAACAAATTGCTGCGACCTAAACAAAATTTCAAAATTTTTTTTAATGTACAGGAAAGAAAAAAAAAAACAATTTGAACAGTTAAAAAAAAGTCAACATTTTTTGAATCGTAAAAAAAAAAATCACCATTTTTTTAATCATAAAACAAAAGAATCAGCATTTGTTTGAATCCTCAAAAAAGAGAACTAAATTTTTCAAATTCTCAAAAAAAATTTTTTACAAATGACTTATTTTTGTTTTTTTTTTAAATTAAATGCAGGCGCTCAACGAAATGGGCGAACAGCAACACCTGCCCTTGGAGTTCGTTGACGGCTTCATATCGGAGATGTCCGTCAGCATACCGTGGTCAGCTCTGCTCAGCGAGGCCAGCTACGTCGAGGTCAGGGGTCTCAGACTCACCGTGCAGCCCAGACAGAGAACCGAGTCTGGGACTTCGATGTTCGAGTCCATGTGGAGTTCCATGACTTCCAGTATGCAGCTGGCCCAGGAATGCCTCCAGCAGGATGCAGGCAACGCCGGCAACTCTCAGCCTCTGGAGGGAGTGGAACTTTTTGCGCAGGCCATAGATTCCAGTAAGCTAAGGCCTCACACATTTTCTTTTCTTAGGATTTTTTTTTGTGTTTCTTTTTAACTTGCAGAGTTCTGCATTACCTTCCTGTAGCAGGAAGCTTTGTTGCCTTTTAATATCGCAGTAACATCCAAAATTTAGCGATTGTTATTGCATAGAATATTCCTGCCTGGCTATTGTGAAAGAACAACCTTTTCGAAGCTCTCTCTATGATATTGAAAGTTGTTAATGGAATAATTATAGTCGATAGATTCCAGTAAGTTGTCTTGCATATTTTCTTTTTATAGGATTTTTTTTGTTTTCTTTACTCCACTAAATTCCATCTTGCAGAGCTCTGCATTACCTTCCTTTAGCAGGGAGCTTTGTCGTATTCAAATGTCACTCTAATATCTAGAACTGCGTAGTTTTGAGTGTAAACAATATTTCTGCTCGGCTATCGTGAAAGAACAAATATTTTTAAACCTCCTTCCATGATATTGCAAATTGTTAACGGAACAATTAAGAATGATTTCGTAAAGTTTCATTGCCTTGATTCATCATTTTTCGATCTTTGTTTTTTTTTTTAATTTTAGTCTTGTGCCGAGTGAAAGTACGCTTTCTAGACACTGTGATACGGTTGGAGCACGTTCCGCTCGATTCGACGACCGGGGTGGCGATGGAGATGTCTATAAAGAATCTTGAATACTCGGACGAGGCTGGTTCGGATCCGAGCAACGTAACGCTCGAGGCTAACCAGCCGGCGAAGGGCTACGTGGTTTCGGCTTTCACGATAAAGCGTTTTTATCTCGAGGGTGTGAGCTTTTACACGGACGAATTTCCTTCTCGCGCCAGAACATTTTCACGCAGCGTTATGACGATGAGCCGAGGCTCGACGCCCGATTCCAAAGTAAGGAAACCTTCGCTCGTCCTCCACGCCGGCCAAATTTGAGACATTTTTAATTCTCTTACTGGTGTCTTTTTTTTACAGAACTCGGACGGCCAATTTTCATCCGCACAAATATCACCCTCTCAACACACGCAGACACCGCCCGACAAAAATATAATAAACAACATGAGCGAATCAAATCCAATAATGTTTTCCAAGCTCACGGGACGTCAGGAGATTCGACTGAAAGTCAAGCAAGGAGAGGGTGTGCTAGGACCAAAAGTAAGCAACGGCGTTCACTAAATTTTGTTATTACATGGTGTCCAGCGGTCCTTGAAGTACTGGAACTGCTGTTGAATTTTGCTGTCCTTAAAAAAGTTGTGAAATGTTCTTCAATTTCACCTGATGTCCTTGAATTTTTGGTTTGCGAATTTGAGCTTGATTCAAAATGTATATTACTAACGATCATCTTAAAAAATATGTATCTCAGGTTCGCTGCGATACATATATACATTTATGCATAGTGAGTAGTTTTTTATGAACAAATTCCAACGTAAATGAAAACTGTTATCGAAATAATTGTTATTCCGTACGTCGAGCGCGATATGCACGTTTTCATTTTTTACAAATGTCCCAACACAGCTTGGAAATGGCCTGGAAATTTTCCTTGAAAAGCCTTGAATTTGGATTCTGGAATCTGGACATCATGTTATTATGTTCTGTAAATTTCGTTCACCAATTTGATTTTAACATTGCAGGTAGAGCTCGAAATAACGTTCGGCTCGTTTATTTCGTTTCTAAGCCCGAGGCAAGTTCACGTGCTCATGGAGCTCGGACACGGCCTCGCCTCGCCCGACCTGGAGGATATGAGCAACGTAGCGCCTAGAACTTGCGCCGAAAAACCAATGGCCGGCAGCGATTTCAATCGGGTCGAGAGAGAACTCATGCACCAATTGCATCCGACACAAGGTTTGCGAACGACGGTGGGTTCAAATTCTATTTTTTTTTCTTCGCTTTCGTCGAATCCCGAGAATTTATATGCTGTGTTAAAGTAGGATTTGCGTCACACGCAAGGATGGTCGACCGCATCGCTGGACGAATCGGACAACGAGGAGGAATTCTTACCCATGCGATTACCCGGAATCACGTCGATGAGCGATTCAACGTTGACGAACAACATGAGCATGGACGGAAGTATATCGGCGAGTAGCGTGAGCTCGAAGAGTTCCTCGACGAATTATCCGAAACACCAGAAGCACCGACCGAGCGCCGATACCGATCCTTCGGCCGAAACATCCCAGTTTCACGTTCGAGTTTCGTCAATAGCTGTCGTTCTCTTGCACGAGGACATACTGACGACTTCGATAGAAGGACGCAGCTTGACCAGCGCCAGCACGGAACAGATGAAAAACGCGGCCGAGGAATTTTTTCAGAAACTCGGGATATTCGCCGCCGACGGTTACGGCAATAAAAACTTTGACAAGGCCTCGAAAATGTTTTTGGACGCTTGTCGCCTCAGCCATATCAGGTACGAAAAATATAAAAGAACAATACCAACATACACAATGCCCCTGAAGATATTTGCGTGACATCAAATTTCGTCTTTTGCAAGTCCCTGTCAATGCACTGCTTTGGAAAGAAAAAAAAATGGTTCACTTGTAGAATTTTGTTATCAACACTGGAAAATAAAAATGTTCATTTAATGTACCGGACTAAAAGGTTTTGTGCAGAAACTGGTACATTACATTTAATGTACAATTTGTATAAAAAAATTATATACTTGTTCATTGAAATTTTAAAGTAAATTGTAAAATTAAAGTACTTACATAGTAAAATTGACGTAAATTATAAAAAGTATAGTATAGCCAATGTTTTTAATACACTGAACATTAATTTTTCATACAATTTGTCCAGGAAATCTAATATACCAGTTTTTGCATAAAAACTTCCATTCCGGTGCATTCAATTTCATACAAATTTTTTTTACAGTGTAAGTAAACTTTCCGGACTGAAGTGGGTTCGATACAGCCGGTACTAGTTGATGAAATTTAGTTTCGTGCAAATATCTTAATGACGATCGTACACAACTGTTCATTAAAACTGTTTAAATTCGTCTTCCATTACAGACTTTTGGCGGCGCCCTTAATAGTCGAGGGAAGTGAAAAAACAACCCCCCAAGCGTCCGCCATATCGGGCAGTCTGAATTTAGCCAGCCTAGAAATTGTCGAGTGCCTAGTCGACGCGAGTAACAATACCACCGAGAGCCCGACGATAGAGTTCGTCGAGCTGCTCGCATTCCCGAAGGATTCATCCGACAGCCTTGGTTTTTCGAATACAACAGATTTTCGTATGCGCTTCAAGTACACGGAGAAGGCTGTGCGACACGGACAGATCACAAAGTTCGGACATCCGCGTACGGAGATCGAGTGAGTTGATTCTTCCCGCGTGGCCATCGAATTGCAAAATCTGATTCAAATATTGTTCGCCTCTCATGTTCGACGTTCAGCATACAAATGGAGCAGTGCAGAAGCGAATTGGACATCACGATCGTGGACAGAATATCGGCTGTTCTGAATCCACAGCCAATATGCAATTGCAATCCAAGTTCCGCCGCTAGGGATCCAGCAGTACGTAATCTTCGACTCGTCGCGTATTCGCGATGCGAGTAATGAATACTACCTCACTAAGCCAAAAACATTGTTTATTTTTTAGAATCAACAAGCACTATTTTATCAAGCCGTCGAAAGCCCTCTGTTATCCGACTCGCGGGTGGACACAAGAATCTCTTCCGCTCGTGCCATTATCAAAGTGAGGTACGAAAATAACAAAAAATTACAAACTACCGATAACTTTCGAGTCCAATGAAAATCGGCCCACGATACTGTAAGGTTCGCAATTGAAATATACGATTGGCTTGATGCAGAACTGGGAAAAGTACTATAAAATACTTCGAGTATAACGTATCACACGTAGTACTTGAAGTATCAAGTACTTCTTCCACGTACTTTTTGCCATTAGGTTCGAAGCATTAAGCGTTATGTGGGCTTTAAAAAAAACGTGTAAAGTAATTTGCACATGTGGATCGATTTTGGCTTCCTCGTGGAGAAAGCTATGCACAAAATTGTAATGACGGGGGAAGCCACGCGCAAATTACTTTGCACTTTTTTCGTATCGTTAACAAATATTTACATTTCATAAAATTAAAATGGTTAACATCCACGTCAAAATTTTAATGTAAAAAATCGCAAACTAACATTTTCGTAATTGGTCGTTTTGAGTCTATTTTTCATCCATTCTTCACCATTGAATTTTTAATCCGCTTTCTTCATAAAAAAAACTTCAAGTACTTGAAGTACTAAAGAAGCGTCTGGTAATTATAGTACTGGCCCAGTTCTGGTTTGATGGCCTGAACGGCTTGGTGGTAATTGCCTATAGCTGATAAGCCCTGGTAGCCTCACCTTATCGTCATTTATTAGGGTATCTTTTTTGTATTTTTAGATTCCCCGTTCCAGATTTGAGGCCACTGCACGACATGAGCCGTTCACCATGGTGGACGAGATCGGTTCGATCGGATTTTATAACGTTGACGTTGACCGACGTACAAATTCATTCGTCGACGGAGAGTCGGGCACATCATTTGGCACGCCACGAGATTCAATGCCGAAGATTGTTACTGACTTACACGGAAGCGGACTCCGATATTCCCGTAGAAATAGGAGTTGCACAGGCGGATGAGAAAGCGTACGCGTCGTTGCCACAGGACGGAGGATTCGGCTTGCCGAGAATGGTCGTTACTATTTATCCGACGAACCTCGGCGGACCTCTGGATGACAGTTCCGAGGGCGAACCAGAATCAAGTCTGGACGACACGCTGGAACATCCACCGAGACATCAACCCTCGCCATTTAGTTCGAAACGCG
The DNA here is from genome assembly GCA_963575735.1 of Amblyjoppa fuscipennis. Classification (NCBI taxonomy): domain Eukaryota; kingdom Metazoa; phylum Arthropoda; class Insecta; order Hymenoptera; family Ichneumonidae; genus Amblyjoppa; species Amblyjoppa fuscipennis. The sequence continues at coordinate 7,374,074 of OY754496.1, forward strand.
TTATACATGAGTCCGATACACCACATTCGGAGTCTCACAGTTATGCGGAAAAAGATGATCCTGAGCACAGGTGAGCATTTGAAAATTTATCATTTTCTGCATTTTTTTATTGCTTATAGATGAAGCAATATTTTCGAAAAAAATGATTTAAAACACGGCCATTACATTTTTTTTAAGGTCAGAGGACTTAAAATATTTCTTAGCTAGCGCCCGGATGTATGTACGTATGTGTCTGTGTGTGTGTGTATGTATGTTTGTATGTATGGATGTATGTATGTGACAGACTTGCGTTGTTTAAAACAGCTACAGTTCATAAAGGGTTTGAGACAGCGGGTTGAAATCTTTTCTAGTAGAGTGGTCACGTCTCTTCATTCAGTGTGAACGAAGAGACGTGACCACTTTTTTCATGAAACATTTTCACGAAAATTGAGGTTCGTTTCGAAATTTGACACGATTTTTAAATTTTTCAAAAAAGTCTGTCGTAGCTCTGACTTGCGTAAGTGTTGAGTCATCGAAACCTACATACAAATATAATAATACTATGATCAAAGACCATTGGTATTGAATTTAGCCGAAATCTACCGAGGCGATCAGATTTTATGGCATTTTGTGTTTTTCTTAAAAATCACTATAAACATTATAATTCAAGCAAATATGAAGATCTTGAGCTTAAATTTGACATGGGAATGGACTACACTGTACAGTATTTGGTATTACATGTGGTGAAAATTGATCTAGTCGTTTAAATTTTTCGAATAATTTGTATTCTACGTCCGACACGAGTTTATGCATCAAATGTGGTTTTAGGAATAAAATAATTTGAAGATTCGTCATCAGTGGAGAAAAATAGACAAAACATTTCAACTGGCGATTTTCGATAATAAATTTTGCGGTGGATCGTAACTTTCAATTCTATGAGATGTAATTTTTTTATGTTCCGAAAAAAGGTGCAAACTAATTTGCACATGATTTCCCCATTTATTACAATTTTGCGCATAGCTTCATCTATGAAAAAGTCAAAATCGAGTCACGAACTTTCTCATATAGAAAGCACAACTTATTCTCACGATAATAGAAAAAAAGGAAGCCATGTGCAAATTACATTGACCCTTTTTTAAAAGTCGCTACTCGAAGCATTTAATGACTGACCATTCTTTTTGCAGAGAGGGCGAAGAGCTGGTGATACCGGGCAACCGACAGGAAATGATGGAATTTATGGAGGACGGTACGAGGGGTGCGAAAGTACAAATCGAGATCGGTCTTCCGTGTCTCTCGGCCCAAATACCATCGAAGCATCTGTACGAATTACTCTACAACAGAATAAACACAGACCTGTTCCTCTGGGAGCCTTCCGCACCGCGGCCCAAGTACATGACTCATACCGACAGTCACATGGGACTCGACTTAGCCTCGACTCTCCTTCAAGAATCGATCTACCCGAGGTAAACACTTCAAACTCCGTAGACGCGAAGATTATATATAATTTTTCTTATTATTATAATTATATAATTAATAATTTAATTATATGTCATATGATTTGAATTTCTCACGAAACAATTTTTATCTCGTCCGCAGCAAGTTCAGCATGTGCAAGAGCGGTATCCAATACGATACAGATTCGGATTCGGACGAGGAGGGAATTTATCAATCAGCGGCTGATCGTAGCGCTCGTCAGCCAGCGGCGAAATTGCCGCGGAGCGGTCAGAGCAGATTGGCGCTGTCCTTCACGATAGGCCAAGGTCTTCTGAGCATGTACACGCCGGTGCGCGACATATCGTCGAACGTCATTCCCGGTCAACAGGGGGAACTTATTCTGCGTCTCGAGGACGCAACGATATTTTCCGTCACCGTTTACAAGGGAAACACTAATCTCGGATACGTATGCGCGATGGTCAAGACATTGTCCCTCAATCATTGCGGCTTGACGACGTCGCCGTCGCAAACGCCGCCGCTCAGACCGATAAACAGTGTCGTGCCGAGACACTGCCAGCCAGCTATCTATCGCAGCGACGCCGCAAAGGAGCTATCGAATTCCACGGAGAAGGATATGCTCACCCTTGCGGTCAGAATACAAGCTGCCCATCAAACTCATCGAATCAAGGTTTATACTATATAACATTCTTTCCAGTAAAATCTTTTTTAATTTACTTTCTAAACCATTCATTATTCATTATACATGGTGACCGCGCTCAGGAAAAACCGGGAAGTCAGGGAATTTCAAAATTGGTCAGGGAAAAGGTAAATTGACGCTGAATCTTCTATAAATAAATAAAAAGTACATAAAAGGGAGCCTTCAAAAAGAAACATCGGAACATTTTGAAAAAAATATATATATATATAATAAAACATTAATACAATAATTAGGCATTTTCATTTACTTCATTAATTTTTTCAATAGAAATCGTTAGAAGTTGGGTCAGGGAACGTTTTTAATTGGTCAGTGAAAAGTCGGGGAAAGTCGGAATTTTTTTCCGGGGAAAAACGGCCACCATGTTAGTTAAATTTAAAAAAATTTATTTTTTGTACCATTCGGTATAATAAAATCCTCAAAAATGTATTTTCTAATGTCGTTATTTTTTGTTCGAAGATCTTTCGGGTTGCTGTTGGCATAAGGAATGCCACGCTCAGACACAGGATGTGCGCGTCTCAGACTTCATGGTTTACGCAATTGATGGACGGGCTGGACGTTACCGATCATCCAGTCGCAGGATACAGTCCTCCGGGTGTCCTGACCGAGCTGCATCTTCATTTGTGGGATTGTGCAGTAGATTACAGGTAGATTTCTTTCTTCTTACAATCTTCATTCCGGTTTATTGCTCCTAATAGCGGATACATCGAGAGGACAAAAAAGACCTGCGTCATTCAAATAATCGTTTAACGAACTTTTTGTCGCTTTTTCCAGGCCGGTGTATCTTCCACTGAGATCGATGGTGACGCTCGGTAGTTTCAGCGTATCGAGCAACATAGCAGCCCGAACTAATACCTCGACGCTGAGATTCATAGCCGAGGACCTGGCTTTTTTCATCTCCGACAAATTGGGCAATCACGTTGATCTCAGACGCGACTACGTTTGCGTCATGGACTTGGGACTTTTCGAGCTGTCGTTGCGATTGAACGAGAAGATGTGCGGCGGTGCGCCGCGCGTTGATCTCCGAGCGAGCAACAATGTCTTGCACGTGAGAACGTGCTCGGATTCCGGCCGAGCCTTGACGCAGCTGCTGACTTACTTCGCGAGCGACGGAGATCTTACGGCGAATTCGACGAGCACCGAGAGCATCGCCGTGCCGAGTTCCGGAGACGAGGAGAGTTTGCTCGGCGAAGAGAGTATCAATAACTTGAGCAAGAGTCAAGTGGAGCGGGTCAATAGCTTGATGGAAGAGGCCATGGCGGACACGGTCAAAGGTATTCGAGAACTTAGAAATTTTTTTATGATTTTTTAAAAATTATTTTATCGTATGAAAATAATTTTTTACGTCAAAGAATGAATTTCGTGCAGGGACAACTGTGAATGCCGGTGGAAAATCGCCCGAGTCCGACAGTCAGGTAGAGGTGTTTTTCTTTCCCGACGAATCTCACCCGACCGGACAGAGTGTACCGGAACTGAGCAACAACACGAATGCCTGTACGGTGCCGAATCGCGGCATCGATTCCGACGATCCCGACGAAGATTTTTGCATCCTCGGCGAGGAGGCAGGCGCGGGAATTATGCCGAGGCATGGGGTACCCGAAGTTCGTTGGCTGTGTCAAGAGTCGCTGCGCGTGGTAGACAATCATTTTTCAGTGCCACTCGGCAAAACGGATTTACTCAAAGCGCCGAGACACTTTCCACCCGCAATTTTGCGGTACACACTCTGCGAGATGACTCTCGTTTGGCACATGTACGGTGGCAAGGATTTCGGATCGTCGCAACCCTGCAGCAAGAAACACGTCACCATCGACGACCCTATGCATCGGGTCGATGCTCTGAGTCAGGGAAGGTATGAAACCATTCAGAAATCATGCCATCTATGTAACAATGAAATAAATTCGATTCCATGCGGTAAAATTCAACTACTAGAAAATTTATTCCATCCATGGACAATATTTTCTAATAGTTTAATTTTAGTTCATTAAGAAATGAAATTTCTTATTAAGTTATTAACTTATAACTTATAATATAATCTTATTATTTAATAATATCTTATTAAGAAACGAAATTTATTCCATCGATGGGTTGAATTTTCTAATCGTTGATTTTTCTAATGGCTCATGGAATGGAATTTATTCCAGCAACTGTCAGTGTCTGTTAGACTCTGTGCGTATCGATGGTTGTGAGCACGTGAGGAAGAACAATCTCTAGTATAAGTACAAATCGCAAAATTTACAAAATTATATTTTGCAATTTAGGAGTAGGTCTGCAGTGCCGGGTGTCGGCTTCAGCAAAGTGAGTCCGAACGAGGTGCGTTTCGGAAGCGTCCCGAACTCTCCTCGTGCCAAAGTGAAGGAGCCTTCGGTGGACTGGCACGCACTGGGTGGTCCGGGGCGACAGCAGGATGTTCTGATGGAGCTCCAGTTGAACAAAGTTCGTTTTCAGCACGAATCCTATCCGGAAAACACGACCGAGGCGTCGCGTCAAGTTTTGTTGGTCAGCGAGATCGAGATAAGGGATCGTCTTGCGTCCTCGCACATCAACAAATTTTTGTATCAATACAGCAGCGAGGCGCGACCCCGACAGACTCACGCGAACATGTTCGCGATGAAGGCCGTTCACGTACGTCCCGATCCGAAGTTGAGCGCCCAGGAGTGCTGCCTAAAACTGAGCCTGCTGCCACTGCGTCTCAATATAGATCAGGACAGTTTGCTCTTCCTCATCGATTTTTTCAACGAACTAGCTGGGAACGCTAAAGCGTGTCAGGACGGTACGAACGGTCCTAGCAACGTGCAATCGTCGCCGGGCTCGAAGCAGGGAACACCGACGCATCATCCGCCCGTGATGAGCGTCAACGATCCAAAGTCTGAGGTCGCGAACTCAACCGTCCCTCCCGCGGATGTCACGGAAAATGATATCGTCGATCGCAATTTATTGATACTCCTCGAGGACGAATTGACGATCAGCGAAAATAAAACGAAAATCAAGACGAACAATGGACAGCAGGACGACAGTCAGCCGATTTATTTCCGGTGGGTATCGTTCGAAGACACTTTATTCTCATTGAAAGTTGGAAGTTTTTTTTTTAATATTTTTTTGAAAATATTTTTTTGAAAATATTTTTAATCATAAATGGTACTTTGATTACAGAAGCGTAATTTTCGCACCGGAAGTTCTCATTCGGTTGGATTACCATGGCAAGCGCGTGGATCTGACCCACGGTCCGATGGCGGGTTTGCTGATGGGCCTGGCCCAGCTGAACTGTTCCGAATTAAGACTGAAGAGACTGACCCATCGTCACGGCCTACTGGGATTCGATAAATTAATGGCTTACCTGCTCTCCGAGTGGTTGCACGACATTAAGAAAAATCAGCTACCTAGTTTGTTGGGCGGTGTCGGGCCTATGCACTCGCTGGTACAATTATGTGAGTACCCGAACGGAAATTTTCTCGACCATCCGTCGAGCGCCGCAGATTGCGAGAACGGTGCTCGTGATAATATGGATGGGTTACTCTTTCAGTTCAGGGAATTCGAGATCTCTTCTGGCTGCCAATCGAGCAATATCAAAAGGACGGTAGAATAGTTCGCGGACTTCAAAGGGGCGCGAACAGCTTCACGACGTCGACGGCGATGGCCGCGTTGGAGCTCACCTCGAGACTCGTTCATGCCATACAGAGTACAGCGGAAACGGCCTACGACATGGTCAGTCCCGGTCCCAGCGTGAGGCGCAAGGCCAAGGGACAGAAAGGACGTAGAAAGCGTTACAGTCAGCCATTGGATATCCGAGAAGGAATGGCCAACGCTTATATGCTAGTCAAGGAGGTTTGAAGTTTTTATAATAATAATAGCGTTTATTATTGTTTCTGGGACATTGTCCCTTCTGAACAAGGAGCGTATTTAAAATAGAGGCTGAGTATAAGCTGGACGGTCTAAGTAGGATTCACGCAGGCAAAATGTTACAAGCAGAGTAGTAGATAGGTTGATTGTTAGAGTTACAGGCAATCTTAAGGATGCATCACATTTACATTCCCAAAAAGTGAGATTCAGTGAAAATTCGAACACTTCCTAATAGTATAAAAATGTGGAAAAAATCAACTGTATTAAAGGTGTCAAGAACATTGATTTTGCATAATAATGATGTTAAAAATGATCATTTTAAAAATAATTTGACATTTTTAAATTTTTCGTCGGTGAATTTTTTTAACGCCATAACTACGAAACTGTCGGCACAATCGCCTCGAAACTTTTGGTGCATACTGCGGAATCGTGATATGGAAACATATCCGAACGTCCTGCTTTTACGTCAATTTTGCAAATTTTTGAAAAAACATTTTTAAATGTAGCAAAATTCTAAAAAAATCCACGTGAATTCTAAAAATCAAGGAATTCATTTAAATATATTTAAATATATTTTTAAAATAATTTGTTAATAAGTTTTTGGTATTATTATTATCCAAAATCAAAAGTTGATTTTTTGTTTCGAATTTTGGCATATCACGTAGTACTGAAGTTTGGATCGACTTAAACTTTTGGTTGGGAATGCATGTGTGATGTATTACACCTTACTTCAATGTACTTCACGTCAAATCAATTTTCCATCAGTCAGTCAATAAGAAAATAAATAAAAACTTACGTTCTAAGTCCACTTAATCTGTTTCAGGGATTGGGAGAAACTGCGAATCAGCTGGTACGCGTGGCCAGCGAGGAGCACGAGCAGAAGGGTGTATCGGGTGCCGTGGGTGGAGTTTTACGACAAATCCCGCCGACGGTCGTGAAGCCGATAATTCTAGCGACCGAAGCAACCAGCAACGTTCTCGGTGGAATGAGATCTCAATTAGTGCCGGACGCGAGACGCGAGGCGGCCCAAAAGTGGAGACACGATTCGCGCGACGTTAACTAGAAAACGAACACTCTGTGTGTTAACGTAGTTAACGGCAGTCACGCACTACTCGCAATACGCTGTGCGTTGTCGATAAAAAAAATGAAAAACAAAGCAACAAGAGAAAGAAATAGGGAAGAATATGAAGCGTCGAGTATCTTCCTGCCAATATGAGTCGCGCAAAATGAGTAACTCGACGTCAATTTTTTCGGGACTGCAAAAGCTTATCCGTTTCCTACGGTGAAGACGCGCGTAAACGTCGCTCGCGCGCGTCGCTCACCGCCGTGATAATGAAAAAAAAAGAATGAAACGAAAGAAAAAAAAATGCTGCATTATTTGCAGCAACAATGTGGTGCGAGCGGCGGGACTATAAGATTTGCGTTATATTAATTATAAAAAATTAAAATTAAAAAAAAATTAAGAATTAAATACAAAAAGAAACACGAGTTTGATTCCGAAGCTGAAGGACCGAACGATATGTACGATCTATGAAACCGAACACAATTTATTATATTTATAGAGTTCAATTGAGATCGATAAATAAATATATATCTATCTATTATGTATATAAATATGTATGACTACAGTGCAACGGTAAGACTCATCCGCTCGTATGTATTTTTGTTTCTAACGATGTGAATGTTTTTTACCAAGTGATCATGTATCGCAAGTTTTTTTATTAATAAAAACGCATATGCAATATATATAATACTAAAACATAAATAGTGAGACGCGAGAGGGAGAAGGGGGATGGGAATGTATGCACGGCGAATTGTACTGTTGGAAATCGCAGCCAACGACTTCCTCGACGAAACGATAAAAATGGGCAAGAAATATTCGTAAACGGATGTTGTATCGACTGACGAATGTTCAGAATTCCCGCGGATTCTCTTCTTCGTTGGGTGCCGATCGCAAGGGAGGAAGGAACGTTCCGATACTATTTTGCAGCGCTCTTTTTTTAAATATTTTTTATAAAAATAGAAAGGTACAAAATGGATGTTTCTGGAAATCGCTGTCTCATCGATCCACTATATAGTACTTAAATGGGTGACCGCCTAGCCACATACTAACTAGCGCATGGAACCGTTCAGCGTATTTTCCCTGTATTTTTCTAGTATTATGTATTAGATATATTATCTATAAGATTTTTCTAGTATTATATAGTATATATCTAGTATTTTCCCTGCAAATGCGATACACTATTCGATGAGGTAACAGCGATTGCAGTCGCGAACTTTGCAAGTGAGGAATTAGAAAAATGTATTAAAATAGTGGCTAGATGGCTCAAAAAAAAAGTTAAAGCTTTACAACGGAAACTACGAAGAGAAAAAAAAAAGAAAAAAAGCCGGTATGTACATGGAGCTCTATCTTATCAATTTTGGATAGACGAGCAAATATATTATAATGCACAACGCTCGATAAGTTTTGTAAGGGAGGATTCTTATCCCGAGGTAGGAAGGAAGGTTCCGATACCATTTTGGAGCGCTCTTATTTTATATATTTTTATCGCAGGTCTCTGTCTTATCGATTCTGGATACATGAGCAAAGATATAATAATAAGAGAGGATTTTTCTTCGACTTCACCCTAACGCTTACGTCTGGGACCACTAGAAGCAGGAATTTGTTACTAACAATCACAGACGCAGTTGATCCCGGTCCAGTCGAGGGAAAAAGATAATCACCCAAAAATCAAATAAAAACATCTTTTTTTGTTGATAAACATGCTTTGCAGCGATTTTTTTTTTCGTAGTTCCCCTTTTAAGGCGTTAGCTTTCTGTGATCTATATCGCCACTATTCTCATGAATTTTTCTAATTCCTCGTCTGTAAAGTTCCCGACTGCAGCTGCTTTTACCCCCTCCCCCCCCCCCCCCATACTGTATCACATTTGCACGAGGGCGCAAACTGCAGAAAACATGCCGGCTATACAGCCGGTCATTCCAATTGAGTTGATCTTTTGCAGCGCTCTGCGAGTTATAGTGAAGTGCTGCCCCCTACAACGTGCGCGGCTGCCGAAAGGGTTGCGAACAGTTCGCTGCTATGACGATAAGAATTGTTTACCAGCTGATATATTCGATTCTCGTTCGACAGAAATTCACAACAGCTTGTGATCACGGTTAATAAAATAATAAGCAAAACATCGAATCGAAGACGAAAGCACGAATGACAAAGGCGACGGAAATATCGTGCGAAACATGGACGTCCTGATCGAAGCGAGTGTCGATAGCCAGACGCAGAGCGAATCAAAAAAATCCGATGAATACGGCGACGACGATTACGAGGAGGAGTATGAGGAGAGCCAGGAAGAGGAGGAAGATCGAAGTCCCGTCGATATCACCGAGGATACTCTCAAGCAAATCGAACGGGAACTTTGTCTCGTGAGACTTTGCTGGCCGCGAGTGGACCTCGAAGATCCGTACCTGGCTCAGCTGCCCGAGAGCTACAGCACCAACAGCGACAAAGAGAAGCTCCTGATGTGGTATGCGGAAAATTTTCGGAAACAGTATCACATGATCTACAAGGACAGGAAACCGTTGCTGCTGGTTTGCGACAACGAGTGCGGCGTTCAGGTGAGAGAGAGGCTTTAAAGAGGCATTTATTGAGAGGCTTTAAATATATATATTCACAAATATCAGAGGTTCGTGAATATATTATTCCGAGGTCGTATTGGACGATCGCTGATTGGCTTAGAATTGAGAGGCGGCGTAACGGCCGTAGGGTAGTTTCTGCAGTGCCGCAGCGTTGAACGTGTCGCCGCTTTCGCTTTAATTATCGAACTTCTTTCCGTAAAACTTTTGTCGGACCTTTGTTTTTGTGGTTCGTGCGGACACGATTTATAAGGAGAGGAAGGCGTTGCTGATGGTTTGCGACAGCGAGTGCGGTATTCAGGTGAGGGAGAGGCTTTAAATATATTTATTAGCAAATATCGGAGGTCTGTAAATAAATTATTCCGAGGCTCGGATGACCGTTCGCATTAGACGATCGCTGATTGGCTCAGAATTCAAAAGTGGCGTAACGGTCGTACGGCAGTCTCTGCAGTGCCGCGTGCAGGATCGGACGTGTCGCCGCTTTCGCGTTAATTGTCGAACATGCTTCCGTAAAACTTTCGTCGAGCACTTTGCTTTGGTGGGTCGAACGGAATCATCGAGGTTCAATGCATCCGTAGCACACTTTGCTTCCGATAATTATGATGACCTAACAGAAGGATTGATGAGTTGAAGTTTGACCTTACGGCTCAACCTGGCTGCTGATATTTCGTTTGGCGAAGCTCATTACTTTTTTCTTGTAAAAGATTGTTACGGAAACCAAAAATTTGACGATCAACACTTCAAATTAGATTCTTCTTTGCAGATATTTTGTTTGAAGAATTGTTGGAATCGAGTTAATAATAAGCGTTCTCGATGTTTTATTCGAGCTCGAGCAAAGTATCACAACATTTTATCTCCGGGCTTTATTTATTTATTTTATTTTTTGTACTTTGGTTAAAGTCCACGAGAAATCTTATTGTTTGGGCCGATAATTGAAATATAGATGACGAAAGCAGCTTTAAATAAGTTTATTCGTATAAACTATATAAATTGATCGACAATTTGAGACGGGATGGAAATCTGCGTTATAACATGCTGATCGCTGATTGGCTGCTAATTAGAAGATGGCGTAACGGTCGTCCGGCAGTCCTTGCAGTGCCTCGTGCAGGTTTGGACGTGCCACCGCGTTCGCATAAATTATCGAACATTTGTCTCCAAAACTTTCCTGAAACCTTTATTTTTGTGTGTCGTATATGAAATCCTCGGGATTTTCTGCATCCGTAGCGCAGTTTACTTCCGATAAGTCCGATGATTTTCTGACAAAAATAGGTAAGTTGTAGCGGAGATGCGAATCAACCTTGTTGTTTGTACAAAATTTTTCAGAGGCTTTCGTAAAATACTCTCGTAAAAACACGTTTATGTAGCGAACACTTTTTTCCCGTAGAGTTATCGAATTCGAGTATATGAAGAAGAAAGCATCGAATCTTTTTCGTTTACGAGTTTTTTTTGCACATTTTCTTTTTTTTTCTTAATTTTCGGCTATTATTTGTTTTTGCTTTTTTTTATTAAACTTAACGAAAAATCTTATTATTCGGGCTGATAAATGGAATATTAATAGGAGAGCAGATTTAAATAAGTTCATTCGCACATGTTATTTTTATTTCTCGATAATTTGAGACGGGATGAAAGTCCTCGTCAACACGCTGATCGCTGATTGGCTGTGAATCCAAGAGTGGCGTAACGGTCGTACGGCAGTCCTCGCAGTGCCTCGTGCAGGCTTCGACGTGCCACCGCGTTCGCTCAAATTATCGAACATTTGTCTGCAAAACTGTCCTCGAACCTTTATTTTCGTTTGTCGTATGGAATCCTCGAGATTTTCTGCATCCGTAGCACAGTTTACTTCCGATAATTCCGATGATTTTCTGGGGAAATAGATATAAAGTAGTTGTAATGGAGACGCGACTAAACCTCATTGTTTGTGAAAAGTTTCGCCGAGTCTTTGTTTACCCTGTAAAAAGTCGTTTACGAAGTCGAAAACTTTCTTTCTCGTTCGAGTTATCGAATTCCAGTCAATGAACAGGAAAGTATGAAATATTTTTCATTTTCAGTTTTTTTCCGTGCAATTTTTTGTTTTTTTTATCACTCGGTTTCAAGTCTGACAAATCTCAACTCAACTGTAGTGCTTGCCTGTGTCGTGTGCAAGAACGGACGTCCCGCAGCGTGCCTATTATCGAAGATTCTTCTGTGAAACTTTCGTCAGACCTTTATTTTCCCGTGTCGTATGGAATCTCCGATGTTTTTTTTTTTCAGTTCACTTCAATACACTCAATACACTTTACCTCTTATGGGAAAGTAGGTAAGTTGTAGCGGAGATGCGAACTAACCTCATTGTTTTTACAAGCTTTTGCCGGCATTTTATCGTCTCGTGAAAACTTGTTGAAGGCACCGAAAACTTTTTTTTTTGTTTGTTAGGGTTCTCGAATTCGAATCAATGAACAATGAAACATCGAAGATTTTCAGTTATTATTTTACTTTTAACAAATTTTTTTATTTTCTGAATTACGCGATCTCAAGACTGACAAATTTCACAATACTAAAAAAAAAGTTAAAAAAAAAAAAAATGTCGAAGACCTTATAATGAGAAAATAGGTAAGTTTTAGCGGAAATTTGAAACAACCTCGTTGTTTGTACAAAGTTTTGCGGACGATTTATTCTCTCGCGAAAACTTGCTGAAAACGTTTTTTTTTCGTTGGAGTTGTCGAATCGAGTCCATGAACAAAGCATCGAACATTTTTCGGTTTTTAATCTCCTTTTTTTTTTTTAATTTTTTCTTCTGAATTACGCGATCTCAAGGCCGACAAAACTCCCGATGCTAAGAGAAGTTTTAATTTCGAAAAAAAAATTTGATTATCAGGGCAATGAAAGGAATGGGGGTTAAAGAAAAAAATCATCATTTTTTTTCTAAGATTCAATCGTTTAATTTAACTGACGTAATTAACTGCATAGGTATCAGGAATTTGTTCTAATACACTCGGCTCTCTCTTTCTCTCCCGCTCTCTCTCTCTCTCCTCTAGTTTCTAAATAATAAAAATAAACTTCGCTATACATTTATTCATACTAGCAGTTGTGTGTGTGTGTGTGTATTTTTTTTTTTATATGTGCTACAATACACGTTACGCGCGATCGCACAGTCACATACCTTATTTACAACGCGACGCTATCTTAGCTTTGGTTTTTCTTATAAATATAACTTTGCCATGGCCCAGGTTCTTCGGCGCCCTAGGGAGTTCGCGGAATCCGTTAGAATGCCCTAATCCGCTCGTCGATAAATTAGGACCCTCGTTTTTTTAAACGCGAATCTCAAGCCTCGAGTTTGACAAAATCACGAGGCAATTATTATTATTATTATTATTTTAGTTTTATTTATTTTTTTTTTTTTTACTATTAATTCGGATACAACGACGAGCGTCGAATTCTTTACGGATTCCTCGAAATTAAATTCAAAGACTGAAGATTTCGAACGCCGACAGTGACGAGGTAAAAACGCGACTTCTCTTTTTATTCTTCATCTCGCACCTTCCTCAATATCGCTTTTTTACACATAAAGTTTTGACGCAATAACAATTTACAGTTGTTCGTTTAAATTAATTTTTTTTTTTTTTTTTTTTTTTTCTGTCGCGATAAATCGTCCGCCCGACACTCGACGACAGGGTGAAAAAACACGGTCGTCAGTAACGTGTCGTGCGATTCAGTCAGCGACACTGGACGTTAGCGGTGCACGGCACGATAATAAGAGACACATCGCGAACAGACGAGATTCTTCTTAATCTTGCGTAAACTATTTTTTTTACGTTTAAAAAATGTATTTTTTTTTTTTAACGCAGAAATTTGTGTCTACGAGTGTCAGGCCGAGTACGCTGCCCTATCCGGAGCTGTACACTTGGCAGGGATGTGCGAAGTTCGTGAGTGATCATCTGCAGTACCAGGCGCCGAGGAGGCCGCTCGCCATGGTGAGTAAAAATTATCATCGGGTATCCAAAGATCTTTACTTCGCTCGGTGGGAAAATGGCAGTTTTGCGCACGCGAAGCGTGCGCAAAACTCCCATTTTCCACACCTTGTTAAGTAAAATTTTATTCGATACTCGTGCGAAAAATGTTTTCCAAACTCGTGTGATTGCAACACTCGTCAGAAAACATTTTTTCGCACTCGTATCGAAATATACGATTTTAACCTCGCTCGCGCAATGGAAAAAAAAGTCCGGGTTTTTATAATCAACGTTCGATCGAATCGTCAAAATTTGAACAGAAAATCCCAAACTTTTTTTCCCTCCCCCCCGATGCAATAATTTTCCCGATCGGTCGTCGACGATCCTTCTCAAATTACGACCTACTGATATGAATTTTGAACGTCGACTACCGACGAACAGAGCCCCTCAGATTTACGTCGAACGGCGAGAGCCCTCGACACTTCGGAATATATTTCGATTCGGCAAACAAATTGAGAGAAAACAAAGAACATTAAATGATTCGATCGGAAGTTGAGAGCGTGAATCGACGAACGACGAGCCGGTGCTCGCTAAAATCGTCGAAGTAACAAAACTTCATACACCGCCTAATATTTTTCTCTTTAAATATTTCAATAGTCGATGGTCGCTCTCGTCCAAGCGTTTCGCGAGTGCCTACGCGCTTAAATATTAATGGAATGACGATAGATCGCTGTCAGCATTCTTAAACTTGTATTACACAATAATCTTCATGTTTTTTTTTTCCATTACAAATTTGGTATATCCTCTCTTATGTACACTGTCTTTTGGAACGTAACACGCTGTCGGTGAACTCGAGCCCCGCGCAGACCGAGCAATAATCATCCGACGTCTTATCTAGAATCTCTTTTTTTTTTACGATAATTAATTTACAAACGATTAATCGAGAAAGTATTTGCGAGTTTCGTCGACCGAGTAACCTGCGATTCCACCGAGAGTATCGAGAAGTTACGATTCGCGTCGGAGTCGAATCGACGCGAAAAAAAAACCATGGAATATAGCTGAAAAAAAAAAACAAAAAAAAACAAACTAAGAACTGATCGTGCGCCATTGACCTTCTCGCCGGCGCGACGATGCGGAAAAAAAATATCTCGATCAGCCATCGCTCTCGGTTCGTCGCATAAATAATCTCCTCTCGTTAAATAATTCCCCCTCACCTCTCCCGTAACGCATAATACGTAAATCACATTAATTAAAACTACTTCTACTTTCGGCTCTGTTTGATGCTTATCGTCGACTTCTTCCTACATGATTTAAGATTGTCGAGCAGATACTTGAACTGCATTATCTGGAGTCTCGTTACAGCCGGATCTGAACATGTGTCGAGCCACTTGAAGAATTTTTCACCGTGCTCGATGGCCTCCTCGCTGCTTACCGGCGCGTCCTCGTGGCCGTCGACCTCGGTCTCCTCCATGTTCAGACTCCGTTTGACGTTCTCGTTGTTGTTGTTGCACAGAACATTGTCGAGCAGGGCACGAGTTTTGCTCGGTGATTTTTTGGCGACGGGTGTTGTGGGCACGACAGCGGTGGGCGGTGCGAGTGAGAAACCGCACTGTTTGTAATACTGCCAGAACCACGAGCCGTCCTGCTGGCTGCTGCTGGGATTGAATTGCTGCGACTGCTGTCCCATGAGTTGTTGCTGTTGCGTAAGCCAGTTCCACAGGGACTCGTCGGGTTTCTTCGAG
This sequence comes from Amblyjoppa fuscipennis, assembly GCA_963575735.1. Classification (NCBI taxonomy): domain Eukaryota; kingdom Metazoa; phylum Arthropoda; class Insecta; order Hymenoptera; family Ichneumonidae; genus Amblyjoppa; species Amblyjoppa fuscipennis. The sequence continues at coordinate 7,389,335 of OY754496.1, forward strand.
CTGCCGACGACGTCCTTCTTGGTGCTCTTCGAGGAGTCCCTCTGAGCCGTGCAGCCGATGTTGTCGTTGGTCTTCCTCGGCGAGGCCGGAACCGGCGTCGCCGGTGCCTCCGCGGCCGCCGGAAGGCTCTTTCTCGAGCACGATTTGGCGACCGTGTCTATCTGCGTCGGTGCTATCGCCGAGATGCTGTGTCTTCCAGCCTTGCCGCCGGCTTTGGTGTACTGGAGACCGTTCTCCACGAGGCCAACGGTACTGCTGTGCGGTAGACCGGCCTGGAGGCTCATCAGACTCTTCGCCAGATTGCCGCCGCTCGTTCCCGTAAGCAGTCCCAATTGCTGGAGCAACAGGGCGCTGTTCTCCGGTCTCATGCTCGCCATGCTCGTCATCAGTCCCATGTAGTCGATCTTCGACGATAGGTCCAATCTCGCGTCGTTCTCCGAATTCTCGTTTATGCCGAAGGACGAGGCGCCCGGACCGGTGCTCTGATCGATTTTCGCTCTCTTCGATGCCGGACCCTCGTCCTCGCTCGAGTGATTAGCACCTCCGGCGGCCATTGCCGCCGCGAGGTTCGTGCCCGACGACGATGCCGGCGAGTGCGCCTCGCTGTCCGGCGTCGAGGAATTTCTCGCCATGCCGCGAATCTTGTGTTCCGACTTGCACCATCCTCTGAGCGTCGACTCCGGCACGCCGATGTCCCTCGCGACCGAGGCCTTGCTCTCGCCCTCGTGAACCCTCTGTATCGCTTCCATCTTCTCGGAAGCGGAGAGGGCACGCAGCGGACGCTTGCCCGGCCTCGCCGATTCGCCCCTCATGCTCGTTCTGAGGTTGCCACGCAGTGGCTCCTCGACCAAACCGTCCTCCGACGTCTCGTCGAATTCACGACGCTGCTGTTGTTGCTGCTGCTGCTGCGGCTGATGATGATCCACGCTCGCCAGCCCGTTCGCCTCGCGGTAGAGACGCTCCACCGTCTCCAGTCCGTATCTGGACTCTTCGTAAGCCAGTCTGGTCACGAGGTAGTCCAGCGTGGCACGGTCCACCGTCGACGTTGATCCCCAAATTCCTTCCACAATTGTTTCGTTTCTTTGTACCCGTAGCTAATTCCGACGATCTGTCGAATTGCATTCGAATCCGAATTTCTTTTTAATTGTTTTATTGCTATCGCTCGTTGAGCTATTGGACGCGCGAGCGCCAGACACCTTGCATTATAAGGGTAGTCCAAGTTGTTTCCTCTTTGGCCGCTTTGTTTTTCGGCTGTGGAGGCTCGATAGTCGATTATTAGCTCGAACTTCTACGGCAGTTGTGAGCCACGGCAGTAGTAAACAATATTAACCGCGTGCGAAGGCGGTTACGAGGGTAGACGGCGAACCTCGAGGAATAGCACATGCGCCAGCGGTAATAAAGAGGACTTTTTTATGAATGAAACGACTCCCACCACCTTACACACTGGCTCTGCTGACTATGTCTGTATATGCATACATATATATTGTATGTATATATATGTGTGTGCGTTTTTGTGTGCGTGTATATATGTATATTACACTTTGTCTCACTCTTTCGAACGCCCCCTCCCCTCTTTCTCTCGCTCGGAGCGGTTCTTCCTCTCGCGTCGAGCACTCCGCAGCCAATCCGACGTGCGCGCGGGAAACAATATTATTGCCTGCACCACGAGGGCCCGGAGAGAGCCCCGGAGACACTGTATCGTCGGCACTGACGATTTATCGCGCGAGCCTCTCCAACTTCGACCGCCTTTACGAAAACCGTTGGATTCTTCGGTTATTTTTTTGTTTTCTCTCTTTCTTGCACGACGAGCCCAGCCGTTTTCGCTCGACCGCGGGTCTTTTCGCCAGTCTCGCGTTTCACGGTATTCTTTTTTTTTTTCTTTCGTCGAGTTTCGCCGGTCGAATACGCTGCGGGAGAACACACAGTCCGACGACGCTGGGACTCGCGGGCGTTTTTCTATCCAAGGTCAACGAGAGAGAACCGCGCTGTAGTGCACTTTGTCACGCACTGAACACACACTCGCGAAATCGTTAGAAAAAATTTGCACGGTTTTTTTGGCCCAACAATTGTGAATACTCAACAATTGTTCGTTAATGTCGATTATGTATCCTTGCGTGGGTTTCGCTTTTTTTTTTTCTTTTTACTTCACGTACACAAGCACTTCAGTAGGACGCTTAGAGAAATGCTTAAATTCTCGTATCCCGATCCGCGAGAATCTTTGGCACCGTTGAGAACACGACGTAGCACGTGGATCGATCAGCGACCAGCGGTAAAAATCTACCAGGCACAGAAGCACAGAAGCACAGAGGCTCGTTCGGGTGGGCAGGTAGCGAGAGATCCGTGCCCAACGAAGGTTCGACCTCGACTGGAAGACAGAGAGAGCCCCGTTCGCCGAATCGGCTCTCGACGAGAAACCCACCACGTTTTCGTAGCGCGAAATTTCCCCCTTCCGCCGTAGCCTCGCGGCGCTTCACGCGTCTCCGTTCCTCGCTCGGGGAGAACAGAAGAAAAAAAAAAAAAAAACTTTGTTTTCTTCCTCGTCCACTTTCGTCGTAGGAACTTGTTGTTTTTTTTCCCCCCTTCTTTCTCTCCTACAATCGCGCGCGACCTTCCTCGACTTTTTTGTCCGTTTTTTATTTCGTTACAGATTTTAACAATCGCGTTCGATTCGACCGAAGTTTCTCGTATTCGCGCCCACTCCCTTCCTCTCGGTCGGTTTCCAAACAAACCGTTCGATTCGCGAGCGACGCCGACGACGGGCCAAAACGGATATGCTTTCGCGACGAACCGCGACGCTCAACTGTGCCGAGTCCGCCGGTGGACGCCGGTTTTCCGCGGACTCCGCGACGCCGGCTATTCGTCCCCCTCCCCTCGCGCCCGGCTCAGCCCCACGCCGACGCCGCCGCCGACGTCGTCGCGGTCGCTCCTCGCCCCCTCCCCCCCTCCCCCCTGCCCCGTTCCCAACGGCTCGTTCGCTATCCAGCGCGCTCTTCCCCCCTCACGATCGTTCCCCTCGGCTCTCGCCGAATAAGTTTGACTCTCGATATATATATATATATATATATATATTTTTTTTTTCTCGCTCGCTCGCTCTCTCCGCCTCGCTGCGTCTCCCTTTTGCGCTTCGCGGGTCCCGACTAGCGGACCGGCCTTTCCTCGTTGCCCGAACCCTCTCGACCCCTTCTCGCACTTCGGCCTCGCGAACGGCGTAGCTCGCGAGCGAACCCGCAGAGTATTCTACACGTGCAAAAGAGCGAGGGAACGAGGGGACGAGAAAGAAAAAAAAAAAAAAAAAAATGAGCGGACGAGAATGAGAGGGCTCTCTCGCTGTGGCAGCCTCTGTAGCTCTCCCCCTCCCCCCCTCTTCCCTTCGTCCCCTCGGCCAGCCTTTCCCCGCCTCGTGTTCGTGTCCGCGACTTTCCGAGAGAAGCGACGAGGCCCGAGAACGCTATATACGAATCCCAACGATCGGTCGCGGGCGCGCTCATATTTCCGAGAGAGCCGTAATCTACGCGGGACGCGCGTGTGCTAAAAAAAAAAAAAAAAAAAGGGGGAATAACACGCACACTGTGTCGGGCGCTTGGGAAGCTCGCGCGATGCTCGCTCGGAAACACAAACCCCGCGGGGCCGCGCGCGAGTGAGAGCAATGGTTTTGTTTTTTGTTTTTTTTTTTGTTTTTTTTTTTTGGGGGGGATTTTTGGGGAGGAATTTGTGCCTCGCGTGCTTTAGGCGCTAATTGATTCTTTTTCTTTTCTGCTCGAGAGAGGAATTATTGATTTTTCGTAACGGGGATAAATCGGGGAGAGTTTCGAAGATTTGCGGAGGCGCACGATTTATCCCATTTTTGCTATCCTCGTGGTGCGCTTTCGTTTTTTCCTCGCTCGGTGAGCAATTTTTTGTCAAATTGTTTTGGTGAAGGAAGGCTTGCTTGGGGGAAAGGCGATTGGTTGCCTCTTTGATTTGTATTATAGCAGATTTCCTTAAACTAGGGAAAGATTAATTGCAATGGATTTGCATAGATATTAACTGGTTTAGGCTAATTTTAGAAAATGTCCAAATTCGTTCAGTTTTTTTTTCAAAGAATAATCCGTAATTTTTGCTCGATTTTTATGTATCACGGATCATTATCTTCCTCAAAAGATGCTCTACAAATTCACCATCCAGATATTCGATGGTATTTTCCGTTTAAAAATAACTGCCGTTTTTTTTCGCGAAGGAATTTCGTCGATGGATAAACAAAAGACTGTCATTTTTTAACGCCAAAATACTATCGAATATCCAGATGGTGAATTCGTGGAGCATCTTTCAAGGAAGATAATGAGCCGTGGTACGTCGAAATCGAGCAAAAATTACGAATTATTCATTGAAAATCTCTCAGAACCTTTTAAAAAAAATTATCACAAACCAGTTAATATCTTTGCAAATCCATTGCAATGCATTTTTCTCCTCTATTAAGGACATCTGCTCTAATGCAAGTGACCATCCACTGCAATCAATAGATGCCAAAAAGTTTCTGCAAACGACTTTAAAGCCGTAGCACACGTTTGACCGGTGTGAAGCGTTCCAACCTCTTTAAATGCGTCCTCGCTCTGCTACAATTCAGGACCTTCGAAATCAGCCTTACAAAAAACAGTTTCCATGACTCCTAAAAAAAAAAAAAAAAAAAAAAAAAACTCTACCTAGTCTCAAAAACAATCGAGCTGTATCAAGCCAGAGTGCAGGAACGCCCAACACAGATCCACAACCTACGGAATGCAAAAAACAAAACAAAAACAAACAACACCAACGCTATATTCATCGTCGTGTAATTCGCGAACGAGCGACAATCTCTCGATCGGCATTTCGTAATGGCACGATTGTGCGGGTGAGTTCAACGAATGTTAAATCGTCGAAAAGTGGACGAGGCAGGTAAAGGCTCGTTGTGCGGAGAGAAAGGTACGGAGAGGATTTTATTGATAGATAATGCGGTATATAGGTAACGGCTCGCCGGCTCGCCGTCTCATGAATGAATGAAAGGTCGAATCGGAAAGGGGGCATAGAGGGAACGGAGGTAATTCAACGTATTTCCACGTGGTTACTCGCCGCGCGCGCAATGATCCATTCAGTGTTTCTGTTATCTCATTCATATCTCGAGCGAATGGATGGGCGATACGGGCGGTTAGAGAAGGCGAGAGGGAGAGCGACAGTCGACGAAACGAGACGGGCGAGAGAGGGAACGAACGAGCGAGAGTAACTCTATACGCGGACGGGTTACTTCCGAACTCCGCTTCGTCTTTCTCCCGCCCGCTCGGCTTTGCCATCACTGTGTCCCCGTCTCGAATCCCATTCCACGCAGATCTTCCATCCGCCTCCTCTGCCTCGCTCCTCACAAAATTTCTCTCGCCGTCTTTCTCGCTCGTAAGATCAAGGTCCGCTTCCGCACGAGGTTTACTCTTACGATCGCTCATCTTTTTGTTTTTATTCGGTTCTCGACTTTTATTTTACTTTTTTCTCTTTTTTTTTTACTTCTTTTCTTTTCTCGTCTGATTCTCATTCGCTGTGTGTATAGTGATGTGTGTATGTATGTGTGTGTGTGTGTGTGTGCGCGCGCCTTCTTGCCCGCCGCTGCTTTATGACCTATTCTTCATAAATCCCAAGATCAAGGTCTCGCCGTAATCCTCGAGGTACGATTTTATACCTGTTTACAACTATTTCTGTCGTGGAATGCGGCGGGGCGGGGGGGGGGGGGGGGTACTTCGAAACTGTTACCGAGAAACTACGCGAACTTTGTAACTGGACTCGAGGACGTACTTTTTGATATAGTGTAGTGAAACATTGAGATCGCACTGGTTCGTTCGTACATTACGGAATTGTAATCGATACCTGTTTGTTTCTTTGTTTATTTATTTATGTATACATTATTATTGACACGAGCCAATTACGGGTACGAGGCAAACGTAAGTCTTTCGATCGCTCGTAAATAGTGGTTAGTCCCGAATAGCATGTGGCTTTATATTTATACACTGCATTATCGCTAATATTTCTAAACTTGGGAATATTTCTATTCGTGATGTTGCCTAATCTGGCGATTCCCGGAAGCCATCAAGGACACAAGCCCTATGGCGCAAATGTATGTTTCTCGAGCTAGGCTCGAAGCAACGTACTTACTCCCGATATAGTGTAGTGAAACATTGAGATTGTACTGGTTGTTCGTACATTATGGAATTGCAATCGATATTTGTTTATTTACTTATTTATGATTATTGACACGAGCCATTTACAGGTACGAGGCAAACCTAAGTCTTTCGGTCTCGGGCAAATGGTGGTTAGGCCCGAATAGCGTGTTGATTCATTATATCGCATTATGTTGCCTAATCTGGTGATTTCCGGAAAGCGACCATTGAGGGCACAAACCCTCAGGCGGAAATGTATGCTTCTCGAGCTGGGCTCGAAGCAACATACTTACTTATGTAATTGGAAAGTTTTGCATCGGTCTCTTGGGAACGAATAAAATAGTACATTACGATACTAGTGCGAGAAAACTTTTTTTGACGAGTGTGAGTTTGCGGGGCAGAGGGCACGTTGAAACTGTCGCTGGGAAACTGCGCGGAGTGTGTAATTGGACTCGAGGACGTACTTTTGATATGGTTTAGTGAAACATTGAGATTGTACTAGTCGTTCGTACATTACGGAATGTAATCGATATTTGTTTGTTTATTTAGTCGTTTAATTATTTATTTTAAAAATAAATTACTTATAATTATTGCCACGACCGAATTACAGGTACGAGGCAAACGTTTGTCTATCGATCGTGCGTAAATGGTGGTTGGCTTCAAATAACGCGTGGGTTCATTATATCGCCATTATGTTGCCTAATCTGGTGATTTCCGGAAAGCGACCATTGAGGGCACAAACCCTCAGGCGGAAATGTATGCTTCTCGAGCTGGGCTCGAAGCAACATACTTACTTATGTAATTGGAAAGTTTTGCATCGGTCGCTTGGGAACGAATAAAATAGTACATTACGATACTAGTGCGAGAAAACTTTTTTTGACGAGTGTGAGTTTGCGGGGCAGAGGGCACGTTGAAACTGTCGCTGGGAAACTGCGCGGACTGTGTAATTGGACTCGAGGACGTACTTTTGATATAGTTTAGTGAAACATTGAGATTGTACTAGTCGTTCGTACATTACGGAATTTAATCGATATTTGTTTGTTTATTTATTCGTTTATTTATTTTAAAAATAAATGACTTATAATTATTGCCACGACCGAATTACAGGTACGAGGCAAACGTTTGTCTATCGATCGTGCGTAAATGGTGGTTGGCTTCAAATAACGCGTGGGTTCATTATATCGCCATTATGTTGCCTAATCTGGTGATTTCCGGAAAGCGACCATTGAGGGCACAAACCCTCAGGCGGAAATGTATGTTTCTCGAGCTGGGCTCGAAGCGACATACTTACTCATGTAATTGGAAAGTTTTGCATCGGTCGCTTGGGAACGAACAAAACAGTACATTACGATACTAGTGCGAGAAAACTTTTTCCGACGAGTGTGAGTTTGCGACACGAGCCGAAGGCGAGTGTTGCTGTCGCACGTGTTAAGAAAAAGTTTTTTGCACGAGTATCGTACCATATTTTGTTTCGTAGGGTGTGAAAGTGGGTGTCATTATCGCATCGAGTGAAGTAAAGTTCTTCTTTACCGAAGAACTTTAAATTATTCAAATTATTTGTTCGATTACATTGAAAAACTATTTTAGCGGCAATTATCTTTGTAAAAAAAAATTGTATTAAATGTAGACTCTTGAAAATTTCGTTAGTGCCGATAGTCGATCGATCCTCGTCGACAGTGCGGTATTCACGTATACGCGAGTAACTGCATTGCCGTAGCGAAGGGCACGAATACAAAAGATGGCTGATATTCGGTTCTTTCCAAAAACTGTTTTATCAAAGCTACAGTTAAGAAATAGTACTCTGCGATGCTAGTGCGAACGGGCGATCGTTCGACGAAGGTTGTGAAGTTGGCTGCACGAGGTGAAGCCAAGTGTTGCCGACTTTCCAAACGTCGTCGGGAGACCATTTGTTCGTACTAGTATAGCGTACGACTTTTTGTAACAAGTGCACAAAAGCTTCAATTTTTTTTTGTGTAACAAAAGTAGTGTGATCCGCGCATGCGCAGCATTTTTCTCGCACGCCTAACTAAAAAGCGCCACTTTTGCCACGCGTTACAGGCACGAAATAGTACATATCGATATACAAGTGCCGAAAAACTTTTACTGACGAGCGTGAGTTTGGAGCACGAGCCGAAGGCGAGTGTTGCAATCGCACGAGTTCAGAGAACGTTTTTCGCACGAGTATCGAACAAAATATTATGTCACGAGGTGTGAAAAATTGCGGTTTTTGGCACGCTGAGCGTGCGCAAAATCCGCCATTTCTCCCACCCAGTGACATAAATGATATTTTGTCGAGGTCTTACAGAAAATATATACGTTTATATTTAACGTAGACTTAAAAATTCAGTTAGCGCCGATAGTTGATCGATCCTCGTCGGCTGGTCCTCCGGTGTGCGCAAGTAACTGCATTGCCGTAGCGAAGGGCACGAAGACCAGATGGCCGACGTGCGAGACGAAGCCGAGCGAGAACTCTCGGCGAAGGCAAAAGCCCGCCCGGCGAACGGATCGCCTCAATTGTGCCGCTCCGTGAAACGATTAACGAATTGAGCCTGCCTTCGTCCGAGGAGAGAGAGAGAGAGAGAGAGAGACGGCGAGAGTAAGAGAGTGGGTAAGATCTTGTCAGACCGCGAAGACCATAGAGCGAGAAAACATCGAGAGCAAAAAAAAAAAAGATCATAAGAGATTGCACGATTCGAGGCGTTCTGGATGCGCCCATAATCAAGTAGCACGTTCAAACACTTTGCCCGATAATTACCATATTTGACGCCAGTTCAGCGTCAAATATTTTTTTTTTCCCGCATCCTCACTTCCCGTTTACCCGTACAGAGAGAGACGCCAGAGCTTAAACCACCGTGAAATCATAAAATTCATGCAACCGAGTCGCGCATGCGAGACCGTCTCTCCATCTCGCTCCGCTCTTCGCAAAGGGGACCGTTAGTAATTAGTACAATTAATTCGCACCTGTCCTGCGCGTAGCGGCATGCGCTGCCTCTCCCGATGGAATACGAGTGTAGCGACGATACGTTACATAATCTTGCGTTGATAGGACATGTATATCTCTTTATTTTGCAATGGATATATATATACATTAATTCGCAAAAAAGTTACTGTCAATTTTTATTTTTTTTTAATTTTTAGCGTCGACTGACAGATATGACTAGAAGTGTAAATTGACAATAACTCTTTTGCGACATCAAACTAATGAATTTCGTTCATTATATTTTACGATTGGAACCAAACATCTGATCGGAGAAAAATTACAGTTCCAATTGTGAAATGATAATCGTAAGAACGAAATTAATGAAATAACACACTTTTAGCTTTTCCATTTCACTGGGAATTAATTACAACCATTTCAATGAACTTCTTCACCGTTTAACGGGGTTGTCTTTGAATGAGGGGAAAAGTGATTTTAATCGTCGTTTATCGGCTATCAAGGACGACTCAGAGCAATCGTCAAACGTTTGAATCGACATATAAGTAAATTCGCAAAAAAGTTACAATCAGTTTTTATTTTTTTACTAAATTAAATATTAATAAATCATTATTTTTATTATTACACCAATATTATTGATTGAATATCAATTATTTAATTTTTTAATTTTTAATATTGACTGACAGACATAACTAGAAATAAGTATGAATAATAACTTTTTTTGCGATATCAACTAACAAGTTGCGTTCATTCCATTTTACAATTAGAACAAAAAATTTGATCGGATAAAAATTTCATTTCTAATTGTTCAATAAAATAACCTTAAAAAAATGATTGAAAAACAAACACATCTTTAGCTTCTACATCTTGATGGGAATTAATTACAACCATTCCAATGAGGTTCTTCACCGTTTAACAGGGTCGTCTTTGAATGAGGGGAAAAGTGATTTTAATCGTCGTTTATCTGCTATCAAGGACGACTCAGAGCGATCGTCAAACGTTTGAATCGACATATAAGTAAATTCGCAAAAAAGTTACAATCAGTTTTTATTTTTTTACTAAATTAAATATCAATAAATCATTATTTTTATTATTACACCAATATTATTGATTGAATATCAATTATTTAATTTTTTAATTTTTAATATCGACTGACAGACATAACTAGAAATAAGTATGAATAATAACTTTTTTTGCGATATCAACTAACAAGTTGCGTTCATTCCATTTTACAATTAGAACAAAAAATTTGATCGGACAAAAATTTCATTTCTAATTGTTCAATAAAATAACCTTAAAAAAAATGATTGAAAAACAAACACATCTTTAGCTTCTCCATCTTGATGGGAATTAATTACAACCATTCCAATGAACTTCTTCACCGTTTAACGGGGTTGTCCTTTAATGAAGAGAACAGTGATTTTAATCGTCGTTTATCTGCTATCAAGGACGACTCAGAGCGATCGTCAAACGTTTGAATCGACATATAAGTAAATTCGCAAAAAAGTTACAATCAGTTTTTATTTTTTTACTAAATTAAATATCAATAAATCATTGTTTTTATTATTACACCAATATTATTGATTGAATATCAATTATTTAATTTTTTAATTTTTAATATTGACTGACAGACATAACTAGAAATAAGTATGAATAATAACTTTTTTTGCGATGTCAACTAACAAGTTGCGTTCATTCCATTTTACAATTAGAACAAAAAATTTGATCGGACAAAAATTTCATTTCTAATTGTTCAATAAAATAACCTTAAAAAAAATGATTGAAAAACAAACACATCTTTAGCTTCTCCATCTTGATGGGAATTAATTACAACCATTCCAATGAACTTCTTCACCGTTTAACGGGGTTGTCTTTGAATGAGGGGAAAAGTGATTTTAATCGTCGTTTATCGGCTATCAAGGACAAATTAGACTGATCGTTAAACGTTTGGATGTCGTCGGCAGTGGCTCGAGAGGGTTTGCTGTAAATATAAACAGTTCAAACGAGTGCAGTATCACGAGTGAATGATCTTTTGATGGGTACGTCCCCCTCTCCGGCTGAACCGGCTCAAAGGGACGAGGCAACGGGAGAGATAGAGAGAGGAGAGCTCTCCGTACAACCGTGAAAGATCCACTGCGATAAGCCGGAGAGCCACCCCTCGTTTCGTCGTGTATCCATCTCCCTCGCTCGCGCCCGTGTTCCCACACCTCCACCCACCCTATTGCCCCCCCCCCCCCCCCCTCCACCCCACCCCCTCGTAACCGCCACCGGCGGATTAAACACTTCAAAACTTCAACTCTCTTTTCCGGCTCGGATTTCGTTCTTTATAAAAACTTTATTATCCTACGCTACAAGTGTCCCACACGATTCATCCCCTAGGTTTTTTTTTTTTTCTTCATTGTAGTACACAATAGCGACTCGCTCGTACATACAAGCACCCCGATAAAATTCATTATCCTGAATCCCTTGCAGTTTTACCACCGGCTGCTTATTTTTATCGTGCTATAATATCACGATTTCTCGACTTGGTTGAATAACAGTTAAAGAGCGTGATGCAACACATGTAAGCTACAAGTGTCTCCTAAAACTCTTCATCGTTCGCTTTTCGGATAAAAAGAAAATAAAATTATTAAATTATTAAATAGAAAAATGAAAAATATCATAAAAATTTCGTTTGATTCAAAGGGTTCGATGGTTGTGGGTAAAAAGAAAATTTGTTCATAGAAGCACCCCGATAAAATTCATTATCCTGAATCCCTTACAGTTTTGCCACCGGTGGGTTATTTTTATCGTGCTATAATATCACGATTTCTCGACTTGGTTGAATAACAGTTAAAGAGCGTGATGCAATCCATGGAAGCTACAAGTGTCTCCCAAAACTCTTCATCGTTCACTTTTCGGATTAAAATAAAATAAAATTATTAAATTATTAAATTAAAAAATGAGAAATGTAATAAAATGTTCGTTTGATTCAAAGGGTTCGATGGTTGTGGGTAAAAAGAAAATTTGTTCATAGAAGCACCCCGATAGAATTCATTATCCTGAATCCCTTACAGTTTTACCACCGGTGGGTTATTTTTATAGTGCTATAATGGCACGATTTCTCGACTTGGTTGAATAACAGTTAAAGAGCGTGATGCAATCCATGGAAGCTACAAGTGTCTCCTAAAATTCTTCATCGATCACTTTTCGGATTAAAATAAAATAAAATTATCAAATTATTAAATAGAAAAATGAAAAATATCATAAAAATTTCGTTTGGTTGAAAGGGTTCGATGGTTGTGGGTAAAAAGAAAATTTGCACATACAAGCACCCCGATAAAATTTATGATCTCGGATCCCTCGTAGTTTTACGACCGGCTGCTCATTTTTATCGTGCTTTAGTACCGCGATTTCTCGGCTTGCTTAAATAATAGTGAAAGAGCGTGATGAAATCGATGGACGCTGCAAGTGTCTCCTAAAGTTCTTTATCGTTAAATAATAACATTTAAATTAAAAGTAAAAAATAAATATAATACAAATTTCGTTTGGTTGAAAGGGTTCGATGGTTTTGGGTAAAAAAAAAACGTTTGTACGTACAAGCTCGCCGATAAAATTCATTATGATGGCATTCCTTAAAGTTTTACCACTAACTGCTTATTATCGACGTGCTATATCACGATTTCTCGACTCGGTTGAATAACATCAGAAGACCGTGACGCAATCGATGGACGTTACAAATGTCTTCTAAACTCCTTTTTCATCCACTTTTCGGATAAAAGTAAATGATAAATTATGAAATTATTTAATTAAAAAATAAAATATAAATGTAATAGTAATTTCGTTGAGTATTCAACTTTAGCTGAAACTTTCTTTTCGGGCTCGGATTTCGTTCATTATAGAAACTTTATTATCCTGCGTTACAAGTGTCCCACACGAGATTCACCCTCAGTTTTTTTTCCCCTCTCTGTAGAACACAATAGCGAGGCGCTCGTACATACAAACTCCCCGATAAAATTAATTATCACGGTCCCCTTACAGCTCTACCATCGGCGTCTTATTTTTATCGTGCTATAATATCACGATTTCTCGACTCGGCTGAATAATATCGAAAGAGCGTGACGCAATCGATGAACGCTACAAGTGTCTCCTAAACTTATTTTTCCTCCACTTTGCGGACTAATAAAAATTTCGTCGTGTCGAAGGGGTTCGATGGGTTTCGGAGTACAAAGCCTATCCGATCTTTTTATGATGTCGAACATACCGCGCATAAATTTTGTTGTCTTCCGGCAAGCTTTCGTCAAGGGTTCAGCATCGTTCATAAAAATGTTGTTCCGCGAAAAATGACTTTCGAGCCGCAAATCTGTTAAGGTTTCAGCACACATACATTCCCAACAAAAAATGTTTATTCGATCAAATTTCAGTACTTCGCGACGTGCCAAAAATCTGAAAAAATCTGCCGTGTTAGTTATGTCAAGACCTTTGATTTTGCGTCATAATAATGCCAGAAAGTTATCAAGAAATTATGGAAAAATAAACGATTTTTTTTAAACAAACATTTTTATTTTCTCATTTTAAATCAATTCCTTATTGATTTAAAATGAAAGATCAAACTTAATTGAAAGATCAAAGGTAATAAAAGATTTTCCAAAAATTCATGTGACTTCAAGAAAATCAATGAATTCATTTGGAAAAAGAAAAAAGAGGTTTACTGATTACGTTGAACAATTTTTTCAGCAATTTGTTAATAATTTTTTAAAATTATTATTATGCAAAAATAATGTTGTTTGCACCTTTGACACGGTTGATTTTTTTCAGATTTTCATACCATTAGTAAGTGTTCGAATTCTCGCTGAATCTGACTTTTGGCTGGGAACGTACGAAGCATCCTTAACGGCGCATCGTCAATTTGTATCCGAGAGACCCCGAGAGACGGCTGTCCGGGCTTCTCCTCGGCGTCAAAGTTTGTCAACCCCCGCGAGGTCGGATATTGTTTTCGCCGATCGAAATAATTAAGAAAAAAAATATCTCGCTTCGAAGCGTGACAAAAAAGAAAAGAACAATAAAGTAAAATTGCTTCGAGAAATAAGAAAAGGCCAAAAACCGCGTTAACCCCGTGTTCGATGCTTTTCGCCGGCTGAGCGCGAAGGGGGATGAGAAAAGGAAAAAAAAACGAGCCAACTTCGAAGAACAAGATCGATAGCCACCCTCGTCACTCGCCCACGAGTGCTTCTCGCCGTAGAGAGAGAGTAAAAGAAAGGCTAGCGGAGAGAGGTTGGGTCTCTCGCGCAAACTCTAGTCGTCCCCGAAGCGTCCTCTTATTCTTCACCTACGTGTAACGGCAGTGGGGCCTCCGAGAGAAAGAAAACGAAGTAAAAGAGAACACACGAGGTGGAGGAAAATGCGACGTTGGAAGGAGAGTGCCGAAGAACGAGAATGTCCTGAACGAGAAAAGGTCGCGGCGCGAGAGATATGAGACGAGAGCGTTAGGTGGAAAGGCGACGTTAGGGACGAAAGACGCAAATCACGCGTAGTGGAATTCTATTGTAGACTTCTATTGTACAGTGAATAAAAGACGATAGGCTCTGACTGCGAATGGAGCAGTTATCGTTTCTTAACAGTTATCGGGATAAAAACATTTGGCAATAGAGTAAATGGGGGGGGAGGGGGGGAATATGGCTCGGGTCCATATTTCAATGATTTAGGGGCTAACTTTAGTCGGTCATGTTCACGAGCGTTGTTGGTCTATTTAGCTAAATATATATAAAAAAACGGACTGCGTTCTTTAATTAATCGCGTTGCTTAAATCAAAAAAGTCGAAAGGCTTGTATCAAATGGAGGACATTGGTTCGTTTTGCTCCAGAGCACCGTTTTGCCACGCTCTTGGCTGTGCCAAATTAATCCGGAAAGTTGTCAATGAATAGAATAAATCCTTGCAAGATAGCATCGTAAGGTTCATTCGCCCGAAGTTTGTTTCATTAACTCTTCAGTCCGCCGCTTAACGCGTTCATCGTCCAAGAGAGTTCGACACAAGTCACCGAGTTACAGAGGCATTCACCACTTTTACCCCAATTACCTAAATATGAAAAAAAGGACTTCATTCTTCGATTTTTAATCTTTTCGCACTAGGAGAGCCAAAAAAGTTGAAAGTCCTGTCTCAAAACGAAAACTCTGGTCCGTCTCGCCCCACCCTCCCCTACGCCAAGATGAACCCAAAAACCCATAAAAGAAAAAGGCATCCCTACAAGACCTCGCCGTGAGCTTCGTTCCCCCGAAAAGATCTCAGTTTCATTAACTCTTCAGTCCGGCGCTTAACGCCTCCACCATCCAAGGAAGATCGACAGAAGTCTCCGAGTCGCTGAAGTATTAATTCACCACTTTTGTCCCATGTACCTAAATATGGAAAAACGGACTACTTCAATTTTTCGCGCTAGAAGAGCCAAAAAAGTTGAAAGTCCTCTCTGAAAACGAGAACACTGTTCCGTTTTGCTAACCCTCCCGTAGAAAGATCTCTTTCATTAACCCTTCGCTTCCGACGTTCATCGCTCCCGAGTCGCATACGCATCCACAGACCCCGAGCGTAAGAATCAAAATGACAAGAGAGCGTAGTAGCCCAGTTGACTACGATCTCCGAGTAGCGCAGCTCTGACGTACTTACGACGCTACTTCACGTAGTCGCACCATACATCGACCAACATACAGAGACTATCCAGCCGCGGCCTCGTCGCTCCTCGCGCAGCTACGACCTCGCGAGAGCAATAGCACCTAGCCCGTCGTAGTGCATACCCAAGACAGAATCGCTAGTGGTGGGTAGCGTCGGAGGATTTCTCTCTGGAAATTTACCGGAGCGCGAGTTACGGGGAAGTTGCCCGTGGCTCGTCGGCCCCAGTCGGGTCCCTCGGATCCCGCGAGCGTTCTCCCGGCAGCGTTGGAACGACGTCGACGTCGTCGTCGTCGTCGTCGCCGAGCGACGTCGGCTAAGAGCAAAGGGGCGCCAAGGGTTCGGGTCGTCGGGAGGGTGGCGGGCCCCGCGGGGTGTGCGACCGTGCCGATGGGTTGGGGTAGAAACCATCGCGCTGCGAGAAGCAGCAGCAGCGGCAGCAGCAGGCCGGTTGGACGCGAAGGAGGGTGCGACGAGAAGGCGGCAGCGAGAGCGAGAGAAGGAGCGAATGGACGAGCGGACGAGAGAGACTGTGGTGGAGAGGGTGAAACGAACAACGAGGACTCGGAGGGTGAGAGGGAGCGAGGGAGATAAATATAGAGAGGTCGTTCGTGGAAGGAGCCCGCGAGCGCGGTACCGTTGGGTGGCTGAGGTGCACACAGAGTGCCGAGGGCGATGGAGGAGAGCGTGTGGAGCACAGAAGAGAAGGAAGCGGTCTCTCGTTCGTCGCTGGACGGCGGACGGAGCGAGAGGACGCGCAATGAGGGTTGGTAGTGTGCCGCGCTGAACAGAGGAAGAGAACGAGGAAAGCGAGCGAGCGGAGGCAGTCTAGTACGTCGGAAGGTGCCAGCGGGTCGGCGAGGGACGTCGAAGCTCTCTCTAGGTACGGCAACGACCACACAGTCGCGCGGACTGCACACGTACGGAGGCGAACCTAGAGCCCCCGAGGTGGAGCGCGCGGAGGCGAGCGCGAACTCTACGCGGTCGTCGAGAAGAAGGGGGGGGGGGGGGGTTGCATGTGTTGCGAATGGACGGGATGGAGAAGGAGGACGAGATAGACCGGGAGCCGATGGGGAGACGAAGGAAATACGCCGGTGCCCGCGCGCGCGGTGCGGGAGGAACGGAGATCGAGATTGTGTTCTCGCTCACGGTGGATGGTCGGACCAGGGCGAAAGCCGCCCGGTATAACCGAAGAGAAGAGAGGCGGGAGAGAGGCGAAAGCGGCGGGTTGCCGAGGGTCTCTCTCTCTCTCTCTCCCTCGTTCTCCGAGCGTCCGTGTATATTCCGCAGTAAACGGGCAGAGAGAGGCCTGGGCTCGTCGACGACGGACCCTCGCATGGCCTGCAGCTGTCTCCTAACCCTCCCTCCGCTCCCGCGTCGCCTCACCCCTCGGCCTCCTTCTCGCCGCGTTCGGTATACTCACCCCGGAGCGCGGCTCTCGCAGCGGCTCACGAACCTCGCGGACCTCTGCTCCACTCTCCTGTATAGCTGACGATGTACAGGAGCGAGCGAGGGAGGAGGAGGAGGAGGTGGTAGAGAGAGCGAGATAAAGCAGCCCGATGTGCTTGCGAGAGCCGAGAGAAAACCTCGTGCGAGCGAGAGGGGACGAGGCTTGAACCGAACGGCGTTTCTCGCCGCGGTTCCCTCTTATCCGTTTGTCTCCGTCCACCATCAGCAATTTCGTATGGCTCTACCCTCTCGGGTTTCTCCACGCGAGTCTCTCTCCGTAGAGCGCGAACGGTGAAACCGCCCCCCCTCTTCCCAACCCCCCCGACTCACCCTCCGCAATGGCTCTTCATCCCGCCACCCCGTTTCTGCCCACCCAAGCTAGCTAGCGCGGCCTCAGCGCGGTTCTCTCGCTGCTGCTCTCTACCTAGCTATACCGCCCGTTTCTACTTCACCATCCCTAACCCACCCGCCCTACCCCCCTCGTGCACCCCGTCCGTTCGTCGTCCTCTATATCGCGCTGGCAGCTCCTATGTAATGTACTAGGTACCGACCGACCGGAGAGAAACTCACCCCAGTGTAAATACATAGCTGCAGACGCGGCGACCGAGCGACCGACCGCGCGCTCCAGCACCGGCAGCGCAACCACCAGAGGCAGAAGCAGAGAGGAAGCGGCGGTATAGAAGACCAGAGGCAGAAGCAGAGGCAGGAGCAGCAGAAGCAACGGCTGGCGTTACCGTTGCCGCCACCGACGTTGCTTCGGCCCCAGGGCCCCCTCCCCCCCGTACCCCACCCCTTCGAGTTAACTCCCGATGGAGAAACCCGGGATAGGTATCCTTGCGCGAGAGAGAGCTTGCTGTACCTAGTACGAAGCTCTTCCACCGGGTATAACCCTAGCGAAGTACACTTCGATATATACATGGGTGATCTACCTATAGCGGATGAATGTATAGGCTTGGGAGAGCCCGCTTGGATGGTACGGTATGGGTTTAGGTGGGTTGCCGATGGTATTCCGGTTTACATGGAGCCGCGATAGGCAGTGGCTGCGAATATCGCGCGATGGAGGCAATAAGTATGAGGATGGATGTAGATTAGCGGGCGGATGGATGGACAGGTAAATAGCGAGGATGTGCGTGTACTGGATGTTCTGTGTGAGGTGGGTTAAGGGCTACAGGTAGCCCTTTACCCTTTATTCAATAAGAATCGTCCATGGGAAGGATAATTTCATAAGACTTCTTTGGTTTGGATGGTACGGTATGGGTTTTGGTGGGTTGCGAATGGTATTCCGGTTTACATGGAGCCGCGATAGGGAGTAGTTGCGAATATCGCGCGGTGGAGGCAATAAGTATGAGGATGGATGTCGATTATTGGGCGGATGGATGGAGAGGTGAATAGTGTCGATATGCGTGTAGTGGGAGTGCTGTGTGAAGTGGCTAAAAGGTTACAGGTAGCAGGGTTGGTAGCTGCAACCCTTTACCCTTTATTTAATAAAAATTGTCTATGGGAAGGGAAATTGCATACCCAAATGGGGTAAATTTCATAACACAGACATTTCTGGTTTGGATGGTACGTTGTGGACCTAGAAAAATAATTTATTTGACGGGCGCCCCACAAATAAATATTTTTATTATTTAAAATAAATATTCATTTGCAGGGCGCCCGTTGAATCAATTATTTTTCCGTATGTGGGTTCAGGTGAATATCGCGCGATGGAGGTAATAACTATGCGGATGAATGTAGAAAAGTGGCTGGATGGATGAAGAGGTAAATGGCGTCGATTTGCGTCTGCATCGTGCATACGGGAGTGCTCTATAAAGCGGGTAAAGGGTTGCAGGTAGCAGGGGTGCTAGCTGCAACCCTTTACCCTTCATTTAATAAAAATTGTCCATGGGTAGGAAAATTACATGTCCAGGTTGGGTACTTCATGACATAGACTTTTGAAGGCGAGACTCGACCGGAAGTTAACTATCGAGTTTCCCTATTGGATCTCGGCGGTGACTCGGCGGGGATTCGATGCTGGGAATCGAGTGAGTTTGCTTGTTTAACCGTAATGGCTCAATCTCCCACTATGCCCTTTCCCTTTTTTTCTTTTTCCTTTCGTTAAAAAGAGATTTCGACGGCAACGTTTGTTCGAAAAATCTTAGAAAAGGAAAACAGTTCATTTTATCAATTTATGAAGCCGTACACTGCTGTTCATAAATTCTTCGGTTTCCTGGATATAATTATCGGACATCTCAATATCGACGATCTCAATATCGAAGATCTCAATATCGCAGATATCAATATCGAAGCTATCAATATTGAAGATATTAGGCAAGACATCCAGTATTGCTAGATGTGCTGGATGTCTTTATTGATATCTTCGATCCCGTTAGAACAAAGCGCAAAATATTCAGCTAAATAGGAAAACCAGAAAACCCAGACATTTATGAACAGTGTACAAAATGCTGAAGCGACAAGAAAAAAAAAAAACTAAAAAATTAAACACACAAATTGATTAATGTGATCCTTGATTCGGCAAATCTTTTATAAGTCGCTACGAAGTGATATAATCTATTGATATAAATGAGAGAGTTCACTGCACAATTTGTCGACTACGATTGATAGATGGTATGATAATGGAGTTAATCAAGTGAGTGGGGGGGGGGGGGGGGGGTAGAGCGAAGAAGGTGAAAGAAGAGATGGGAGAAAGATATGTATCACCCTCGGTTTTGGCCATTTATAAAACGTCGAGTTCTCTCGGGTAGTCGGCCACGAATCGCCCACCGGAAAAGCCAGTAAAGCGACAAGTTGAAACTCCAATAGAAAGAGCCGAGGGACGCGGCACCCCCCCGATATAGCGTACGGTATTATATACACCGCGGTATACGGACGAAACTTTCGCTAATTCATATACAGGGGCCCGAGAACACCCCGAGCCGTATCATTTTATATTGAATCTGGGTGGAAGGCGGCTTAAACGCTCAACGGACGTAACCACCCCTGAAATAACCGCGCAAACACTCTACACGTGTTTCAGAATCGAAAAATAAGCGACTGGAGCATTTTTATTCCATCGAGAATTGCGAAGGGTAACTGCAGGAGATTCGAATCATCGAAACTCTTTTTCGATCGATCGATTTATTAATAACACTTATTCGTATTTCAATTTTTTTTTTTTTTTTCAAAATTGAAATAGCGACGTTTAAAAATGTTAATAATGTAAGTCTAATTTCGCTATCTACGGTCCTCGCACAGTATTCATTTTATCTACAAAAAAACCTTCGCTATCACTTTTTCAACGCGAATCCATAGAATCCTCAAGACGGCCGGCTCCGCGTCCATTTATATCGTCCCACTTTTCCGCGAAGCTCCTCGAGCGCGATATAAAAACAGGCCACCGCTTCTTTCTTTTTTCCCCCCCCGCTCTCCTCCTCCCGCAAAGTTGTAAAAGCGCAACAGCATAGGTTCACTTACAACCCTCGACGTGTTTCCGCCGAGACTTTCATTCATTCGTTCTCCCTCGGTTCCGACGATTCACACGAGCTCAACACCGGGTAGATCAAATTTCGACGCCTCACCGCGCAGCGAATCGATCGAAAAATCTCCACCCAAATTTTCCCAAAACCCCCCAAAATAACAAGTCTCATCGATTATCAAATCCATCATATTTCATCGATTATCAAATTCATCATATTTAATCGATTATCAAATCCATCATATTTCATCGATTATCAAATCCATGATATTTCATCGATTATCAAATTCATCATATTTAATCGATTATCAAATCCATCATATTTCATTGACTATCAAATCGATGATATTTCATCATTTCGCCACCTCAAAAACTTTCTCCCCTCGCCTTAACTAAAAAAAAAAAACAAAACAAAAATTCTAATCAAAGCCCCCTTTTTATTTTACATCCCGATCTCGGTCCTACGCTCTCTCCGGTAATTTCCTCTATGCAAATACACGCTTACACAGAGTCGGATATACTCGATCTGTGAGTACAGTAAACTTCTACATACACCGTACACACTACACACGTACTATGCGACGACCGAGCGTCTATACATCCCTCCGGAATCTCCCTCGTTCGCTTCTCGCCCCCTTCGTTTCAGCTCCCCCCGGAGCCGCCGCCAACCCCTCCTCCCCCCCCCCCCCTTCCCCGTTATCCGTTCGCGCTCACGTCGATCGCACGTTATTGGAACTGGCTCGACGCGGCAAAGTAGCCGCGCGATTTCAGTCTCGTCGTGCACGGCGGGTGGCTCCCGAAAGTCCTGGCTATCGTTCGAGGGATTCTAGGCCGGGGTGTGGGGATCGTCAGAACCGGTGGGGCGGCGGGGGGGAGGGGGGGGGGGGGGGTAAAAACGAAGAGGGTGAGAGACGCGGAGGAGTGATGAGGGATCCGAACGCGTTCCTAGGGTAGCGAAGAGAACCGCGGGGGGGAGGTGGAAGGGGGAGGGGGGGGAGATGAAATCCACCCCCGCGGCGACTTTTCTACGTCGTTGCCGGACGCTGCAGGGAGCGCTAGCGACAGAGCGATGGAAAGAAATCGGTAGGAAAGAGAAAACGCTCGGCTACTCACCCCACGTCGTCCTCGCTTCCTCCTCTCTCCCCCCCCTCGCGCGTCGGGAAGAGTATAGCGTTACAGGAACAAGGCAAAAGTGCCTCTCCGGACACACACACACACACGCGTCGGAGCGTGTGTTACACACATGCAGGCCGATGGGGGGGCCGCTGGTAGGGCCGCTGATCGATAGTTGAAAATAAAAGTAACGAGATACGCCGCTTTTAGACGATCCCGCGGATACTCCTCGAGGCCGCGTGGCTAGTATACTACGAAAATAGGATACACGCTGCAGCGGCTGCAGTCGTGGCTCTCGCTATATAACATGTACCTCGCGCCAGTATCGTCCTTATCGACTTCATATCGCTACGGGCTCGAAGGACCTTTTTCTCTTCGATTGCCCTCCGCGATTACACTTCATAAATCCGTAAAGTAAACGGACGAGTTTGTGAGACTTTTAGAGCAGCTTTGGAGGTTTTCTATTAATTAGGAACGCGTAACATCGTCGAACTGAAAATCGAACTGTCTCAAGAAGTGGATCGAAACCTTCTGAATGTAATTCACATATTATAGAAGTCGAATTATCGAGCATTTTTTAAAATAATAATATCGATTTGATTATGCTTGTCTGCTGCCGGGGTTTCTGCATTGAGAAAAAACGGGGATGGAGCGAACATAGATGAGCGCTTGAGCCAACCGAATATGGTTGGGTCAGTGACGATTTAGGTGGCTCAACCGTCGAGAGGTTCTGTTAATGACATAAGCTTGACTAAACCCTAGCTGTGAGGTTAAATACGGCGAAACTGATGGTGAACTCGAACCAATCGACCTCATTGAGGTTGAGTCAACCTCGATTTGTGTCAATCAACCTCACTGAGGTTGGCTCAGCCTCGATGAGATCTATTGATTCAAGTTCACCATGAGTTTCGCCGTGTTTAAACTCGCCGACAGGTTGAGCCGACCTTATGTTGTTAACTCAACCTCTCGGTGGTTAAGCCATCTAAATCGTCATTGAGCAAACCATATTTGTTTGGGTCAACCACTCATGTGTGTTCGCTTCATCCCCGATTTTTCTCTCAGTGTGACACACTCATGTCCCAGTTTGTGACCCTCGCGGATATCCGGTTTCTGGACACTCGACCATCAGTTTATGACCACCGCGTGAGCTTGGTTTCTGACACTCGTGCAGCAGTTACTTACCCAGTTTCTGAAACTTCGCGATGTCTATTGAAACCGATCTAATGCCATTTCTTATGTAATGTTAGTATCAATTTTTGGGTACAAACAATGAAAAAGATTCGATTGCCTTAAAGGTATTATAATTTCATTAGGTGCGTAGAAAAATCGAGGGTCGGAAACAGCGGAATACACTGAGAAAAAGGATAGTGTTTCCTGCCATAACGAACAGCAGTTCACAGAGGGAACGTCTGTATAGATAGATTCCGATAGTATATATTCAATTGCTTAAACTGCAATTATGGTTGCAACCATGATTTTTTTCTCATTGCCGTAACTATAAATTATAGACGGATCCTTGGGAACTATTTTTTATGGTAAAAAGGTCAGTATCGTTGCTTCAACCATGTAATTCTTTCTCAGTGCAACCTTAATTGTGTGACGGACTTATTGACCCCGCGAATTTAACGAAACAACTGAACTAAAGTGGGATTTTTTTTTCGTAACATCGATAAAGTGGTTTTTGCTGAACATTGCGATATAAGCTTCATGTGTGGTTGATTGAATAGTTACTTGAAAGCGCACTATTCTGAAACTGTCGCGGCTATTGAGCTTCGGCTGAAGTACAAGTCGTACCATTCATAAATTTAAGTACTGAAGATTTAATTTAAAAAACTTTGTGTCTCGCCAAAATAATCACATTTAACCCTCTTCAATTTGCCAGTAATATAGTCGATTTTTAATGAAAACTGAATTTACAGCAGACAAAAATGTGCCGTCGGGGTCAGAAACTGGGACAGGGTCGCAAACTGGGCCGTTTACCTTAGACTTTTCTCGGTTTCTTTTTTCTCCTTGTCTTGTCTCTCAATCATACGGAAATAACAGGATCGCGGCACGGATATGGCCTTTAATTTTCGAGGACGAGAGACCTCGTTAGCACTGTCGAGACGATCCTTAAGCAACATCCTGCATAGATTATGTTTTTCAGTTTTTTTGTTTTTTTTTTTTTTTTTTTTCACGATAATTGGAAAATATTTTTGGCAGACGGGACTGAGTTCAGCGGAGAATGAATAAAAATTGGTCGATCGTTTAGCGGGAAGCTGGCGGGAGTGCAGTTACATTTTTTCAAAAATTAAGGTAACTCGAAGTGGAGCCGGTGGCGCGGCTGGGGTAACGAGAAGTCGGGGTAAAAATATCGTTTTTCGTGGCACGGATTGTTTTTCGATTTGCGATACGGCGCGACTGATTAAGGAGCTCCAGACACTTTTTAATATGCGGGGCGGTTGGATTTTTTGTTTGTTTGTTGATAATTGGAGTAAATTTTTATCCGGTTGTCGATGGGCGAAAATAACAATAAAAAAATCTCCGATTCAGTGTCGAGAGGACTGCATCGCGGTTGATTCGTTCAAATTGAATAAACCCGGAGCCGATTCAACCAGAGGTCGAAAAGTGGGTGAGTCGGGTGATTTATTCGAGAATCCGCGGACGTGTTATTTTTCGCTCGACGATAGCTGCAACTGACGCAGGTAATTCGGAAACCGGGAAATCAAAGTCTGTAGAAATTGAGATAAATTGTAATGGATCCGAAAAAAGAACAAAAAAAGATTTTTAAAAATAAGAGCGATTAGGACAATGCGAATAATTTTTTGCGATTTTTTGCTATAAATAAAAAAAAACGTTCGTTGTGTCCATCGTGTTCCATCGTGTCTTGTTCTCGCCTGTTCGAAATAACCACGATCCAAAAAAAAAAATCGCTTTAAATATTAATTTATTTTAATTTAATTTAATTTAATTTCAAATTATTAATTTAATTTAAATTTAAATATAAATTTATCGTCTTATCCTTAAGTTGTCGGTAAGTCATTTTTAAGTTACTACGAAGTGATTCAATCTATTGCAGAGCTGAACAAAGCACGAAAAAATACTTCAAGAACAATGAACAAAGTATCACCAGTTCTTGAAGTATGAAGTACTTTTTGTACTTTGAGTATTTCTCAAGTAATTTTTGCAGGTACTTTTCGCAATTGGATTCCTAGCGCTAAGCAATATCGAGGCTTTAAAAAATAAGGTGCAAAGTAATTTGCACGTGGCTTCTTCATTGTAAAAAATTGCGAACTGAAATGTTCGTAATTCGTCGTTTTGAGGCTATTTTTAACCTGTTCTTGACTTTTTTAATGAAAAAAAAAAATGCATGAAAAAATGTCAAAAAGTGTCATAAAAAAACGAAAAAGGTGCCTTCTTATTTTTTTTTCAATGGATTTAAAAAAAAAAATTAAATGTTGAAAATGAATTCTCTGGAGAAAAGTGCTCGAAGAACCAAACAAGTACCGGGTACTTCAAGTACTGCTCTGATCTATTGATATAAACAAGAGAGTTTATTACTGTGCATTGTGTTGACTATGATTGATAGATGGTATGATAATGGAGTTAATCAAGTGAGTGGGAGAAGTGGAAAGAAGATGAAAGAAGAGATGGGAGAAAGATATGCATCATCCTCGGTTTTGGCCATTTGTAAAGCGTCGAAACTGGTAAATGAAAATCTGTAGAAATTAAGATAAATTGCGATGAATTCGAAAAAAAAAAAAAATGAAACATAAACAGCAAATTGATTCATCAAATTTGGCTCACGAAAATTTATTTTTAGCTTCCATTATTTTACCTCTCGCTCAACGAATTCCTAAACGATTCATCAGTTTCATTAACAAATTTCGTAAATAATAATAATAATAATAAATAAATAATAATCGTCGCGTTCCGTGAAAATAACGTAACGATTTCTCGTTTTTGGAACGTCGTTCCAAAAGCCATTTATAAGGCGTCAAATCTGGCAAATAAAAATCTGGAGAACTTAAAATAAATTATCATGGATTCGACAAGATAAAATAAAAGTAAAATGACAAAAAATCGGAAAGAGTATGAGACAAAACGGATAATTTTAACCAACTTTTCGCTACAAATGAATAAGATCCATCGTGCCGATTGCGCTCCATCGTCTCTCGCTCTCCCCGCTCGAAATAACCACTGCGCTAAAAACAACACAAAAAAAAAAAACAAAAAAGCAGAAACACGAAAATTCGTTCATCAAATTCGCTCAACAAAATTAATTTTTATCTCCCGCTACTTTAGCCCTCGCTTAGCGAATTTCCAAGCGACCAGCCGCTTTAATTCACAAAATTCTAAAAAAATAAAAGAGAACTAATATAAATAATAATCGTCGAGTTCCGTGAAAATAATGTAACGGGTTTCTCCTTTTTACAGCGTCGTTCCAAAAGTCGCCGGACGAGAGGGAGACGGAGAGAGGCGGAAAGAGGCTCGGAGAGACGGCAGTAAGAAGGAAACGCCGTCGGCGCATGCAGGCGTGGCGCGATGTTGTGCACGTTCCGCGGGGCGATAATTTTTCCCGGTCCGCAGCGGGCGGTATCGCCCGAGAAAGGCGGTGCGCGCGCGATGTGCCGCGTGACGTGGCCTCTGCCGATATCTCTCTCGCCGTTCGCTATTGCCGCGTTTCTCCTGCCGGTCAGAAACGGCGAAACGAGGGTCGTACACTTACCGGCGGGCCCGTTTAGCGTCGGGCGGCAGAGAGAAGAACAGAGAGAAAAAAAAAGGACAAAAAAAACCCCCGCGCGACACGATCCCCGTTCGCTTCGCCCGTGCGTCGGGGTGCAAACGAGCGAGAGGGACGAATGCGCAGGAATCGGAGCGCGGGAGCGAGAGGGGAGTTCACCCTCGCGTAGGGGAGAGCGGGGCAAAATGGGACAGTGGGGCAAAACGGGAATAGCGGGGGTAAAACTCAATTTTTCAATAATTTTTGGATGCCCCATTTTGTCCCGATACACTGTAAAAAAAAAAAAAAAACGGTGTTAAATTTAACAGCAAATCTCACTCCTAAATGAGCGATGGGCTTAAATGGGTGAAGTAACATACGATTTTTCGCGCATAAAATCGAGATTTTCAATGTCTCACTGTACTTTAGCCCAAAAAGGCACGCGGATTCGCGTTCAGCGGGAAAAAATACGTCGAAATACGTGGCAGTTCATTTTTAAAAAAAGAAAAAAAAATTTCGTCAAAAAATTGCAAGGCCTACCCCTTTCGAGTCCACTTTTCGCGTTTTTCAACGTTCTGAAACTGCCCGATAAAACGCTTCTAGAACTTCGGACGATACCTTGTCCTGTGTATTTTTTTCCCGTAGAACACAACGAGCACCTCAGATTTTCCCTAGCTCCATTGGGAGCCGAGATATCGGCCTTCGAAAATCACGAAAACCGACGTTTTTTTCAAGAATGGCTCAAAAATTGAAAAATCGTTTTTCACTCGATTTTTTTTTTGTTTCAAGGCTATATTCGACGTATTTTTTCCCTCTGAACACGAATATAATAATTATTTTACTTCCAGCCCAATATTTTCCATTTAAATCCCAAAAATATGATTTTTAATGCATAAAATCGAGACCTTTCTCACTTTCGGCCACTGTACTAGATCCATACGTCCCAGATTTAGTTGTTATACAGCCAGTTGACCTCCACTCACTACCCCAAGCTCCAGTCGTCGTAGTCCAGTCGATTACATTAATTTCGTACATGTGGAACTCCGCCCCTTCCGATCAAGAAGAAAAAGTACTTTGTACTTTGTATTTTATAAAAGTACTTTATGTACGGAATTTACTTTGTACTTAAAGTACTTTAAGTTCTTACAGTACGTCAAGTACTTACAGTACGTCAAGTACTTGCAGTACGTCAAGTACTCACAGTACTTTAAGTACTTAAAGTACACATCATCGCAGTTTACACCGTAGATTTCTTATATCCGGATTTTCAACATCGTTTTCCCCCACTTGCCATCACCGCCGCCATGCGAAAGTTATTGGAAAATTGCCTTTTGTCCCGTTATCCCGTTTTGCCCCACTGTTCCATTTCGCCCCACTCACCCCTATGCCGGGAACGGGGCTCTTTCTCGCGGGGGCTTCGGCTTCCGTACCTGAAACCCATGATGGCGATTCGCGCTGGCAGTGTCTCCTTTCGCCTGCGCGTATACTGTAACACCGACGGTTGTATATCTTTTCCGGGGGGGCCCCAGCGCGGGCGCTCGCAGGGACCGAACCGTGAACGCGACGGCGAGGGGTCGCGCCGGGCCGGGGAAGGGACGCAGAAACGGCGAGGGTGGCTGACGTGGTAAACGCGGCGCTCGCTCTTCGCCAACTTACCGCGGCCCTCCGCAGCTTTGACCGTCTTTCTAGGTAGTCGAGGAGTCGACCTTGCACCGCGGCCTCGTCCTAATCTGTCCTGTGCCCGCGCTCGTCTTCGGCACTCCGAAAGCTTTTCCGAAGGGAACCCAAACGCCCCCGTTGCGAGGCGTTGTCTCTCTCCTTTTCCTCAGCGCGCTCGGCTTACCTTTTGTAGCTTCGTGCACTCGATCACCGCGCGTTCTGACAACGTCGATCTCTTCCTTTCACGCTCCTCCAAATTACAGCCGCGATGAAAGCCGCGCGGGTTCTCACGGATGCGACTCCTGCAGAATGGCGCAATGGCCGGATTATGGGGAGGGGTCGCAGAATTTATGAGCATTTTTTTTTTTTTTTATGCGGCGTAAAGTTCTTTGCGAAGAAATGTTGTTTGCTTGTTTGTTTATTTGTTTATTTATTTATTGGAGTTGGTACGGCGAGGCACAATTACTGGAGCGACCGGACAGCTTGCAGCCCAAAATACGCAGTAGGTGGAAAGTCGTCGTGCATTGATCGTTGCTCCGATTTCGAAAATTATTCCTATACTCGGAGATAGGGATTAGCTGTTTCTGATTCTTTTTTATTAAGGATTTTGAATCCTTAATTGAATTAATTGAATCGCAATTGCAGGATTTTTGAGGAATGCACATAGATTCACTTGACGAAAATTGGCTAAAGTAATCTAAAAGAAAGCTTTCTCTATTGGGAAGCAAAGGAAAGACTTCAAGTTTTTTTTGCTTCTGCATAGAGGAAGATGTTTTCGTAAACAAAAAATTTACATTTTAACGTCAGATTACTTCAAATTGTTTGAAAGTTTGAGATATGCGTTTTTTGCCGGCGTCCGGATGTGCGTGTGAGTGGCAAGTTTGAATCTTTTAAAACGGCTACAACTGGCAAACTGTTTGATACAGCGAGTTAAAATTTGGTATACTGCAGCGATCACGCACGCTTCGTTGAGTGCAATTTTCGTGAAGATTGAGGCCCGATTGGAGATTTTACACGATTTTGAATTCTTTGAAAATTCTCTGTGGTATCTCCAACTTGCATAAACTTAGAACTATCGTCCTAAAACCGCACGCAAATATAATATTTTGATGAAAGGCCTTTGGTATCGAGTTTGTTCAAAATCTATCGAAGGGGTGAGATTTTATGGGAATTTGAGTTTTTTGAGAGCATGGAAATGGACGAACACCGTACGATGTATGCTATTAAATTTCGTGAGAATTCGTCTAAACGCTCAAATATTCAGATCTCGAAATTTTTGAATTTTTCAGAAAATCAGCATCTCTCCTCCGACACGAGTTCACGCATCAAACCTCGCTCTAGGAGTAAAAAATTATGCGATGAATCGTCATCAACCAGCAATTAATTTTTTTAATCTTAATTTTTTTTATTTACCTTAATTGCCTTTAATTTGTCGCGGCGGACTTTTGATTAGAGCGCTCCATGACAATGCGCTCGTGGAAATTTAATTACACCGTAGATTACCATGTAGCCGCATTAGCGAATCAATTTCCTTCAACCCGTTAAAATATCGCGCTGCAAAGTTTAATATACATTAGCTAGCGCGTCACGTTAGACGACGTGAATCAACGTCGATAAACGCACCTAACTCGCACACGGACCGGCGATGCGACTCTCGCATGGGCAACGCTGTGCCCAGGGCGCGGGGACGATTATGGCACCGAAGACTCGGGCCGTTTGCATTCGTTACGCTCGAACGACATGCGACACGACTTTGCCCGCTGTGCTACCGAAGCCCGGATTTTTTTTTTCCTTCCTTTTCCCCCGATGACAATCGGCCCCGCGAGCGATTTCAGCCTCGCCGTCGAGGCGTCGTGGGTCGCGTCACCGTTGTTGCCTCCTCAGTCGTCGCGTTTGGATTTTCGAGTATCCCAGCGGGCGGTCCCCGACGCGCATTACCGCGTCGGCTTAGAGCCGCGGAGGCTGCCGGGTATATAACTGCGACGGGCTCACGGGGGTTGAAATAACGGGAAGCCGATGAGTCAAATCCCCTCGCAACTAATTCTTCTCGCACACACACGCGCGCACACAAACCGTATCCGCAGACCGTAAACCGGCTACGGTGTTGCGCACGTCTGTGAGCGGGGAGAATGTCGCTTCGAACACGATTATTTATCTGATCATTCTGATCATTCTTGACGATAATTCTTGCTGATAATTCTAATAATTCTTGCCAATAATTCTGAACATTCTTGTTAGTAATTCTAATAATTCTAATAATTTTCGTTGATAATTCTCATAATTCTAATAATTCTTGCTAATAATTCTGATCATTGTTGTTAATAATTCTAATAATTCTAATAATTTTTTGCTGATAATTCTGATAATTCGTGCTGATTTGATTGAATTTTGATAATTCCGTAAATTCTTGGTGAAACGCTGACCGAAACGCTTTTGGAATGAAAATGTTCGCGCCTGTGATATTCTATCTTCTTTTAATTGCAAAATTTTCGTGGACTATTGAAACATCATTTGCAATGGGGTTTTTCGTCGTTAAGCAACTATGTATTTATTAAATTTTACAGATTGATAAAGTAAATTAGCTCGTGCGACGAGGATTTTATGATAGTCGAAACTCTACTCGGCCTATTTATCCGAAGTGTTTACGATGTTGAACTTGCAATTATTTTTTCCACCCGCGTTAACGCGGGTTTTTAAAAAATTATTATAAATTTTTTTTTCAAAATAAAAAATCGCAAGGAATCTTGAACATCAAGACGTTGGACAATCCCGACTGGAAATTGCGTTTGATGCGTCTACGGCATATACTATGCAGTATAGTGTGACACTGGAGCTCAAACCCGCTCCACCCGTATCTTCGAGGTTCTTCGGAGAGAGAGAAAAAAAATCCTGTGACCGAAAAAAAAAATGCGGGAGACGTCTCCCGAGCCGAGCGAGAGGATACGCTGATGGCGCGAGAAATTCGAGATCTCCCGGCGATGCCGCGGTAGGGCGAACCTTCGTGGAACGCGAATGAGGGGGACGAGGGACGGATAGACGGGTAGGTTCGATCGCGAATGAACACCGTCGAGGACAGAGACCACGAAAAATTGTATCTTTACTTTATTCGTTCGGTAAAATATTATTATCATACTTATAGGAAAGAAAAACTGTAATCCATTTTTAGGGCGTTAAACTATTCCGAAAAACAACTGAAAATTGAAATTTTCATATGGTTTCCTCATAAAACTTGCAAATTGAATTTTTCATATGACTTTTTCATAATGTTCCTTTATTTGCGAAGCTTCTTCTATGAGAAAGCATTGTCTGTACTGTTGACTTCCTCATAGAGGAAGGTTCGCGAATAAACCATACGAAAAAGCCATATGAAAATTTCAATTTACAACTTTTGTGAGAAAGTCATGTCAAAATTTCGATTTTTACATTATTTCAATGCGACTTCGTCGGATCTGTGCATCTACTTTATTTAATGAATATGCAGGGTCTTAGAAAAAGGTTCTTTTAAATCATTAAGTCAACTACCTAAAAATCGCCGTTTTGTGGCCATATCTAATGTATTTTCTCCGCTGATTACGAATTTCGAACTTATTTAACTCCTGAAACGATCGATGCAGAAACTCTCGTCGGACGTAGAATAAACATTTTCCGAAAAATTGAAAAATGTCAAAGTCTTATAAAATCTAAACGGGTCGATCGATTTTCGCAAAATTTAATACGAAACATCGTACAGTGTTGTTATTCCATTCCCATGTCAAACTTCAGCTTGATATCTCCATGTTTACTCAAATTATACCGTTTTTAGTACATTTTCAAAATAACTCAATTCGAAATCCCACAAAATCTGACCATTTTGGTAGATGTTGACCAAATTCAATACCAAAAATCTTTGATCAAAATAGCATATTTGTGGGCAGTTTTAGGACGATAGCTCAAAATTTACGCAAATTAGAGCTACCATAGAGAATTTTCAAAAAATTAAACAACGTGCTAAATCTCTAATTGGGCAATCTTTATTAAAATTACACTGAACGAACCGACGTGACCACTTTACTAGTGTACCAAATTTCAACTCATTGTCTGAAGTTGTTTCCAAGTTACAACCGTTTTAAACGATGCAAATCTATCACACACACACACACACACACGCACACACTGGACGTCAACTGACAATCAGATTTCCCGACGTTTTAAACTATTTTAAGTACTCTGACATTACAATGTGGAATTTTTTTTTACGAAAACAGCTTCCTTTATGAAGAAGCATCAAACAAATTATTAGTGTCCGCCCAATTGCTACGTAAATATTGAAATATTGAAATATTGAAATATTGAAATATTGAAATATTGAAATATTGAAATATTGAAATATTGAAATATTGAAATATTGAAATATTGAAATATTGAAATATTGAAATATTGAAATATTGAAAAAAAAGTAATGGATTACAGTTTTTGTTACATACCGATTTCGTTATCCATCGAATTTCGGTAATTTTATTGTTTGTTGGCACTTCGAAGGTTGGTGAAGGTAATTATGAGGTTATCTCTTAAGATTGGCGCTGACAATCAGCCGATAATCCCCAGTTCGCAATTCTGTACGAAACCAGGCTACGATAAGCCGTCCACGTGCAAAGACACGAAGTCCTTTTGAATTATCTTGATAATGGAAGAGCCCCAGTTGACGAGTTGCGACGTTCAAGTGTCCGACGTTCTGCCATGAACATGGCATAGTGTCTCGCGGTTTTGTGTGTTGTCTATACTTCGGTACTGCGCAATGTTTGCGAATCGTCGGCATTCTGTTCGAAAACCCTACGTAACGCGTGTACCGGGAGATTTCGTACGTTACATAAACAGATCAGCTGTAACGCACGAATACTTCCGGATGGCTGGTGACGCGGATATAATGCCGTTCTTTCTTCCATTCACTGAAGTGAAGGCCACAGCATAAATGCGAGAGAGACGGAGTTAACATTTTTAATCCATTTTCCTTCGAAACGATTCTACAAAATGAAAAACAAATTGCGGACGGCAATTCGTAAAGATGTGGAAATACCGGTATTTTAATATTTCGTAAAATTACCGTAACAATATCGTATTTTTACCGTATTATGACGTCACTTTTATTTCTGAACATCTTGTGTTGTGAAAGTGCAGTCACAAAAGTTTCTCGTTTCACCGAACATACATTTTTTTTTAATTTACCGCCAAAACGTATGAAATCTACCTATCTAGATGACATTACCAGTTGGAAAATGGCAAGCTTCACCTTTATAGTTGCAAAATTGCCAGTAACACATTTTTTGCAACATTACCGTAACATTTTTTGAAAATTCACAATGTGCGATATTTTACTGTGTGATCTTTTAAATAACTATGAGACAATATGTTTTTATTACCAATGTGGTAATGTTTAAAGCGGTCACGTATGGTATTTTTACGTCAGATTTACTGCCCACATCTCGAACAGCGGGGCGCACTGCGTATTTGATTGGCGCAGATTCGTTTTTTATCTGTTAAAACAGCTTTCGGAGAAAAGCGGTTTCAAAATATTTTGAGGTTGTGTGTTAACCTTTAGCTCCACCTTAAAAAACAAAGTGACGACAAGCGCCAAGTCGCGCAGCCGACGCGTCAATGGCGCGCGTCTTTCTCTGGAGCTGCGGCCACTTCCGGTTGTACCGGAAGTGTCGGACATCCTGCGGCGCTGGACTCGGGGGTCGATAAAGGACAGTCCATCGCGATGCCCGCTCGGTCTTCGATGTCCTTCGCTCCGGGAGAAACCCAAACGTCTTTCTCGCTGATTGTCGAACCGCGCACCGTGGAAATTCATTAATCGTACCGTGGAAATTGTAAAGGTTACGTGGAAAATTGTTGCAATTGTTTATCCAAAATTGGAGGCATTTATTGACGGTAATGGAGGTTGGTTTGTACCAGTGGATGTGTCCGCAGCCAATTGGAATGTTAATCGCGTTGGTCTTTCAGGAACAACAACTGATGAACGCAAGTTTCCATGACGGTTCGTTTTTGTTGGGTTTTTTCAAAGTAGAATCCGTATTTTTTAACCGATTTTAATGCACCGCGGCGCATTTTGATTCTTAAACTGTGCTCTATGAATTCACCAAGACGATTTTTTTTCAGGGTTGACCATTAGACAAATGCGGCTGATTGTTTAACTGGTGATTTTTTTTCCACACATAAACAAACGGCTGTCATTTTCAAACGACCAAAGCAAAAAAAAAAAATCTACTTGGTGAATTCGTACAGCAACGTTTGATGAACAAAATGACCCATGGTAGATTAAAATTGGTTGAAAAACAAAGTTTCTTCTTTGAAAAAACTCAATAAAAATCTGTCGACATGGAAATTTGCACTTGTCAGTTTGTATATTTGCAAAAATATCGTTATCAATAATGTCCTTGATCGGGGACCCATCATTGATACAAATCGAATTCCATTACCGTTAATAAATGCACATTTTAGACAAACGATTTTAAAAATTCAACACTCACCAGCGTTTCGTTGAGTAGTGTATAATCGGAACAAGTAGTAATTTTTTAAAATGTATTTCTTTTATTTACGTTCAATATTTACAGTCCTTCTAACACTTGTCTGCAAAATTTGGATGGGGATGTCGACACGTTTATTTTATTATACTTTCATTGAAATGCAAAAACCGCGCGTATTATTAATACGCAAAGTAAACATGACTCTTAGAAAAAATATTGTCGCTAGCGAGCAGAACAGAAGTGGGAAGCGAATTATCGAAGGGGGGAATATCCGTACCTGAAACTTTTGTTTTCACACTCGTTCGCGGGAGTGACCGCGGAAGGCTCGCCGATGGACTCATCGGGTGCCTCGACCCTTTTCAACTTTCTGCAATAATAATGATGATAATAACAAAATTAAAGCAATTTGCACCGTCCAACGGAAGCCTGCGAAAGGCTCGAGCGCTCGGCTCACACTTCTGGCCGCCCAACTACCACGCGGATCCCTCGGTGTCTATACTCTACCGTAAATTTCCCCTTTGTCCATAATTTACTTCTAATAAGAAAAAAGAAAAAAGAATCATGCTCATCAACTTCCAATATTTTCAATGAAATAAAAAATTCCTTCGCTGATAAGAATGATAAAATAAAAAAATGTAAAAAATATTAAAGAATCCTCGAGAAGAGACGTTTTTTTTTTCCTCCAACGTACGGAACTCTTTTTCCGCCGTCTAAGTCCTCGCGACGAGGGAACTAACTCGATAGAGCGCGGAGAAAAAGAGAATGGAATTGGGAAGGGACACGCGGCGCGAGACAATCGTTCTCAGGTTGTCGGGCTTTCTTTTCCCTCCCATTTTGTTTTTTTCCTTCTTTTTTTTTTCATCGAGGGTCTCGAATAAATCGGAAACCCATGGAGGTGAACTAACCCGCTGTGCAACGGGCGGGGGTTTAACGAAAAGTCTTGCGCGGGGTTATACACACTCCTCGCCCCCCTCGGATGTTCAAACGATGATCCTTACTGGAGCCGCCTGTGTGCGCACGCAGTGTAGAGTCGAACGCGCGTCACGCACGTACGCCCATCTCTATGCCTCCCCGTCACCCTCGTTCCCTTTTCTCGCTCACGTTCCTCCGCCGGCGCTTCCCCCATCTCCAGGATATAACCCCGGGATAACCTGCAATCCCGCAATTCGTGCGCGCCACGAACTTCTAGTTAGTAAACCCTGTTTACTCTCGCGGCCTCTTCTTCCTCCTCCCCGCGCGCTAACGATTAGTTCGTTCCGAGTCATTTCGAATTCCTTGAGGCTCCCGCGGCGTGTTCGGGTCTTTACCGACCCGTTGAAACCCTCCTTCGAATACAATTATTCAATGGACGGTAGTCGAACAAACATCTACTTGCGGAGCAATATTTACACTACAGTGTTGGGCCCTTCGAGTCACGATACATTTTTTTATGTTTTTTCATTTTTTTTTATTTTTTTTTTATTAGATACGAATTTATTTGACGCTCGAGTCTTAAAGTTAAATATTCTCACTAAATATCTTTGCCGGAAGTCGTTTCGATTAGATCGTAATTGAAGGCCGCTGGTTTGAGGAGAAAAATACGCTGATTGTATGCATTTTTGAAAAATAACCGTGTAGTTATTTTCATTTTTGTCGCAATATGTGCTCAAAGTCACTCACTTTTGAGGCAAATTTTCGCTATTATTATTATTATTATTATTATTTAATTTTTATTTTTTATTATTATTAATGTTATTATTGTTATTATTATTATTAGCGATCGGAAAAATGCTACAGTGAAGCAATTCAATGAACTTGCACTGGCTCGGTTAGTTAAATATTTTCAAATGTCATAACTTGACAGCTCGTTTGGGGACTTCAAATGCATATATTAATGAAATAAAGTACGAAAATCAATGCCTTTCCTATTCCATATAAGTGTAACAAAATTGTTTCTCCAACTTGGAGCTCTGGATTGAGTAGCAAGAATTATTATTAGAATTATTGAGTAGTAAGAATTAGTCCAATCTTCTTTTCGCGAGTTTCAGCGAGCCCGCCGATCGCACAGGTTCTGGCAACCGGTTTAACAGCCGAACAAAAAAAATCATATCGATCGTCCCTTCGATTTAAAAGAGCCGGGATTATGGGAGAGCACAAAGGCTCAAGCGCTCTCGCCCTTGCTCAACAATTTCCCTTTTCGCAGCCGCGAACCGCGCCTCGAAACTCGCACGTTCCAGCAGCCGCGGCGAACGGCCGATGGTTACGGATTCGAATTTCACGTTTCCATTGCGACTCTCCGTTCGACTCTTTTTTTTTTTTTTTTTTTCATCTCCCTCACTCGACTACGCGCGGAGCCGCGAGACACGGTCGTCCGCCGTTCCGCCCTCGGGGCCGAGCGCGGGGTTTATTTTCCACGATGCCGATTTTCTCGCGGCCTCTCCGGAGCATACCTGCGCCGGCAGACGGACGGGAAAAAGGGACCTCGAGCCGAGGGAGAGAGAGAGAGAGAGAGAAAAAGAGCTCGCTGCAGATAAATAGAAAGCTCGAACCGAGAAGCCCCTTTCACTGGGTTTTCGATGCTCCGCAGCGAAAACTCGCCGTGCCCGCGCGCCAAAATCGATCCCTCTCGCTCGTTTCTCATACTTAACCCTCCCCAGCCGGCCGGCCCTTTTCCGTCGCCGACCCTTATTCTCGCTTCCTCCACCCCGTTTTTTCCCCCCTTTTTTTTCGCGCTCGCGGCTCGGAGCTACGCGCCGTTGGACTCCACGAATTCGTCCACGAACTCTCGTCCCACCATCCCCGTATATATTCCTCATTTCGTCTCGAATAACCGTCCATTGTAGAGCCAACGAACTGCGCAGCGGAGGCGAGCCTCGCCACTCCGAACCCGATAAATCGAAAGTGTCCGAGAGCCGTGAAGCATAAATAAAAGATAAAAATAAAAAACTAAAAAAAAAAGAATTAACAAAACATTGTTAGCAGGAAATAGATTTTTTTGCGAAGCAACAAGGGGCGTCGCGAGGGCGAGTTGCACGGTAATTGGCGAATCGTTGATGCCGACGAGCGTGAGTATATAAAAACAAAAAGAAAATAACGTTTAAAAAAAAAAAAAAAAAAAAAAACCAACAAGGAGGGTGGAACGGCGACCGGAAGTGGAGCGGATTGAGGGGTGTGCCTTAGGGACGCGAAATGCGTCGGTAAAATTTGCCAGCGGAACTGCAGGTGTTCTGTGCCTGCGCTCACGCTCTGAAAGTTGGCCCCCAGCAGTATCGTTATATAGCAACATCAACCGGTACGGGAAGCAGTGGCAGCAGCCGTTCGATCGCGAAACAAAAAGCTTGCCGTCCACCCTCCCACGCGATACTTTCCAGCGGCGACCCAACCGTAGATATATATACACACACACATATACATATATATATATATAGGTGGGGGAGGAAGGGGGTTCCGTCAATTATCCGAGATTATGAGAAAGTCCTGCAATATAAACTTTTTCGCCGCTCGTCCGACCACCGCCGGGCAAACAGGTACTTTGCCTTCGGACGATATATACCGAATCGTTACCTATATATACGTGTACTACAGCCTAAAGTACCTATAGTAGATACGTGCATAGCCGTTGTGGATGGAGGAGTTTGGGGATATATAGAGAGAGAGAGGCGTATCGATCCTCGGCTTCGTCCAGAGCAAAGGTACACGATGGTATATACATGTATGCGTACATACTTATGTGCGAGTAGCGGTAATCGTCCAGATGTTCATTCACTCTCGAACTTTGTCGTTATTTTTTTAAAAGATATGTTATCGAGAGGAAATTGGACGGAGGTTTCGTTATAGACTTGCGGTGGACGAGGCGGACGTTTGAGCCTTTGACTGTAAGGGGTGATTTTATCTTTTTATTTTTTAAGTTGTTATTATTGAGATGGGGACAAAAGATCGTTGGTGTCAAGGCGTCGAGTTGTCTCTTCGGGTATCGTTATCTCTTCGTCGGCCAAACTTGTTCGGAATGTCGCGGAAAACGCACTCAAAAGATGACCCAATTTTGAAAATTGTTTGAATAATCGTCCTGGGCATTGTTTTTTTTTTTGTATTATGAATCGCACTTTGAGTTTTCTTATGTCTGTCTCGATAGTTGCAAGTTAAGAAAATTAGCAACATCTTTAAAAACGCAAATTGGAAAATTGGAATTTCATCGATATCTTCTCGTCGATCGGTTGAAGGGCATAATTTTTTTTATTGAAACTCAGTGTGTCGAAAAACTACAATTACAATATAGAGCATGCGTGAAGTTCATCTTTTCACGGTTTCAGACTCAAGTTGGGCTAAAAAAAAATAAAAATAAAAAAGGAAATTTACGTACATCTCGATAAATTCTAGCGACGAAAAACGACCGTTTTCGATCTTATTCCTCGTCGATATTTGCACAATACACCGCACATATAGCAGGACTGGGCAGTATTTTAAATACTCGATGTATTTTAAAGACCTATTTTAAGTACCCAAATACTTTTCTGGTATTTTAAGTACTTTTCGGGCTCTTTAAGTACAAAATACAAAATACTTATGCATTTCTCCATATTAGGGCTCTACCATTAGGCCAGACGGTTTGGATGGTTTAGCCATTTCGTCTATCCATCCATCCGTATTGATTTTTACGAGGTATCTTAAAAAGTACCTGAACGAAGTACTCATAAATGTACTTTAAGTCCAAAAAGTATTTTGTATTTTAAATACATATAGTATTTTGTGTTTGAAATACATATACTATATTGCTGTTTAAATACACACAGTATTTTGTTTTTGTAATACATATACTATATTAACTTTTAAATACACACAGTATTTCGTTTTTTAAATACATGTTAATACATGGCAAGTACATGTTGTATTTTAAATACATATAGTATTTTCGAGTATTTTGCCCAGCTCAGGATATATAGGACCACCGAGTGCAAATACATGCGTGAACTCCATTTCGTCCCCAGTCCACGCTTCCAGACTCAAGATGGACTCAAAGCGATTTTTTGTTCGTTTATCGAAATTTGCGTTTCCCTCGATGAATCCTTGGGGCGAAAAAAAAAACGACCGGTTTCGATCTCGTTCGTCGACGCTAGTTCCACGTGTACGCAGAGCCCAGTGCACCGACGACTGCACAATACACCGCCTATATAGGTATACGGGGTGTAAATACATAAGCGCAGCAGCCGCAGCGGTAGAAACACAGGGCGAGAGGTACCGTTATGCGAGATCCTCGTGCACTACAATGGATCTCGCGAGTCCTCCACCCATTCCTCGCTCTCCATCTCTCTCTCTCTCTCTCTCTCTCTCTCTCTCTCTCTCTCTCTCTCTCTCTCTCTCTCTCTCTCTCTCTCTCCCGTTTCTATTCTCTTCCGCTGCTCCGCAATCATTTTGCGCACTTTCTCTCTTACTCTTTCTCGCCTTCTTGCCTGAGCGACTGCTGCTCCTGGCTCTGAGTGGGCGAACACGAGTGATTCTTCTGGCCGTTGTAGAACGCGCCCGGGGTATTGTGTGGGCTCTCTGTGTGCCGTACACAGCGAAGAGATGGGCGCTCCCGACGAAGCCGACCATGTCCGACGGTCGAACCGCGTCCGACCCGGCCCCGCCGAGGTTCCCTTAATTAGCCGGGGATTTCGTAAACGCTCTTTCTCTCTTTCTCCTCGCCTCTTATTTATTAACGTTCTTTCTTCGTCGCGGCTCGCGGCAGAACGGCGAGGCGCCGATGAACGAAAAATTTACCGTGAAACAGCCGGCAGTCTCGAAGGCCACGGTTGGCTCCTCTGCGCCACGCACACATCGACGGAATTCGTGCACGAACTAAATTTGGGGCACTATGGAACATGCTGCGAATTATGAAAATTTTATTCTCGTCTTAATAACAAATAAATACATATATATATATGTATTTACACCGAAAAAAATGCTTGACAATAGCAAACTGAGCTGCGGTCGCGAGTGGCGAAGGAAATATTTGGTCGATCGAAAGAGATATTTAGTTGATTGAACGAAATAGTTACTTGAATTGAACAAACATTTTGTTCAATCGACCAAACATTTCCTTCGCCACCCGCAACCGCAGCTTAGTTCACATTACCAAACCTTTTTTTTCGGTGTATATATATATATATATATATATATAGTACCTGTTGTCCAATATAAAGTGTGAATTCCGTAAATACTGTAAATATAGTTCATATTGGTTTTCTTTTTGTTAACCTAGTTTAATAAGTGTAGTTTTTTTTTCAATTTTCCTGTGCTGAAATTACAATTAGGGGAAAACAACCCCGATCTTCAACCCTATTGAACCTTTCAGCAGGACAGGGCGAATAATTTGCCCCGAAAGAAAAACCTCACACGATCTGCCAATCCACGAGCACCTTCAATTGGACAAGTGGACTCATTCATATCACAGTCCGATCGATCCTCGGTTAATATTGCACCCCGAGTACCCAAAGGGAACTCCCTGTAATCTCGCAGGCAAACAACAACAATGCTTTAATAAAAAAGTGGGTCAAGGAAGTGGGTAGGCAAAAGCGGGGCAAAACGGACCACTGTTTGAGGAGGCAGTTTGTTTTCATGTACCGCGAAAAAGGAAAAGTAAAGGAGGCGGACCGTCCTGCCCCGCTCGGGAAGGCCACGTTAGGCTCTTCTGCGCCGCGCATATATCGCACCCGGAAACATAATTTATTTGGCGGCCACCGTTTATTTAGATTAAGTAAAACATTTATTTGATTTAATTAAATATTTTATTTCATTTAAGTGACTATTTATTCCATTTAAATAAATATTTATATAAATAAAATAAATATTTTACTTAACGTAAATAAACGGTGGCCGTCAATGAAATTATGTTTCTGGGTGCGCAGGCGGCGTACAAACGAACTTGGCAAAATCTGGAAGACGGTGCGAATTACGAATTATTATAAAGACATATCGATATCGTTGCTCAATAGACGCGACAAAGGGCTCAAGAAAGATACGAAAAAGTGGCTCGAAAAGGCTCCTCCGTCTGAGACGACACTTTGACTCGACGTACAGCTCGACATTGAAACCGATAAAGGTGGTCCGTCCTGCCCCGCTCCCTTCCTGCCCGCCGTCCAAACAGCACCGTTCGCTCGACAACGGAATCGCGAAATTAAAATATTTGATTTAATCGTCTGACCCTCCGTTTTTAATCGATTAATTCCCCGGTCCAGATGAACTTTGGTCAACCGCTCTGCGCCATCAGACAACACGACCGGTGAGCCGGTATCAATAAACCGATGTTACAGATGGTTATTCGAACGTAATTGGTCGCCGATAACTTTCATTTCCTCAAACTAATTCCCACATAAAGAGCAGAGGCATCGCCGCAGTGTTCCGTATTCCCACGCCGCGTCCTTGCACAACCCCCCCCCCCACACACACACACACACACGTATCCGGTCTACACCGAAGCTCTCGCGTTATATGCGGGAGAGCGTGCTATAGCGTCGGACCCTAGAAAGCGCGAGAGGGTGAGGCAAAGGGAGAACTAGTAGAGTAGAGAGCCAGTATAGAGAGAGCCGCTGGATGGAAGCCTGGAAGGACGTTGCGCGTCGTTGGGGACCGAAGCGGGGGTTGGGACGATGGGGTGGCGGTCCGGAGGGTGAAACGGCGAGATGCCCAGAGGGGGGCAAGTTAGACGCAGCGGTAACGGCCGTGCCGAGAGAGAGAGAGAGAGAGAGAGAGAGAGAGAGAGAGAGAGAGAGAGAGAGAGAGAGAGAGAGAGAGAGAGAGAGAGAGCGGGCCATCGGAGAAGCAGCAACGCCAGCAGCGCAGCGCGGCGTTCGTAGCAGAGGGCGAGAGGTAAAAGCGCGAGAGCGACGGCGGGTGCGAGCGAGCCAGCCGGAGCGGGCGGAATGGGGGGGGGGGGAGGGGGGTGAGTTAGGTCGCGAAGGGACGCGCGGCCGGCTAAATAACGGTCTGCCCTATCTTCGTCCTCGCAAACCCACCCTCTCCTTCTTGCCGCCGAGAGCTCTCGTTGCCGCCGCCAGCCACCCAACGCCACCCCCAACCCAACCCCACCCCGACCCACCCCAGCCCATTCTGCTGGGCTCACTTCCTCGCCGCGCGAACGCCGCTCTACCCGTCCCACCCTCGACCGCCCGTCTCCTCATGGTCCCTTTGCCCAGCCGCGCAACTCACCGTTCTAGACTCACACCACCCAACCCTCATCCACCGTTACCCTCCCGATGCCCCCCCCCCCCCTCCCCCAACGACCACCGCGACGCCCGAGCGCTCACGGCCTCGCGAGGTGGCGTCGACCGAACGAAAGCGCGAGGGAGAATCGCCGTCTGCGTTTCCACGCCACCCTCGCGTTTTCGCGATGGTATGTGTGTGTGTGTGTGTGCGTTTCTGGGTGTGGGCGTGTATGTGTGTACCTGCAGGGTACGTAAGTAAGGCTGAGAAACGCGGAAGGTCTTCCGCCCTTTGCGTCCACGAAATACCCGCTCGTAGTCGCTCGATTGTTAGCCGTTGTCGCTGCGAGGTCATCATCGAGCTATATTAAAATACATTCGCGCTGAGAGTTTTTGTTACTTAGTTTTTGGGGGTGAAGATACTGGTAAATCGAGGGGGAATTAATTTGTGAGCGGACATTTGCGGAAGGATTGAGAGACGAAGTCGATCGATTGAGGCAACTTTGTATGACTGATCGTTCGAAAGATTGGTTCGATGAAGCTGCTGAAGGTATTGTCATGAATACCTTCGGTTCCTCATGGAACTTTCGAGGCAGTGACAAATGGAAAGAAAATAAATTTTTCTTGGTGCTTGCCGAGGGCCGGCTTGACTTCAGACCAACATTAATATGAGTTATATGGCGCGGAAATTTTTTTCGGGGTCCTTCGATCTGAAGTGAAAAAATGTTGAGGTTACCCACTTTATCGGATAACGTTTCTTGCATGGTCTTCGTCGTCAAGCTCCTTGTATCCTATG
Organism: Amblyjoppa fuscipennis; assembly: GCA_963575735.1. Lineage (NCBI taxonomy): Eukaryota > Metazoa > Arthropoda > Insecta > Hymenoptera > Ichneumonidae > Amblyjoppa > Amblyjoppa fuscipennis. Next base: position 7,432,894 of record OY754496.1, read on the forward strand.
TATGATGTAAAAGTGTTCATATTTTTTATTCTACACGACAAATCATCATGAAGTGATCGTTTATCCATCATAGTGTGAATATTCTAATTATTCACACTATGATAATTCTAATTATAGGAATATTCCATTACCATTCCCTTGTCAATATTTCTTAGACCTATAAGCTAGATAACGTCTGCATTTATGATTTTTACTCAACGATACTCCCGCGGGTAGACAATTTCGAAGCCGGTACGAGAATAATTCAACACCTAGCCCATTCAAAAAAAGCCATCACTTGAGAAGGTAAATAATTATAAAATTATATTTATTCATCATAATTGTGGAAGTAAAGTGCGAAATGTGTCCATAATGGTGTGAAACGATTATTTTATTACTGCCTCTTTTTCACTTTTTCTTAACCCTATAAGCCGATTAACGTCGGAAGTTATAATTTTTACTCCACTACACTACCCCAAGTAGGCAATGTCGAAGCCAGTACGAAAAATAATTCTATCCGATAACTCGTCCAAAAAAAGCCATCGCTTTAGAAGGCAAAGATCACAAAATTACCATTTATCCATCATGTGTCTCAAAACATTACTTTATTACCACCTCGTTTTCAATATCTCTTAACCCTATGAGCCGTTTAACGTCCGCAGTTACAATTTTACTCCACTCTACTCCCGCAAGTACGACAATAATTCTACACCGTAGCTCGCAAAAGAGAGTCAGCACTCGAAAGGTAAATTATCATAAAATGATCATTTATCCGTCACAAATCTGAAAATAGAGCTCATTAACTCCGATTAAGATTTCACGTCCAAAAAGTAAAGATCATTGAATTTCCACCCCCTCTTCAACATCTCCCAACCCAACAAGCCGCCTAACCTGCCATTAACATTCCGCGAGTAGCCACTTGCGCAGCCGCCAAGAAAGTAATTCTACGCAGTAGTCCCTGGAAAAAAAAAAAAAAAAAAAAAAAAAAAAAAAACCCGCCCATCGCCTGAGAAGGGTTGTTTTTGATGATCCGCGTAGCGATAGAGGATTTACGTTGGAACTCGGTGGGATCGGCGCTCGTTGGTGGGGTGCGGCGTGGAGTTAGGTAGCGAGCGAGAGAACGATAAACATGGGATCCGTCGACTACTAAGTCCGGGGGCTTTAACAGTCGAGCCACGAAACACACGTACGTACAAACTCTCCGGACTGATCCCAACTATCTCGGTGAGTCACGCGCAGAGAGAGCCTCGGATACGCCTCTCTCTCTCTCTCTCTCTTCCACCTCGCCTCTCTCCGTCCCTCCCATTTCCGTCTGGCTCTTTCGTTCCTCGTTTCTCACCCACGAATCGGCCCGCTCGCAGCGCCGTTCCGTCTCTCTCTGTTTTACCGACCGCTGACCCATAAATGCGGTCGAGCGACTTTGCAGCAGTAGTCGGCGCGCCGCTCGTATTACGGAAGCGAACTTTTCAAGTTCCCGCGACACTGACCCACTTTGTGCGCGCCTCCCTGATACTACTCTCTTCCCTCCCTCCCGCACCCCCCCCCCCCCCCCCCCCCCCCCCGCCCTCCCCCTCCTCCCTCCCCCGCCCCTCATCCAGAGTGCCACAGTAGTTACGTACCCGTAGAGCGCGCTCGGAAGGCTACGTATGAATGCCCGCCATGAAAACGCTCTCACTTTCCTCAGCGACGTTATACTACGTTATATGTCTCTCCGCCCGGCTTCTCCCCTCCGGAGAGCATTGGACTCTCGCGGACTTCTTTCCCGCAATTCTTTCTGCCCCCTCCCCCCCCCCCCCCGCACGCCCCCCTGGCCCCCTTCTCACTCTCCCTCTCTTCTCGCAGTTTCATTGCCTCAGCCGAGCTCCCTTTGCCCGACCAGAGATGCACCGACCGCTTCCCGTTTCTTTCGGTTGTTTCGGCGAGATCGTTGCAACGGGCTCGGTGCATGAGATTCGGCGCGAATTTGGGACGAGGGAGTGAAAAAAGAATGGTATCGAAAAATTGGTGAAAAAGTGTTTACTGTTCTGGCATTCTTCCGTTTACCTGGATAGGTGCTCCAATCGTTTTCCGTTACTTTCGTTTGTTTCAGCGAGATCGTTGCATGGGATTCGTCGGGAATTTCGAGCAAGGGGGTGAAAAAAAATGGTGTCGAAAAATTGGCGAAAAAATCATTGTTATTCTCGTATTCTTCCTTTTGCCCATTCAGGTGCTTCAATCGTTTCCCGTTTCCGTCTGTTTCGGCACGTGATTTCTGAAGCAAGGGGTTGAAAAAATTTGTACCGAAAAATTGGGGAAAAAATCATTATCATTTTCGCAGTTTCATTGCCTCGGTCACGTTTGCTTTGCTCATCCAGATGCACCATCAGTTTCCCGTTTCTTTCGTTTGTTTCGGCACGTTGCACGAGACTTGTCGCGAATCTGGAATAAGGGGGGAGAAAATTGGTATCGAAAAAATTGGCAAAAAAAAATTATCATTATTCTTGCAGTTTCATTGTATTCGCCGCGTTCCTTTCTCTTTCGTTTGTTTGTTGCAGCGAGATCGTTGCACCGATATTCGCAGCAAAGCTGAAGTAAGAGGGTGGAAATATTGGTATCGAAACATTGGCAAAAAAAAACAAAAATGATTAATTTGTTGGTCGATGGAGTATCGAACAGGCGACGCATGTTCAGCAGGTGTGGATGAACTCGATCGTTGACGGACCCTTCGGGGAGCGAATTTCGGTCGTGTGCAAAATTGAGATTTCATTTGATTACGGGCGGTCCGCGGCGAAGGACCGGGGTGAGTTATCGAAAGGGGCGAAAACTGCCCGGCGCAAACGATTTCTGCAGCGATGCGTCGGGCGTTGATGCGAGGCCGATCGGCTCGAAGAATTAGCGAAATGAGGTTTGGTACTCGAGCTCCAGTCTGACGGTCAATGTTCCGCCTCTGCTCTCTGTTAATCGTATCTACTTTAATAGAAATTTTTTTTTTTTTTTTAATTTCTCTCCCACCACCGTTTTGTACTTTTTAATGAACTCGTTATTTTCTCTGCCTATCTCGAGGGAACTCGGCCAATTTTGCTCGAGGGTGGTCACGGCCTAACAATTTCCGCACCCAGAAAAATTATTTATTTGACGCCCGTCCCGGAAATAAATATTAATTTAATTTAAATAAATATTCACTTAATATTTATAATTATAATTATCAATATAATTCAAATAACCAAGTGATTATAACCAGTCAAGTTGACGCAGTTTTTGCTAAATAGAAAAGTTTCCTAAGAACTCGACCTTACTTGACATGAACTTGGATTTCAACTTAGAAGAATGGGAATCTCTCCCAACGTTATCTTTTTCCAGATCTGTCGCGGTCGACTGTGCCAGTTATTTATACAACAAATGCCCAAGACAATGATCAGGCTTGAAGCCCACGTTAAGCTATCAAATAAATACGTTTGCAGAACAGTGTCTAAGAATTCAGTATACAAACTTACTCCGGAAGAGTCGTTTAAAGTCCGTTTTCGCCGTGCCAACGAAACTATCGTGCACTTTTTGTTCGACTGCCCAACGTATAGCGTTTTTCGAAACTGCTACATAAGTGCCTACTCGTCTGAGGGAAATCTGTGCAGTGCCTTACTGGATAATTCGGCGCCGCGTGCTTTGAAAGCGCTCTCCTTTTATGTCTCAAACAAGCCTTAAGTTAGTGCCTTCATGCTGAATGAGTAGCGGCATTTTGCTCATAAAATGTAATACATTGGTCCTCGTTGGTCTCTAGAATATGAGTTTCTCACTGTGTATCCAGTAACTGAGAAGCCTCTTGCAAGAAGGCTTCTGTACCTTTTTCCGCAACAAAATCGTTGATTTATTGATAATAGAATTTAAATAATTAGTAGTAGTGAATTGATTGCCAATACATAACATGTAACAGTTTTTGATATCTAACAAACCTAACTCTTCTCACGTACACTGCACATCGCCAATTGGCCATCAATCGCAGTTCCTCAACCACTAAATAAATATCTATTTTAATGAAATCAACACTTACTTAATTTCAATAAACAGTAGTAGTAAAAGATATTTATTGCCAAACTTAATACTCATACAGTTATCATCGTACCCTAATTTAATACCTGATGATATTTTCACACCTCGGGCCATCGACCCGAGTCCTTAAGCCCTTCAAATTAATATTTATTTAAATTCAATAAATATTTATTTGCGGGGCTGAACGAATAATTTTTCTGAGTGCCTCTTCACATGGTAAGACCAAACCATGTCCGAGTGAGTAAACCGTCTGCCATCCACCCGCACACTTTTTGCCCGCAAGACTCGAAAAAAAATCTAAATTTCCGTCTGCTTGACCGTGCCCAAATGCCGGCCCCCGGTGTCGTTTTACGCGCGCGATGCAACGCGAGAAGTCGTCCATGGGTCGACGGAAGAGGCGCTTAAGTATCGAAAGAGCGTATCTCGATAACCGCCCGAAGGTTTCCGCGGGTGGGAGGGCTCGACGGCCAGAGTAAAAAAAAAAAGAAAGGGTAGAAAAATGCCAGTGAGGAGTAACAGGCCCCCGTGAGACAGGACAGAAGGCAGGCGGGCGGTTCGTAGCTGGAATACACACAGGCTCGCCGACTCTGAAACGAGCGCGCTATCCTCGGCGAGGGGACGCGGGGAGGGCCCGGGTTACACCGCGACGGGACACACACGGGCCCGGTCGGCCATCAGCCACATCATGTCATAGACAGGATGTGAGGGTCCGCGAGCCCGGACCGCGGCCGTACGGCGCGACCCGGCGGCCCTCGTCGCGGGCTCTCGGCTCTCGCCCATCGTCTCCTCCTCCTCCTCCTCCGCGCCGTCGTCGTTTCGCCGGAATTACGCGGCTCCGTGTATTGGTGCGTATGCAAGCCCGCGAGAGAGGCCTCGCCGATAAGTTCCGGACCGCGTCCGTGGGAGAGCTGTTATACCGTCCGTCTGTGCTCGTGCGCCAACGGCGCCGCCCGTTGTCAGATCCCCAGATACATACACACACACACACACATACGCGCGCGCCCATTGCGTGTCTGGGAGTATCCGCGTCGATCCGCGGACGCAAGTAAGGCAAAACGCCGGAGAGCGAGGAGATAAAAGGCCGCGGGAGGGAGATATGTTTATCGCGCACTTCGGGCCCGAGCGAGAAAGTGAGACGTAGAAAAGAGCGAAAAATATATTGTATGTGTGTGTGTGTGTGTGTGTGTGTGTGTGTATGGCGGAGGCGAGGATGTGCTCGACGGGCGCGAAACCGGGAGATTCCCTGAGGGATCGGGGAGAGGGCCCAGGTATACGCTCTCTGCGGTCCCCGGAACCCCAACCGAGGAGCTTTAGCCAGAGACTCTACTTTTGTACCATCACGGCTTCGAACTCTGTTCTATAAACTACCTTACGGGCATAGATATATGCCGTATATATATAAAAACCTACATATATCTATATGTATATGTATATGTTGAGAAGAGCGGGGCAAAATGGGGCAGTGAGGCAAATCGCCATATTCCAATCATCTTTGATTGCGACAATGGGGCAAAATGGGACAGACAATTCGGATGTATTAACCGGACGAAATGGGACATCCAAAAATTATTGAAAACTTGCGTTTTGCTCCACTGTCGCATTTTGGCCCGCTCTATATGTATATGTATATGTATATGTATATGTATATGTATATGTATATGTATATGTATATGTATATGTATATGTATATGTATATGTATATGTATATGTATATGTATATGTATATGTATATGTATATGTATATGTATATGTATATGTATATGTGTATGTGTATGTGTATGTGTATGTGTATGTGTATGTGTATGTGTATGTGTATGTGTATGTGTATGTATATGTATATGTATATGTATATGTATATGTATATGTATATGTATATGTATATGTATATGTATGTATGGGGGTTAGGCGCGAAAGGCGGTAAAACCGCGGGAGTTGTTCGTCGTTGCGGCGCAAACGAGGAGGACTAGCTGCGGCTCACTGTGCGCATACTGTACGTGCGGTGCGCGAGCGTGTGGGTTCGATGCTACATGTATATATCGCTCAAGAATACGTCTACACGAAGGGGGCTCCGAGTATTTTTTTTTTTACGCATGCACGGTCACGTGCGTCGATGCTGTACGTACGCCAGCGCACGCCGGCTCGGCGATGAAGCGCGTACGTGAATGTGGCGAACGTGTTTCCAACGGAGGCTGTAATTCGTGCGTGTACGTCTACGACTATAAATACCTATATAACGAGTACGTCACAGTGGCCGCGGATGCCACGGGGGAGATGGATACCGGCGGTGATAATATTCGTTGCGAAAGGCCTGGGAGCGATGGGAAAGATTCTACACGATTTTTCGCTCACCGATCGAGAGCCTAGCCGACCAATTTAGAGTTGTCACGTGTCTGTGACCTTTCGCAAGATCGTCGCGAGCGAAAAGATTGGATTGAGGGTACTGACGATTGTTGTTGGTTCTGTACCTGCCTGAAATATCAAGGAAATATTACCATGATCGTGTAAGGATAACATTTTTTTTTTCTCGTTTGACGATCTTTTGGAAAACAAGTGTTCGGCATTTCGACTCACGTCTTTGTCATTATAGCAAAGAGAACTGTACTAAAGTATCAATACACCCAGAAAAATTATTGATTTAACGGCAACTGTTTATTTAGATTATGTAAAATATTTATTTGATTTAAATAAATATGTATTTAAATTAAGTAAATAGTTACTTAAATGAAATAAATATTCATTCAAATAAATTATTTTTCTGGGTGTATTCAGTAGAGTGAAGGAGAAGCTCTTATGATCCCATGTTCTTTTGTATTTCTGTATATAATTTTTATCTACTCTGCAACTAATTTAATCCAAGATAATTTACCTAATTTGTTCGTGTGTAACTAGTATTATGATTTAATTTCGTATTTGTTTTGAAACCCGAAGGGAACACATGTGATAACAAAGTAAGTCATATATTCATTGAAATGCTCTATTCTGATAAAACTGTTAAAGGAGTAATTCGTCAATGAATAAGATATCAAAATATATCAAATATTTTAAGTACGAAGTGCTAACGGTAAGTGAGAAATTCAGAGGCTCCGGAAAGGGCATCGATAAATGATTTTCTCCTCGACCACATATCGAGTACATTAGAGTTTATGTATTTTGCACAAGAGGGACCGTCGATTGTTTCATAGCCGATAATAATACCTCGTTTCGTTCGATGAGAACTTTTTCAATATACTTTGCAATCCGGTTTTGTTCCCGTGTTGATACTTTTACATGGCAATTGTTCGTCCTGTCTCTGTAAGAAATATAAAAAAAAAAAATGATTACCACAATCGCGAAACGAGAATTTCAGTTTTTCATCTCTAGTATTTTTCATTAAATTTCATTGACGATCATTTCAAGTTTAAAGTGCTAATGGCCTGCAGCAAATGCAAACGCTCCAGCAGGAAGCTTCGATAAATTGATTTCTTACAGCACAGTTTATGCAAAGTTTATATTCTGCATAAAAGGAACCATCGATTGTTTCATAGCTGACAAAAATACCCAATTTGTTTCGACGGGAAATAAAAAATTTTCCACGGTTTGTCGTGCACGCTAATTGGTAGTCTTATACCTGCAGGAAATATAAGAAAATGACTACCACCATCGCCAAATGAGAAATTTACATCTTAACTCCAGTAACATTAATTGTTTTGCGATTGACGTCCATTCCGAATCCAAAGTGCCGGTTTAAATACAAAAGCTTCGGAAGGAAGCTTCGATAAATAATTTTCTCCTCGATCGCGTATTGATTACAGCAGAGTTCATGTATTCTGCCCAAGACCATCGATTATCATTCGGGAAGTTAATTTTTCGCGACATTTTTTAATTACTTCCCTCATACTCGATCCCGATTATCATCGTACGTGTCTCGCGCGCACGTATCTACGAAAGCTGTACGAATCGTGTCTATACGCGGAGCCGGGAGCCGCTGACATGCTGTTCGCGTACGGCTCTCGGACGCGAACGCGAGCTCCGGAGCCGGCTGACAGCGTGTATTAGAGGGACGGGAAGGCGAAAGGAATGGCGCTCGACGAACGGAGATGCGAGCTGCAAAACCGAGAGCGCAACGCAATACCTACGCGCCGTACCCGTGTATATATATATATATATATATATATATATATATATATATATATATAGCTCCGACTATCCAGGGTTTGCCTTTGTGAGAGACGCGCTGCTGCTGCTGCTGCATTCGATGCTTCGCTGAGCCCTCCGGCTACGCGCTGCACTCGTCGTGCACGCACAGTGCACGCACAGCGCGAGGAGCGTTGGAGAGGTGAGGGGGGGGGGGGGGAGTGGGAAGAGTGCAAGAGAAGAACGCGAAGCAACGGCAGCTGGTCCCTATGCGTGCGACACTTCCACTCAATTCGCGGGACCCGCATGCTACGCTGCACTCTTCCGAGCCACCGCGATCGCCGATCGTCGTTTCGAACGGGGGGCCAAAGGGGGAACGGGGGGGCTGCGTTACCCGCGCGATCTCCCGGTACGTTGATGCGCTCGCGAAAACGCCCCGGGGCTCTCTCTAGCTGTCCGTACACATGACCGTGTGTGTGTGTGTGTGTGTGTGTGTGTGGGTACATCTGCCTGAGCGTGTGCATGAGGGCACAATTATATACACACTTGTGGGTGGTTTGTATTCATAGATTCACGAGGCTCGCTAGCACGCGGTACCGTTTATAAGTATCTCGTGCTGGGCGCAAACGTCGCTGACGATCTTTTTTTTTTTTATCGGATCGGTTAAAATTTCTCGCCACCGGTGAGATTGTGTTGCACGAACTTGAGGAATTTTTTTTTTTAACCCTTAAGGCTAAATTGGGCTGTTACGTAATGAAGTACTTGAGGGTTCGTATAATGGAGATGTATCCTGTACTCAATTCTGTACTCAAATCAAAGTTAACATGTCGAAGTTACAGTTGTTTTGGTAATCAAGTACTAATCGGGACTTAGTAATTTTAGAGATTAGAGTATTTGGCACTTGGCAGTACCTATCGATGTACGCAAGTACTCACGTACAATGGAGTACTCATCACTTCGGTACTCAAAGTCAAACCAGTGCTCGGTTTTTCAGGTACTTGGTACTTGTAGTATCTGTTGGTGTACTCAAATACTCAAGTCCAATGGAGTACTCATGATATCGGTATGCAAAATCGAACCAGTGCTAGGACGTCCGGATACTTGGTACTTTGAGTATTTGTCGATGAACTGAAGTACTCAAGTCCAATGGAGTACTCATCACATCGGTATGCAAAATCTAACCAGTCCTCGGTCTTCCGGGTACTTGGTGCTTGTAGTATCTGTTGATGTACTCAAATACTCAGGCTCAATGCGGTACTCATTATTTCGGGACTCAAGGTTGACCCAGTGCTGGGTACTTCGAGTATTTGGTACTTAAAGTATTGGTACGCAATATTTAATACACCGTACTTACTCAAGTACTTAAAGCATTCGACGAAATTTGTCCGGCATTAGCAAATTTTTAATAGATTCTTAAGGTCCCTCATGTCTACCAATTATGAAAGTTCGAGTGGTTTTGGCTTTCTGGCGTAACACATTTTAGTAGTTTGTAATGAACCGAAGTTTATCGGTGAACAAGTTGATGCACACATGTGCCGCATATTACGCGTTTAATCGCGTACGAACCGAGACAAATCTGCGGCGCTTGCGCAAACACGTTGGCGATAATCGGTCTTCGCGATAATCGTTATACCTGTATAGTCGGGGGCATAAAACGCTTCACACGTATGAAGTCGCACACGCTCGGAGTATAATAGCCTCGATGCGGACGCTGGCAACTGCGAGCGATCGAGTGATGCAGTGACTAATAGTCGACAAAAAAGAAGAAAAAAATTGAAGAAAAAAAAACATCGAACCGCGTGTCCTATGGGTTCTCCGTGGCTGCTGAGGAATCCACGGACAGCCGCTTGTCCGTCCGGGCAAAGTATGACGCGAACGAGAGACCGAGAGGACGGTCGAGCGAACCATAACTCAGTCCCGATCGTCGACTTACAATATCTTAAAGTGAAACGACGCTTCGCTCTATCGAAGCCCGACAGATTCCGATTCAACTGGAGAATATACTTCACTCTTATCTCGAGTGACTGAAATCTCTTTTTTTTTTCTCACCGACTCTACGCTCGTCAAATGATTTTTACTATGAATAATCTACAACTGCAGTCTCAGTGAGATTTTATCTCTTACGCTTTCCCATAGAATTCCTATAGAATTGAATAAATAATCAAACCAGATATAATTTTTTCACTGTGAAAATAAATTGTAAATTTATTGTGCCGTGACTTGAAATTTACATACACTGCGTATATTAATTGAACATTAATGTACTTTTTTTTGTAAAATAAAAATAGCAGATGTTGAAATTACAAATATTTCGCCTGTAATTTACAAAGATTTTCATTAAAAGCACAAATTTCACTGTAAATTTACAATGCAAATGGCTTTGAAATATCGAGAACAGTTTATGCAAATAAGCTTCCAATACCGTCCATTAATTGCCGAACAAAATTTGTGTACAGTGTCTTTGTTTTTACTCAACCTTTTGAACATATGTCTTCTTTTTCAATGATCCCATTAATTATTTTAAAATAAATAAAACACAAACACAATTTCATAAAAAGTCATCGATCGAAACCGACCAAATTCCAGAGGAAAAAAAAAAAATCTTCACGCTTCACCCTCGTGAAGCTAGAAGTACCCGACGACGCGAGAAAGGAGAAGGAATCTAATGCGAGGAGTAGAATGACGAGGAATAAAAGAGCGCGGATCTGCCTGGCCGGCGAGGGAGGGGGCGGAGGAGGGGAGCTCCACGTTGGGCTCCACTTTGTGGGGCTGGGGGGGGGGGGCGGATGAAGGGTTTTCGCCGAGGCGTCCTCTTTAGAAGACCCTTAACCCCGCGGGTGATGCGTTCGGCCGCCGGTCGGTCGGTCCATCGGTCCGTGCGCCCACCGTTCGTTCGTCGAGTCTCGTTGGACAAAAGGGTTCAGCGAAAGCGCGGAGTTTGCGAGAGCTGGGCCGAGCGAACCGGCGTCCCGGTGGCTCCGGCGCGACGTCCGAGGGTGGCGGCGGGCAGGAGGGGGGGCGGTTTGAGCCGGCGGAGGCAGCGGCCGCATCCAGCGCACAGAGCCAGCCAAAGCCGAACGAGCACCGAGCAGCAGGAAGCTCGCGCGATGCGTGACTCACCGAGCCGAGAGAGCGAATGGTACGGAACACGCGGCTCCGCGTTCGCGGCGTTGCGCACCCCCGCCTCCCCCCCCCGTCTCGTTTTCACTCTTTCTTTCTCCGTTCCATATTATATTTCTCGCTCTCGAACAAACACACGGAGACAACACCCTCGAACGCACACCGGCTCTCCCCCCCCTGTTCGACCATCCTCGGCTCTTCTCTCGTTCTCGCCTTCCTCCTTCGCTCGCCAACTTTCTTTCCTTCTCTCCCCCTCGGATATTCGCGCTTGGCCGTTCTCCCCCCCCCCCTCCTCACACGCGTGTTTCATCGTCCTCTCGTCCGCTCGTTCGGTCACCCCCTCGGCCGCGGCGCGGACGCTGAACAACGTCGTCGCCGTCGCCGTCGTCGTCGTGCCGCTTTCCACGCGCATCGCGCGGCCCCTCGTCCGACCCCGTCCTATCAACCCGCCGCTGTCTCTCTCCGTCTTCGTCCGCTCGTCTCATGCATGCGCCATGTGTGCGCTTGCCCCGGGTACGAAGCCGCGCTCAACACAGCCCGCGCGCGGACCCTTTGTCCTCCGCCATCACCTCGCGTTATTTCACACTCCCTCGCGCGTCAACGTTGCGCGCGCGCGTGTGTGTGTGTGAATGTGTGTGCGTGTGTGTGTGTGTGTGTGGGTTTATGCACGCGCAAGGGACGAGGGAGAAAGAGGCCTCGACGGTTATAAAGACCACCGATGCAGCGGGAGAGCGCACCCGTGAGTGCACGGGGCGCACGTGAATCGTACGCGCGTACGCAGCATTGTGCTTATGGCGAGCGTGTGTCGATGCATGCGTGGCGGTGATGCGGATGTGTGCTCGTGTGGGTGAAACGAACGCATTGACGGGAGTCGTGCGGCACATCCGCGTGCTTACTGTGTGTATGGAGTAGTGTGGATTTACCGTAGCTGTGGTATAGTGCGCACTATTTTGTACTATTTTTTTTATGCAAGTTGTAGGTACGTATGTGAAATGAGCGCGTTCACGGGACGCGTGCGGCAGATCGGCGAGCGTACTATGTGTAGAGTAGTATGGATTTAGTATAGTTATGGTGTAGTACTTAGTATTTTGTACGATTTTAATTATGTATGTGAAATGAACGCATTCACGGGACGCGTGCGGCGGTTCGGCGTGCGTAGCAAGTATACAGTAGTATGGATTTACTATAGTTATGGTATATTACTATATGGTAAGTATATGGTATAGTACTTAATATTTTGTACTATTTTTTATAAGTACTAGCAACGAGGCGCTCGCTTCGCTTGCGCTTATTTGCGTTTTTTTAGGTTTGGTGTACCGAGCGTACTAAAGAGACGGATGGGCTACGAAAACTGGCTTCACAATTTCGATTGTTTCGATATATTTATCTCGATCATTCGAGTGTCATGTCCTTTTTTGGGCGGGGGATTTTGGGTTAATTGTGCCGAGCGTTCTAACGAAACGAACGATCCTGATTGGCTACGAAAACTGGCTTCACGATTTCGATTGCTTCGATGTATTTATCTCGATCATTCGAGTGTTCGTGTCTTTTTTAGGGGGGAACATGTAGGTAAGTATGCGAAATTAATTCATTCACGGAACACCTGCGGCAGATCGGCGCGCGTATTATGTGCAGAGTAGTACGGATTTCCTATAGTTATGGCACAGTACTTACTATTTTGTACTATTTTTTATAAGTACTAGCAATAACGCGCTCGCTTCGCTCGCACTTATTTAATTTCTTTTAGGCCGAGCGTACTAATGAAATGGGCGATCCTGATTAGCTACGAAAGCTGGCTTCACGATTTCGATTGTTTCGATATATTTATCTCGATCGTTCGAGTGTCATGTCTTTTTTAGAGGAGGGTGTAGGTATGTATGTGAAACGAGCGCATTCACGGAACGCGAGCAGCAAATCGGCACGCGTACTATGTGCAGAGTAGTATGGATTTACTATAGTTATGGTATAGTACTTACTATTTTGTACGATTTTAATTATGTACGTAGGTATTTATGTAAAATGAGCGCATTCACGAGACGTGTCCAGCAGATCGGCGTGAGTGGTATAGAGCGTGGTATGTGTATAGTATGTATACAGTGGTATGGATTTACTGTAGTTGTGGTGTGGTACGTACTATTTTTTTTGTACTATATTTATATACGTGTGTATGCGGATCGGGTACAGACTTGGCCGCTAGAGGCGGACAAGTACTCAATCGTGTTTATCGCACGATTGATTCTCTTTACGAGCTTTCGGCAGGCTAGTTTATCCGGACGAATGACTGGTAAGAATAAAATAAGATAATAAAAAATTTGAAGTATCGGTTATCCGGGATTAGCGTTGCGCAACGCCTCGATCGAGCTGCCGCGTGGCGGTTTTAATGAGCCAAACGTCTGTGGGAACTTTGATGCTGCGAAATACGGAAAGATCGCGAAGTGATATAGTTTTTCTCTTTTCATTGGAAATTAACGCTCGTTTTATTTAATCTCGGGTACGTTAATGAGTGACAGTGGTGTTGATGAAGGATTCAATTTGAGCGGGATTAGAGCCATAGGATAAAAAAATAAATAAAGAAAAATCGCAAATTTTCTCACGAATTTCATGGCGGATAATTAAACATATAAAAAAATATTGCCAAACATTTAGATTTTTATGTGTGTTTATTTTCAAAAAACGCTCACATCTACAACAGTGTCAAGCTCCTCCGAATGGTTTGGAAAAACGTGGCCCATATCACTCAGAACAAGCATTCCAAAAAAGAGAAAAAAAAAAAAAAACTAACAACTAACGTAAAAGAAAGCAAGAAAAAGAAGTCGTTTAGTTTTCGCTTAACGTCGTTACAAGATTTCGCGCGCGCGAAATTCCCCGCCGGATAATTAACCATATAAAAAAAAAAATAATAATATCATTAATTTACATGTTCATATTTACTTGTAACAATTTTCCCCTAGTTTCAACAGTGTTAAGTTCCCTCGAACGATTTGTAAAAAAAAAAAACTGGCCCACATCATTCAGAACAAGCGTTCAAAAAAAAAAAGAAAAAAGCAAACCAACAACTAACGTAAAGTAAAGCAAGAAAAAGAAGTCGTTCAGTTTTCGCTTATCGTCGTTACAAGAGTTCGCGCGCTGTTAGGGCGAGCTTCGCAATTTGTCACGAGTTTGTGCGGCTGCATGTCGGGAGCGTGTGTATAGTAATCGTCCTCGCGCTTCGTGCGAATCCGTCCGCGGCGGTGAGCGAGTTCTCAATAAGTCTCCCGACTGGTGGCTCGCGGTAGAGTGATGACATTCCGCTCCGTCATGTTGCAGCGAACACGCGGTAGTTGTGCACCGTGTACAACCACCGCCGCCGCTCTGCGCTGGTCAGTTAGGACTCGTAACGATTTGTAACTTGTCGGAGTGTGTTACCTTCCGCTGCGTGCAAGCACGGTACTTGTGCAACGAGCGGCCCAGTCAATTGCATGTAATTATCGATGCACGTACTCTGCGTTTGAGCTTCGGCAAATAAAGGATATCGCGCTCGGCCTACTAGTCTGTGTACTCTAATGATAATGTTGTTATGCCTCCATTCCACTTAATCTCCGACGTGCACCAGTTTTTTCTCTTCACATATTCATTTTTTTTTCATTATTATTATTTTTTTTTTGATTGTTATTATAATTTCATTTTTTTAAAAGAAATTGTATCTGTCGGGCACACGATGTGTCGAACGTACTCGAGACTTACGCCCGAGACACGCCAATCGCCGGTCGGTCTCGTGACTCTCGGTGTCGCCCAGGCACGTAAAACCAAAACGGTTAGAGGCTGCCGGCGCGAAGAAAATCACATGTTCCTTGAATTATATGTTTTTAGATATACAATTTGTGTGCCCCGTTTCTCGCCGGCGGCGAAGCGTGCGTCACGATAGCCGCGCACCGGTCTACGACGTCTCGGCGAGAGCGAGCCACGCACGTGAAAATTGTCAACGATAAATAACTAGACGAACCGCGAAGAGCGGGAGGGGGAGGCGGCGAGCTGGAAGGAAAAAATATTCGACTCAGTCTCGGAGAGAGAAAAAAAAAAAAAAGACAATTTGTCAGCCTGGGACGCAGACACGTGTTGGCATTCATCTCTTTAGGAAATCTCCTTCCCGACCCGTGAACTTTATAGTAAAGGGTAAAAAAAAAAAAAAAAAACGGCGGCTGACATGGCTCCGTGTAATGCAGGGTGAAAGTGGTGAATATGGACCACCGTGACGCAGTCATGTTAAATCCGCCGTACTCACCACTTTTAGCCTGCATTAATTGATTTGACGGTTTTATGGGATTCAGCATTACTAAAAAAAATTGATATAAATAAATGTGTTATTGATAAATGTACAGTAGAACCCGGATTAACCGGGATGCTTGGGAAAAATTGTAAATTTCATGTATTCGACTGGAAGTTTTTATGCAAAAACTGGTACATTTAATTTAATGGACAATTGTGATGAAAAATGAATATACTTTTTCATTAAAATTAAAGTAAATTGTTAAAATAAAAATATTTTCAATGTTTTTAATACACCGAACATTAGTTTTTCATCACAAAATTGTACATGAAATTTAATATATCAGTTTTATGTGTAGAAACTTCCAGTCCGGTATATTAAATTTCATACGAACTTTTTTTTATAGTGTATATAAATCAATAATGGCTAATGATACAACTTTATTTTGACTAGGTACAATGAAATTTGGTACAACTTGCACTTAGTTGTTAAACAGTGTGAACTAGAATGCAAAGCTTTGGATATTTTTTTATTAATAGTTCGTAAGCTAGACTTTTTTTTTTTAAAGTACTCAGTGACTTTGGTTTGCTCCGCGCATGAAAAAACAATCCTCGGAAGACGCACGGTTAATTCGCTTTCCGGTTAATCGGGGTTCTACCGTAATTAATTGATTAATTAATGTTCGGACAAATACTGTTGCTCCAAAATGTAAGGAAGAAAGTGGGATCAACAAATTTAATTCTTTCGATCAATATCGGAGACAGAATTACACGCTTTAATGGAGATCGAAAAGACCATCTGTTGCGCCAAGGTTTGCGATATTACGAGTGAAAAAAAAAAATCCTGAAAGAAAGACAAGTTTCGATAAGTTTTCCGTGATCGTCGACCTGAAAAATAAACTTCTAGCAAACCGTAAAAAAGAACACTAGAGGCGTCTTTCGCTTCACCGCGCTATGAATGCATTAACGTCTCAACCCTCTTCACAACCGCCACTTGTCGTTTCTACCCCCAACATTACACCCAACATTACATTCCCCCCTCCATTCCTCACTTCCAAGGTTTCTCTCAAAAGTCCAATCCGCGAGATACAAAAAAATCCTCCGACACCAAAAACAAAAATCAAAGAGCAAATCCAACAGTAATATTAGAGATAGAATTGCATTCTTTAACGGACACCGAAGAGCTCATATGTTGCTTTAAGATCTCCGATATTACGAATGACAAAAAAAAAAATCCCAATGGCCAAGTCCCGAAAATTTTCCAGGAACCATCGATCTGAAAAATAAATTTCTGTCAAACCAAAGAAAAAAATGAACGAGACATGACATTAGGGTCGTCTTTCGCTTCACCGAACTATTAATGCATTAACGTCACAACCCTTTTCACAACCACTCCGTATAATTTCTAACCCCCACCCAAGAATTCCCTCAAACCTCAATTCACGAGATTCAAAAAAGAATCCTCCGACAACAAAAACAAATGTCAAAGTAAAAATCCAACAGTCATATCAGAGATAGAATTACGCCCTTCAACGGCCACCGAAGAGCCCATCTGTTGCTCCAAGGTCTCCGACATTACGAATGCATAAAAAAAAAAACCCCCAAAAGAAAAACAAGTTTCGAAAAGTTTTCCCTAACCACTGACCTGAAAACCAAACTTCCATCAAACCGAATAGAAGAGCATCAGTGTCATATTTCGCTCCACCGCACTATCGAAGCATGAACTCAGCCCTTTCGACGAACCGCTCCGTGTAATTTCCACCCCCCCGAAACACCCAAGATTTCCCTCCACCCCAATCCGCGAGATCCAAAAAACATCCTCCGATAACAAACAGGACTACCAAAGTTCGAATCCAAAAGTTTCCCGAACCATGAAATTCAGTCTCGGTTGCTCGGCCTCTTCGTCTGCGAACCCTCGGGGAGTCTCGGGTCAGAATTTGTCCGTTTTCCGTGCGCGCGGACTTCAGTGTCCGCGAGTGAATTTAGGGTGGTACACGAAGGACTAATAACAAAAGGGGCCACGAGCCCAACGTTCCTTCGCTGTCACACACACACACACACACATCCACACATGCATATATATGTATATATGTATATATGTATATATGTATATATGTATATATGTATATATGTATATATGTATATATGTATATATGTATATATGCATATATGTATGTATGTATATATGTATGTATGTATATATGTATATATGTATATATGTATATATGTATATATAGCGGGGTGTTTCGCTGGAAAGGAGGGTGGCCGAGGCCGTCAGACGTAAGGGAAGGCAAGACAGACACACACACACACACACACACAGACAGAGCTCCGCGAGTGCCGCGGGTCTCGCGTCGACGCGCAATAAGGAGGGATCCGCAGGGCAGCGAGACACGATACGCTCGGAAGCGAGACGAGAAGACAAAGTTCGAGGAGGACGGTGAATATCCGCGAGAGAAGAGGGTAGAGTCGCGTAGGGAACGAGCAAGGAGAGACTGAGGTCGAGGGAACCGAGAAGTGTCGGCGGTGCGGGGGGTGGGGGGGGGGGGGTTGTTCCTCGGAAGGTGGAGAGGATGAGGAAGGCTGAAGTGAAGAAGAACGAGAGCGAGGGTGAGACGGGAGTCGTAGGAGGCGAGAGGGAAGTGAGAGAGGGGCCGCGGGGAGGAGAGAGAGAAAGAGCGACGGACGAGGGAAGGCGGTGACCCGCGGTGCCTGTCTGCTGCCGCTGCTGGCCGCGTTTCCAGACCCGCAGCTCTAGCGTTATAGCGTTATGTAGCTCGGGGTGGCGTAGCGCGCGGCGCGGACGTTCGGCGCGGGAAGGGAGCGAGAGAAAGCCGCGAAGATAAGCCGTCGGTGTGAGCGGGACGGTAGAAGTTGCGAAGAGGACGAGGAGGAGGACGATGAGACGGAGGGAGTGAGGGTCGATCGTGGGTCGGAAGGAGGGGGGGGGAGGGAGGGAGAGGAAGAAGAGAAGCGCGACGTCGTCGTCGTCGTCGTCGGCGGAGGCGCGCCGAGGCGAACGGACAAGGGACGCGCGAGCGGCGCGGGGGTGGGACGCGGCCTGGCGAAAAGGGGGACGCGAGGGTGGCGGAGGCGGCGGGGCACAGGGAGGACGGAGGTAATTTGAGCGTCACACGCTGAGCGAGCGGCAACGAACGAACGCCAGGGCAACGTCTATGTGCTACATAAAGAGCCAGCCAGCCAGCAGAAGCAGAAGCAGCAGCCAGCGGCGGAGCGAACGAACACGCCCGCGTTCGCCTCGCCTCGGCTGCGCGCTCCTCCACCTCCGGCTCTCTTATATGTATCCCCCGAGCCATCGCGGAACCTACGAGGCGACGCGCGAGAGACCATGTACAACGCGTCCCAAAAGTCTGACGACGACGGAGACGAGGGAGGCGAATCCGCCGCGCGTGGACCAGCGACGACTCCTCTTCTCTCCTCTCACTCGGTGTTCTCAAGGCGGAGGCTCTCTCCGTCGGTCTGTCGCTCTCCGCTCTACGCGAGTCGCGACCTCGCGGATAACGTGGGCGGGGAGGGGACCGCGCGGTTTTCGGAGACGGGGGGGACCACCTTCGGATGAGAGTCTGTGACGAGGAACCTTCATGTGTACCGAGTGGATGGCGGCGGAGATGTATGTGTGTGTGTGTGTGTGTGTCTGCGTCTGCTGGACTGATATATTTGCATATGCATGTGACGAGGCGAATTTTGGGCAAGGGTTTTTCGGTCATCGTGCATCGGAGTTTATTAAAATTCAGTTGGTTTATCACCGTTGACCGAATAGAGGGATGCGATGAAGTACATTGTTTGAGAGTCGATACTGAATGTTATCACTTAACGAGGCGTTTTTCATATGTAGAGAAAAATTATGAATTTATTATCCGTCGATATCGCGACTGATACTTGGGACAACCTCATTGATCTTTGGGACAATGTCATTGAACTTGGAACAACCTCGTTGATCTTTGGGACAATCTCTTGACCTTTTGGGATAATTTCATCTTTGGATGAATGAAGCTCTTCGTTTTAAAGATGAAGTCGGTAACTACTTGTAACGCGTAACGTACATGCATATAACGCTGTGAGTTTTGGCCGAGGGTTTTTCGTTGATGGTGGATCAAAGTTTATTGCAATTAATTTTGTTTGTCACCACTGACCAATTAGATGGCTGTATCGTGCATAGTTTAGGGATCGATGTTGAAACGGCTTATCACTATGAGGGGAATTTTTCATTGATAGAAAACAAAATTGTTATTTTCTTATTAATCCATATCACAGGTATTGGGACAATTTCGTCTTTGGGCGAATAAGGGTTATTGTTTCTAAGATAAACTTCATAACTACTCGTAACGCATAACGTGCATGCTTATAACGACGCTAATTTTAGGTGAGGACTTTTCATTGATGATTCATCGAACTTTATTAAAATTCATTTGGTTTATCACCACAGACTGATTGCACAACTGCAACGTATATAGTTGTTTGACTTTCAATGTTAAACAGCCTATCACTTAATAAGAACTTTTCATCTACATAAAAAAAAAAAAAGATTATTTTCATATCAGTCGATATCCCGATCTTTAGGACAATTTCATCTTCAGGCCAATGAAAGTTTCCCCTTCCAACGTAAACTCGATAACTACACGCCGATATTAACGCCAGTCCTTCCGGAGACCCTCGAAGGATTAATCATAATTTGTCGGCCAATTAGAGCTCCTCCCGTTCACCTTCATTTGTCAAATCTCTCTTCCGTTCACCTTCCACTACATATCGTTACGCTATATCGTAACAGTACGATAATAAAAAAAAAAATAATAATAATAATAAAAAAACAAAGTAAAATAATAAAAAAAAAATGCTCGATTCTCCGGTACAGCACACCAGTCCTTAAAGCTTCCGCGGTCGTATTAGTGTTCTCTTTTTTTTCCCCCTATCGGCGGGATAATCTCCCGACGCTTATAAAAGCCCTCCTGAAGTTTCCTCGATAAAGTCGTCGGCATATTTCCGTGCATTCTCGGGTAGTCTCACCGTGTGGATTCTTCCGTCCTCTTGTTCCTTTAACCCCTCGTTTAATGTACTCTCTCTCACTCTCTCTCTTATTATTATCGCGATTAATCTCGGTCCACCTCGGCCGATTCGGTGCGGCCGTAGCAGGCGAAGACGTCGGCTGCTCCGTTCGGGATGTTCGCGAGGACGCTCAGTCGAGGAACCGGGGGCAAGCGGGACGACGGGAAAGAGAGGATTGATCGCGGAGAGTCTCTCGCTCACGGTGTTATCTCTCTCCGTATCGGCGGTGCGAGAGAGGCGAGAGCCGCCCGGCGCTTCTCTTCTCGCTCCGAAAGTTTCACAGGCTGGCTGCTGCTGCCGCTGCCGCCGCTGCAGGCTGTTGGGAGACTCGGCTCGCCTGCCCGCCGCCTGCTCGCTCGCCTGCCCGCGCTCGCAGCGTTGTAGTACGTGTATCGGGTCGGTATCGAGGCGGAACGACGAGAGAGGGTTCCGCGGGTTATATCTACCGCGATGCTACGTGACGATGTACACGGCGATTCAAAAGCCTCGGCGTTTGGAGACCTATCGATTCGCGGTGGGGAAAAAATAAAAGGCGCTCTCAAAGGTCGCGACGGGAAGTTTGGAAGTCAGCGGAGCGGCGGCTGATGTTGCGGAGCCGGAGAACCGGAAGCTTCTCCGCTCGGAATCCGAAAAAATCATTTTTTTTTACGGCCGCACCGCAAATAAATATTTATTTGCTTTGAATAAAGATTTATTTGATTAAAATTAATATTTTGTTTAAATAAATAAAGATTTATTTGATTAATATAAGTATTTTGTTTAAACAAATAGATATTCATTTAAAGCAAGAAAATACTTATTTGTAAATTAGTTTTCTGGGTGCGTAGGGAGCGAATGGGCGTCACGAATGATGCTTATTTTTGTCCAGGTTAGTTCGAATCCTTTACGTTCGGTGGAATAACTTTTCACGACAACACCCAGAAACATAATTTATTTAAGTAAAATTTTTATTCCATTTAAGTAACTATTTACTTAATTTAAATAAACATTTATTTAAATCAAATAAATATTTTGCTTAATCTTAATAAACGGTGGCCGTCAAATAAATTATTTTTCTGGATGAATGCAATTAAATAAAAAATTTACATACACTGTTTGTGATGAACATATCACATCCCATCGATTTGTGGAGAATGATAAATAAAAAAAAATATTCGAATCTCCGAGCAAAAGTTTGAAAGTTGGCTGAACATCGGTAGTTATTGCGGACCGGAAGAACCGGAAACTTTGCTAGTCGCAATCCGTAGAGAGAGAATGGGCGTCACGAGTGCTATTTATTTTTATCCAGGTTGGTTTGAATCATACATGTATATACTATTTGTGATGAACATATCACATGCTATCGATTTACGGAGAACAAAAAAATAGATAGAATAGAAAGCATATTCAAACGTTCGAGCAAAAGTTTGAAAGTTGTCCGAACATCGGCAGATATTACGAACCGCTAGAACCGGAAGCTTTGCTACTCGGAATCTGTAGGGAGCGAATGGGCGTCACGAATGCTATTTACTTTCGCCCAGGTCGGTCTAAATTCTTAAGGTTCCGTTCGATAACTTCCCACGATGGTGCAATTAAAGAAAAATATATATATATATATATATATATATATATATATATATATATATATATATATATATATATATATATATATATATATATATATACTATTTGTGATGAACATATGACATCCTATCGATTTGTGGAGAGCAAAAAATCAAAAGCGTATAAAGTCGGCACAAGAGTTTGAAAGTTGGTCAAACATCGACAGATATTACTGGACGAGAGAACGAGAAGCTTTGCCACTCGAAATACGTAGGGAGCGAATGGACGTCACGAATGCTATTTACTTTCGCCTAAGTTGCTTCGAATCCTTAAGGTTCGATGAGATAACTTCCCACGATAGATAGTTTAGATAGATAGACAGATGTAACTCTAGTTGGAGCTGGGATAAATCCCTTGAGTATCATTGCAACACAGTATCCGATTTAGCGTACATTTTACCTAAAACTAAGACTGGAGTACTACAGACTAGACAGAGTAAACAGTTTAGTCGGCAAAGTATAACAGTTTGCAGTTGCCATTTCCAATTTCGTAGTACAATTACATAAAAATGAGGAACATATCACACTTGCATTGTCACACTTGTTCAATTATGGTCGCATCTTGCCTAAAAATACCAGCCTTTTATCTCAAGCTCCTTAATTGCAAGCGAAAAGTATCCGTCTGGTCGATGACCATCCCGCAGATCAGATTTAAAGCGTGCTCGTTTAACAAAAAACCAACGATAAAACTTTTTCTCTTTTTGTTCTGCAATTCACTCGTATACGAGTCATACCGCAGATCATGAATGAAGAACCGCTGAGTACTTCCTACTACGAAGGACAAACATACATACATATATAAATACTTGTAACCAGGAAGAGGTTCCCTTCTGCGTCGGAATACTCGTCCCGTTGTTCCCTTCGCCGCTCTGTGACGTGTTATATAGTAGGTATAGAATGCGCGAAGGGACGAAGGGAGGAAGAGGGTGAAGGGCTAGAGCTCTTTTTCTCCGTTCCCTTCGACGTCACATGGATTCCGTCGATACAGGTTTTAAAGGACTGCTGTTACCGGTCGTCGAGGGAGTTCCGCGTGCAGCCTCCCTCGATTTTACCGATTCCATCGAAAGCCTACTCTTCTCATGAATGAAGAAGAAGAAGAAGAAGAAGATGAAGAGGGAAGAGTAAGAAGAAGAAGAACGGGTGCACGGTCTGAAGCACAAGATTCTTACGGTGTTAGGGAGTGTTCTATACAGTCGTCTACCTGTATAGCGCATCGGGGTGCGCCAAAATGTGCGATCCCGGTGCGAGAACGCCTGTGTTACCGAGAATTCTTCGTTTCTCTTTGTACGTCGCTTCCTCTCACGAGTTTCTCGCTCGGTCCTTGTCTCGGGCATTCTTTGACCGTCGCGCCGGTCCGCGCATCTCTCTCTACTGTCTCTCGCTCTCTCTTTCTCTCTCTCTCTCTTTGTGTGTCTCTCTCTCTCCTCGTCGCGCACAGCGGGACAAATTTCCGGAGAACGAAATTGCTGTCGCGCGGGACGAGCTTGGATCTCCCGCTATCTCGCCGGTCGTCGCTGCACCAATACCCTCCGCCGCGTCGCTGTACCAATCTGTACACCAGCGGGGATTTAAATGAGAGGATAGTGCCAGCCCGCGGATGAAAGAATAGCGCTGTTTTTACTTCACCCCGAGAGTCGCATATTTTTTTCTGCAAACACGAACGTACAGCTTTGAATAACAAAATTCGTAAGGTGTTAATCAGACAATGGGGCACGTTTCATTCAACTTTTGTTTCGTCGGAATGGAGCGCTCCGAAATCGATGCGTCTTACTTATTGGTGACATTAAATCTGTTGAGATCATTTTTAGGCGTTCTTTGTTTTTTGAACTGAATTTCGCTGACGCTATGAAAGTAAGAAAAACCCGTGGCTGAAATACGTGACAGTCAGTCCAGATATTCAATATTGAAATATCTAAATCTTCACATCTCCAAATGTGATATTCAAATCAAATAATGATAGTCAAAACTTCAAATACTCTAAATATCCAAATATCCAAATATCCAAATATCCAAATATCCAAATATCCAAATATCCAAATACCCAAATATCCAAATATCCAAATATCCAAATATCCAAATATCCAAATATCCAAATATCCAAATATCCAAATATCCAAATATCCAAATATCCAAATATCCAAATATCCAAATATCCAAATATCCAAATATCCAAATATCCAAATATCCAAATATCCAAATATCCAAATATCCAAATATCCAAATATCCAAATATCCAAATATCCAAAAAAAATCTACCTCAAGACCAACAAAAAAAATCCCCATCACTAAATCACCAATTCCAACTTTTGCCACATTCTTCCCCCCAAAAAAAAGGATCAGCTCATTCCCTCCTACTTCCCGTCGCAAATTTTTCCCTCTCGGCGATCCCCGCCGGTGTTGGTCGATTGCCGGGCCATCGGAAAAGAAAGCCGAAGGGAAATGCAGGGCGGGGTATCGAAGGTACCTTTCGCCTCGATGCCGGGCACGTCTGCCTTTTGGGGCGCTCTGTATATACAAAACCTCTATGTACACCTAGGACGAGCGTTGTGCTCACGCACACATTGATCCATTCCGCTCTCACCTACGTGACACAAACCTAAACACATACACCATACACCCATATATACATAGACACATATATACATGCCATATACACATACCTGCACGTATACAGCCCATACATATACATACACATTGACGAGGCGAAGGCTCCCTCACTTTCGCGCTTACACTCGAGCGCGCAAAATACACGCGAGCGCTCACGTAGGATGTTCCCGTGCGCTCTCCTCGGCTTATGTACGCACATAGACGCGCGAAGGGGCCGTTCTACGGGTCCGCGCGCTCACCTCACCCGCCGTTTATATCCCCCGTTCTCCGTCTTTCCCGTTCGGTCCCGATGTGTCTCTTGGAAGGCACCTCGGCCGGTTACATAGCGACGGCCATGCGCCCCCTTCCCCCTCGGCCCTCGAGAGCGAGGGAGAGACTCGGAGAGAGCCGGGACGAGGCACAGCGCTATAGCGCAGCACGGCATGTGGCATTGCGCTCAGAGCCGCGAGAGCAAAACCGGGGGGGGGGGGGGGCGGCGGACGGACAAGGGGGCGCGAAGGGGGGGAGAGAGAGAGTCGGGCCGCAATGTACATGGGATGGCCATGTAAAGGGTGGGAGAGCCGCGGCTGGCTCTCGCGACTAGGGTCACTTATGTATATAGGATAGCGAAACGCCCGGTCTCGTACGTACCAGCTAGATAGCTAGCTAGATGCTGGCTAGCCAGCCCTCGGTGTGCAACCTACTCGCTATGCCGCTCCTGCTGGGTTCTCCGGCCGCCGTTGGTGCTGCTGCTGCTGCTGCTGCCGCTGCTGCTGCTGCTGCTGCAGAGACCAGATCCATAGTTAATTACCGGCCTAATCTCTATTCGCGATTGCCCGAAACCGCTCGTAAATCCCTATCGGCCCGTTCGCCGCACGCACAGGCGCGGATATGTATATGTATGGGCCAGGCGGGCGAACGAACGGGAAACTCGCGATAGAGGAAGAGGAGAGCGAGCGAGCTCCTCCGGTACCGGAGGGAAGACCAGGGAACCTGGGTTAGCTATATATATATATATATATATATATATATATATATATATATATATGTGTGTGTGTGTGTGTGTGTGTGTGTGTGTGTGTGTGTGTGTGTGTGTGTGTGTGTGTGTGTGTGTGTGTGTGTGTGTGTGTATTTATATATATATCTTATGTATATATGTATATATTTATATGTGTGTATGTTTATGTATGCATGTATGTGGGTTGGGTACGGAGAGAGGTTTTGGCGTTCTGGTCGACGTTGCGTTGGGAATATCCTCACGCTGATATAGTTATAACTGGATGATTATGAGGATGGTATGCGCGGGACAGGCTCCTGTCGGGGAAGGCGATCCGGGATCGAGAACTGATTCGCTCTGGCGTCTTCCACGGGATCGATGCGGCGGTGATTAACTCTGTAAACGGTAGGGCAACATTCTGCGGCGATGCATCCGACGGGCGAGGATTGGGGCTATCGAGAATTGTGAAAGTTTGTAAAATTTGGTTTTTGAATAATTATTGTTTATTTTCAGTTTTTTTTGTTTTTTTGTTTTATGGGAATTAGAAATATTGATTGATGCGGAGTCTAGTCGAGAGGAATGTAAAGCCGGGAATTGGAAGAGAGTTTTTTGGCTGGGGTGGGCGAAATCGATTTATTACGCTTTTCTGAGGATGTTTTTTTTTTTTTATTATGATGCTGAGAAAGTGTGAATGGAATTATTTTTTAAAGATTCTGAACACGTTTTTATGAAAATGTTGAAAAAAAAAAAAAAAAAATTTTCATCGAAACGACGCTTTCTTTATGAGGAAGCAAATATTAATTGGTACGGAGTTTACGGGAAGCGAATGTAAAACTGAGAAACGGCGTGCATTTTTTGAGGTGGGGATGGAGAGAAGACGATTTATTACGCTTCTCATCGGATGTTTGTGAAAATTATAATACTGAGAAACTATAAAAAAAATAATTTTTAAAAAATAATAATTGATACAGATTTTACTTAAATCGAATGTAAAACAGATAACAGGCATGCATTTTTTTGAGGCTAATATGGAGAGAAGGCGATTTATTAGTTATCTCTTCAGATGCTTTTTAAAATTATAATATTGAGAAACTATAAGCGAAATATTGAAAAGAAAATTAATGGATACAGATTTTTCTTGAATCGAATGAAAAACTTATAACCGGCATCAAATTGTTTAAGGTGAAGATGAAGAGAAGACGATTTATTGAGCGCCTCTTCGGATGTTTTTTAAAATTATAATACTGAGAAATTATAAAAAAAAAAAAAAAAAAATTCAAAGCAATTCAAATAATTACACTTTTTCCGTGGAAGGAGAAAAGTTAGACTGTTATCGACTGTATTATTTTAGTAAACAGTCGCCGTCTCATAATGTTCGTGAACGGTAAAACCGAGCGATCATTGTTAAGATACAGCGCGTTATCGAGTTGATCGAAAGAACGGGCGAGGGAGTTTTCGATGCAGGACTGGACGAGGGGGGGGGGGGGGGGGAACACGGGACGTACGAGGAGCGCGCGAACGAAATCGTCGAGTTCCGGCTCGGCCGGGACGCGTTTCCGGTCACGAGTACATAGCCGCGGACGCGAGCTGCAAAACCGCTCGAGGCACCGCGAGAGGGGAAGGGAGAGGCCTCTTTGGGATCTCTTTGTGACCCGCGACTCGTCCGACGATTCGCGAATTCGTGGCGGTAGCCACGAACGCCGACGACCGTTACACGAAGCCGGCGCAAGATCGACTTGTGATAAATAAAATTAATTGATCCCGTGCGAATGCCGCTTCGACGCGCTCCCGCATTTTTTTTTCTCACTCTTCGCCGTCTGGTCGTCATCGATTTGCTCAATTTACTCCGAAAGTATTCGCCAAAATTGCGATAGTAAATTGAAAAATGAAATTCAATTTACGGTAGACTGTCGAACAAAATGATAAATTTAATACTTCCGACTGGAAGTTTTTATGCAAAAACCGGTACATTCCATTTAATGTAGAATCGTGATGAAACATTTATGGATTTTTGCAGTGAAATCAAAGTCAATGATTATAAATTTAAGGTGTTTCTAAAAATTTTTGTAATGTAAGTTAATTTTTCATAAAATTTGTACGTGAAATTTAATTATCAGTTTACGCATGAAAATTTCCAGTACAAAAGTTCATTAAATATCGCATGGAATTTAATGCACTGGTACTGTGAAGGTCTTATGCGTAAACTGGTATGTTAAATTTCATGCACAATCGAGACGAAAAATTAATGTTCAGTGTATTAAAAACATTGGAAATACGTAATTTTAAATAATTTACTTTAATTTCAATGAAAAAGTATATTAATTTTTCATCACAATTGTACATCAAATTTAATACACCAGTTTTTACATAAAAACTGGTTCAAAAAATTGCAAAGTAAATTAGCATTTTTTTTTTACCGTTTAAGCTAAGTTTCATATTTTTATAACTTTCGGGAATTCTCTAGCGCCGAATCATGGACCAAAACAATTCAAGACGCTTCGGGTTCGTAAATATTTTTGTTTATTTCACGATCACTGATAAAAAAAATACGTTCAAATCAACTGAAGATTCGAGCAGGGACCTTCCGATAAATGTCGGTAAAACTAAAACATTGGTCAGTTGGACAATTAAACAAGAAATTATATAACAAAAATATTTTTGGGCATTGAAATATTTCGTTCGACCAACAAAACATTTGTTTCAACGTCCCTGCCCGAACCTTCAGTTGATTCAACCCCATTTTTTTCTCAGTGTTCTACACAATAAAAAGTGTACTTTTTACAACGGATCGTCCACAAACGTCCACAACTTTTTATTTCCGAATTTTCCAATCGCACCATCCGCCTCTAGTTTTCCGAACAAAAGAACAAGCTAAAACAATGTCACAAGAAATAAAAAAACACATTCGTATATTCAACCCCAAACAAATGACTCTGTCACTTACGTAACAAAATTAGTGGTAGTGTAAAAGAGAATTACTGCCAAAGTTTATATTCCCAGTTTAGTTTTTTTTATATACTCATTTTTATGCCTTATGCTAATTCTACAGCTTGGCAAAAGGTCATCGACCTGGATCCTTCAGCCCGACAACAAAGTTATTTTTTCCAAACATCGTATTCCGATTATAGGAAATAATAAAAAAAAAAAACTCTCTACCCTTTAATTCTTTATTCCTAACCCGCGCAAAAAAGAAAGTATAAAAAGACTATTAAAATTGTATTAAAATGAAAGTATTAGGAGTACGTCGTATTGGACTGAATAATACTAAAATTATACATCGCGTAAGAGTACAAAGTATCCACACAGAAAAAAATCATTTATTTGACGGCCGTCGTTTATTTAGATGAAGTAAAATATTTATTTGATTTAAGAAAAAATTTATTGCAATCAAGCAAATCGTCAATTAAATGAAATAAATATTTATTTAAATCAAATAAATATTTTACTTCATCTAAATGAACGGTGGCCGTTAAATAAATTTTTTTTTTCTGAGCGTCAAACTAGTATATGAAAGGATATTAGGTATCGTCTATTGAGTTAATACGCGAATATTTCGTGGTATATTAACTCGATACTTGATACCTAATATCCTCTCGTATACTAGTTTCATACTTTGTACTCTTACGCGAAGTATAATTTTACTATTATTCAGTCCAACACGACATACACCCAATACTTTCATTTTAATACGATAATTTTAATGCCCTTTTGATGCTTTCCTTTTTGCGCGGGAACACAAATCCTCACTATCAGTCTTTCCGCGCGTTCGCCTCGGTCCTTTGACCAACGTTTCTCAGCGTCAAGAACGCGGATCGAAATAGTCAAATCAACGCAATTTATTTTTATCCTTTCATTTTCTCAAGCACTCCTTCGAGCAAAATCGCTCTCAGCTGCGTCTCGCACGGCGCAACGTGCACGTGAGAAAGCTCGCGTACAGTATTATGCTCGCCGGGCGCCCCGGGCCTTCCATCCCTTTCGCCCTTTTTTTTTTTATTTCAATTTAACTCTTTCCATCTTTCTCACAGTCGCGCGCCCTTCCTCCGGTACTTCTCCGGTGCCGTCTCCGGCGCCCTCCGCGCAGCGTCGCCCGACGCTCGAGAGAGCTCGTGGACGGATTATAAAACCGTGCACGCGGCTTCGCGCGCCGCGGCCGCACCGTGCGTAATGTGCGTGCGGGATTGTAAAGCAGCGCGCGCGCGCGCGTGTGCAGCCGTTCGCGTGTTCGTGCGTTACGTCGGAGCGCGGCGGGCGAGACGACCGCGCCTGGGACTTTCGTGGCCCCCGGCGAAAATCCTTCTCCTCGGTGCGTTTTTGGGGGAGAATCGAGGAGAGCGCGTAGCCCGCGGCGGCGTCGGCGCGCCAATTAGAAACGAGCTAACGGAGCGGAAGACTCTCTCGTGACTTGTCGCGCGCACTCTCCTCGCTCTGTACTATTATGTACTAAAAACGATGCGCGAGTATTGGTGAAAAAAAGGAGGAAAAAAAAAAAAAAAAACGAGGAAGGTCCCGGTGTGCGTGCACGTTGGTCGTGACCGGACGCGGCCGAGCCGCTCTCGGCGTCTCGCGGCTCCTCTCTCGGACGGACGAAAACCGACCTCGCCCGCGCTCCGCGCTTTTCCCGGAAGCGTACGGAGTCCACCGGCGGAGAGCCGAACACTGAGTCATTAGCATTTTCACCGGGATGCAGGCTTCTGGGGTTCAGTAGGATTCGTCGCTGGAATTATTGCGGGACATTCGACGGAAATTCTCCCCTGCGAGACTAAGTTCGGACGTCTTCCGTAGAACTCAAGCGTGCTTCGTCGGCACATTTAGATCTCTGACACTCATAACTCTAGCGGAAGTCACCTCTAACGTGTTACAAGCCTACCGTGTTGGAACTCTAGCAAAATCTCTATCAAAATCAAAATCAAACTTTAACGGAATTGAAATAAAACTGTACGGGAATAAAAATATAACTCTAGCAGAATGTAAATAAAACTCTGGAATGTTAAAAATTTCTGTTTGAAAATTCTTAAATCGTATATGAAATTTCATTGACACGTATGTAAGAATATTGCGTCACCGATAGATTAAAAACATTATTATTTGTACAATATTTTTAATAGTAACGTCATTTTCATATACGGATGTCTCAATTTTCAATGCCACACCGGTAATTTTAATATACAGGTATTGCGTCTAAGATTTGATTATTAAAATTCAAATACGATATATAAGAGTTCTAATTTTATATACCGAGGTTGTATGTTTCATATAACTTTGTATATTAAACAAGTTGTAAATTTCATACCATTTTTAACAGTGTAGCGTAATGGACATGAAACTCTACGGGAATACAAGAGTAGACGTAATCCTGTATTCCGATAGTTTCATTTCAATTCAGTAGAGTTTTATTTCAAGTCCTGTAGAGTTTTGTTTAAAAACCGGTAGAGTTTTATTTTGATTCCAGAATCAAAATAAAACTCTTCCGGTTTTTAAACAAAACTCTACCGGACTTGAAATAAAACTCTACTGAATTGAAATGAAACTATCGGAATACAGGATTACGTCTACTCTTGTATTCCCGTAGAGTTTCATGTCCATTACGCTACACTGTTGAAAATGTTATGAAATTTACAACTTGTTTGTTGTAATATACAAAGTTATATGAAATATACAACCTCGGTATATGAAATTAGAACTCTTATACATCGTATTTGAATTTTAATAATTAAATTTGTTTACAGAGAGTTTTGTTTACTCTCTGGTAGACATTTTGGTAGAGTTCCAATACGGTGGAGTTGTAATATGGTGGAGGTGTTCTCTGGTTGAGTTGTGTGTGATGGAGATGTAAATATGCCACTCGGTCGGCACATTTACATATCTACCACTCACAACTCTATTAGAAAACATCTCGACCATATTACACCTCTACAGTATTAGAACTCTATCAGAATCAAAATAAAACTCTACCGGAATGGAAATAAAATTCTACCGGAATACAGGGCGAGACGGTAGCATCGTATCATTGTAGATTTTTTATTGTAATTCTAGTAGAGTTTTATTTCCATTTGAGTACAGTTTCATTTCCATTCCGGTAAAGTTTGATTTTGATTCGGGTAGAGTTTTTTTTTTTTTTACTTTCTGGTAGAGGTTTTGGTAGAGTTCTAAACTCTACAGTTGTAGTATGCAATCACACGAGTTGAGAATGTTTTTGCCCGCGAGTATCGCATAAAATTTTCTATCACGAGGCCTGAAATATTGCCCGAAAAAAGTTGATTATGTTTTATTACCCACAGCGCAACTTTACATCCCCTTAAATATATCCGACTTCGCAGATTCGCCTGGCAAGTGACGAAAAAAAAAAAAAACCGTGAAATAGGTTCTCTGTCGATTTATCAAAAATGAGCCCAAATCACGATATTGGGCTGACAGAATTTTTCCTGTTCTCCGCATAACATAATCGTCTTAATCATCACTATAAAAAAAAATGTATGAACTTTGAGTTCCTCCCAATGTATTTTTCTTTTTTACGCGACTTTATCAATTTCAGAGTATTTCGGTCGCGATTGAAGACCGAAAACCGGAAGAAGCAAACCGTCGGCGCATCGATCGAACCTCTGCCGGTGTACCCAAAAAAAAAAATAATTTATCTGACCGGTGCCCAGCAAATAAATATTTATTTGATTTAAATAAAAATGTATTTAATTTTAATAAATATTTATTTAATTTAAATGAACATGCATTTAATTTTAATAAATATCTATTTAATTTTAATAAATATTCATTTAATTTTAATAAATATGTATTTAATTTTAATAAATATTCATTTGATTTTAATAAATATTTATTTAAACCAAATAAATATTAATTCGCGGGCCGCCTGCCAAATAAATAATTTTTCTCGGTCTAAGCTTAGCGTTTGGCGGGCTTCGATCGCGAGATCGTCCCCGATCTCCGTCGAGGCCGCCGTTAAATATTGCTCGAGGTTCTCGCGGCGATCAGACGGAACGCATGACGTTGCCGACCGACGCGACAGCCAATACACTTTGTCCCGGTGACGCACGAATTTCCCGTTGACCGGTTCGCGCGAATAGCGCACCGGCGACTTTGCGCCCACCGCGACTGTCGCGCGGCTCCCAGTGCCGCTCGCGCGTGGAGAGATTGATCCAGGCAATTATCGCTCGGTGCTCGAAATTCTCGCGAGCAGCTTTTGACACGCGGCACCGAGCGCTAAAGAGGGACACGCGGTCGCGTAGGCAGACAGGCCGACCCCCTCGACGGCATCGATTCGGCGAGGGGGCACAGCTTGAGCACCGGGAGATCGAACCATCGAGCGCGAGAAACTGAGCGCGTGGGCGTCCCCACGATTTCTCGCTGTACCTATGCCGCGCGGGGTGGATTACGCCGGGACGTCGTTCGGCGAAACCTCGTCGCAGAGGATATCTCGACGAAGGCTTGATTATGTCAAGCAGGACCGCGGGGAATAGAGTGACGCGCGGCCGTACCTGTGAGCTACCTGCGTATGTGTATATATATATATTGTAACGAATATGTAGCTGACTGTTCGTTAGGACACACGATATTAGTTAGCTTTGACAATAGACGATCGATGCAAGATCGATCGTCATATAAACAGTCTTGACCATACTTTCAGAGACTAAAGACCTTTGACACTTGATACTCGAAATACATCGCTGTGATTATACCAATAATATCCGCTCCAAAACCTAATACGCGCGTTATTCATTCCCACAGTCGTTACAATAGATATATATATATATATATATATATAGCAGAACTGGGCAAAGTACCGGTTCTTTTATAAAATACAGAGTACAAAGTACTTTTTCTTCTTAATCGGAAGCGGTGGCGTTCCGCGAGTACTAAATTTTGAGAAGAATTTTGAAATTAAACGGCCCTGTTCAGGGCCAACATTTTTTTAAAACGTCCAAACTCTTCGTTTCCAATCGTTGGTAGCAGACTAATCGACTGGACCTTGGGATAGTGAGTGGAAGTCGACTGGATGTATAACAAATAAATCTGGGACGTATGGATCTAGTACAGTGGCCGAAAGTGAGAAAGGTGTCGATTTTATGCATCAAAAATCGTATTTTTGGGATTTAAATGGAAAATATTGGGCCGGGAGTAAAATAATTGTTATATTCGTCATCAGCGGGAAAAAATACGTCGAATGTAGCTTTGAAACCAAAAAAATTGATTTTTCAATGTTTCACCCACTTTTGAAAAACAGTCGAGTTTCGTGATTTTCGAACGGCGATATCTCGGCTCCCAATGGAGCTAGGGAAAATCCGAGGTGCTCGTCGTATTCTGCGGGAAAAAATACACAAGATAAGGTCTCGTCCGAAGTTCTAGAGGCGTTTTATCCGGCAGTTTCAGATCGTTGAAAAACGCGAAATATGAACTCGAAAGGGGTAAGGCCTTGCAATTTTTGACAACATTTTTTTTTCTCTTTAGAAATGAACTGCCGGGTATTTCGACGTATTTTTTCCCGCCGAATACGAAGCCGCTGGCCTTTTTGGCTCTAAAGTACAGTGAGACATCGGAAGTCTCGAATTTATGACCGAAAAATCGTATTTTTGGGATTTAAATGGAAAATATTGGATCGGGAGTACAATAATTGTATGAAACAGACATTTTTTTTACATTACGAAAGAGGTGCAAAGTAATTTGCACATGTTTTCCTCATTTATTACAATTTTGAGCAAAGCTTCCTCAAAGAGTTCAGCTATGCTCAAAATTGTACAAGTACTTTGGTCTTAGTGCTCAGTAATCGTGCTTAAAGTACCGAAAAGTACTTTGATACTTCAAATGCGCACTTTAAGTACTGCCCAGCTCTGATATAGATATACAATATATATTATAACGAATATGTAGCTGACTATTCGTAGCTGACTATTCGTTAAGCAACACGACATCAGTTAGGTTTGACCAAAGATATTTTTTGCTAGAGCAAAAATAATGTATATATAGTGTCGGTCATTACCCGATTTCTCGCTGTGGCTATGCCGCGCAGGGTGGATTAGGCCAGGACGTTGGTCGGCGAAACCACCTCGTCGCGGAGGATATCACGTCGAAGGCTCCATTATGTCAAGCAGAACCGAGGGGAATAGCGAAACGTGCGGCTGTACCTGTGCGCTACCTGCGTGCGTATGTATAGATGTGTGTATACATGTCTATGGTATTGGGAGTGCAAGTTACCTTTCGCGCTCTCGCGACGGCCCGGCTTCGACGGCCCGACGCCGCTCGGCTGACCTGGCGAACCGTGTCGAAGGAATTCCCGTAAGAACGCGACGAGGAATTCCCGTTCGATCTTATTATATATCTATACTGTTAACCTGCCACTCCCACTTTTTTAATTCCTCAATCACTCGCAATTACCGGGATACCGTACTCCATTCAACGCCGCTTAATTATCCGGGGATAGACCGCCGCCCCCTCCTCTCGCTGAAATTGTTTCGTCGAAATGTTAATCGGATTAATGCACTGTTATTGCGTGGCATCGATCGGACGAGCCGAGCTTGTGAAATAAGGGGATGGTTTCAAAGCTCGAGGATTCGCGATTTTTCGGTAATTTCGCAACGTGGTAATTCTTATTTTTATCCCTCTTTTTTTTAAATATTTTTGGACATTTGCAATATTTTTGTTGGCGAGGTTTTTATTAATGATATTAAATTATTACCATTGAGGTCCGATGTGTAGGTTAAATTATAAGTTTATATGGTTAAGTTACATCTACAGGATATTTTGTTCCATTTATCTATTGGTAACTTCGCGAGGAATTTGTTTAAAAAATAAGAAATTCTCGTCGTCGTCCGGTCGATTAAAATTATTTTTCGATCTGTGCCTTCGAATCCGAAATCATTAGATGCGCATTAATGTCTACAAATTTGATTTGCAACTACGGTAAAAAAGTGTGCACAAGAGGGAGACAATAAATCTGGAATGCCACGAAGTTCAAGTGTCCGGGTCCGATGGATGGTTTTAAAAATAATTGACGTGTGAAAACGAAGGGCATATTTGTATCTCTACCACTCGCAACACCACCGAATAACAACTCTACCGGAAAACATCTCGGCCATATTGCAATTCTGTCGTATTAAAACTCTACCCAAATTCTCTACCGTAGTATCAAAAAATTCTACCACAGTTGCCAACAACTCTGCCGGAATAAAAGCATCCAAGAAAATCTTTGACGGTAAAGTTTTATTTTCCATTTTGGCAGAGTTTTATTTTCTAGTAGAGTTTTATTTTCTGATAGAGTTTTATTTTCTGATAGTTTTATTTTCTGGTAGTTTTATTTTCTGGTAGAGATTTTCTTGGACGCGTGTATTCCGGTAGAGTTGTTATGGTTGTTAGGATTGTTGACAACTGGTTCGCTGTAGTTGAGTTTTTTTTTTATACCGTGCTAAAGATTTTGGGTGGAGTTTTAGTGCGGTAAATTTGTCGTATGGTAAAAGAGGCTTTCCGGTAGAATTGTTAGCGTTGTCTATTTGGTAGAGTTGTTATCAGCTGGAATTCTAATCCGGCAGAGTTGTTCTCGTAGTGATGCTTTCTGGGCGAGTTGCGAGCGATACACTGATATAAAAATACGGTTGAGTCGACTAAAGATTCGGGCAGGCACGTTCAAATAAATATATCGCTGGTACGGATAAAACATTAGTTGTTTCACCGAATAATTTTTGTGGCATCAAAATATTTTCTTCGAACAACAAAATACTTGTTTGAACGTCCCTTTGTTATTTTATTCGTTTGAACGAATCTTCAGTTGATTCAACCGCATTTTCATCAGTGTAGATATATAAACGTGCCAAAACGAAGGTTCAACTTATATGCGGATGGTTTTTCGACTTATCTACTGGTAACTTATTTTGAAATCTCTTAAAAAAAAAAAAAAAAAAAAAATGACGTCTCGTTGTCGTCGAGTCGATAAAAATTGTTTCACGATTCGTGCACATGCGTGCGAAAGCAGTAGGCGAGTATTAACGTCTACAAATTTTATTTATAAGTACAATAAAAAAAAAAAAAAGTATTTTTCAATTATATCAGTCGAGCTCTCTACGACACGGCAGCAACAGCACGATCATCCTGCAATGCCACTCTGCATACTCGACAAAAATAGACGAGAAGCACACTCGAGCTTTATATAGACAATAAAAACTTTTCCGTCCACCGGAGTGTACGGGAGAGAATCGGCGCGGTCGTAATTTCTCTCTCGTGGCCTCACCGGTTATGAAATTCCGGTGAAACGTCATGCGTTTGACGTCACTTTATGATCGTGACGTAGCTTATTGAAGTGCCGAGAGGGTGAAAAAGAGAGGTGGAAAGAGGAGGGGCGCGAGGGAGGGAGAGAGAATGGCGTGAATAGCGAGAACGTGGAAAACACGTGTTTCCGTCGAACGAGCGGCGGCGTCGTATAAACCGAGCCGAATGCCTCGTGCGAATGTGTTTCCGCTCTCTCTCTCTCTCTCTCGCTCTCCATCTCTCTTCCCCCACTCTTCGTCGACAGTTTCACGGCAACTTTCAATCGAGGCCAAGTTCACCGTTCAAGTTCAATGCAATTTTAACTTTGAGTGTTTCGGGCCACGGGAATCGAATTTCCAAGTTTCTGCCATTGCGATCTTTATTTATAGCGCAACACAGAAATTGGGCGATATTGAAAAAAAAAAAAAAAAAAACACCTCGAGATTACTTTTTACTGATAATCGTCATTGAAGGTGACGAGGTGACAATTTGATTTAATCATTGTTTCCGTGGATCGTAAGCGAAATCCATAGGATTTTTGTACGATGAAAAAAAAAAAAATCGATTTTTAGTTCAATCGGAGTGTTTAAATGCGATTATTGTTTTGTTATGAACGACGACACCGGAGCGGAGCGACGGGGGTGTTAAATGACGGGGAAAAAGTCTCGGTGACGTCTGTTAGGATAGTTCGGCTTTAAAAAGAATACTTTAAAGGCCGGAGGGTTTATAACGGGCCGTGGATATATAGGACGGAGAGCGTATAGTATAGGGAAGGAAGAACTACATATAGAGGTGTAACGAGCAGCAGAACTCGACTCACGAACTCACTCCCAGTTTTTAGTGGCAACTTGTTGCTCTATGCCCATTCATACGGCTCTAACTCCCATTACGTCACGTCACATCAACTTATAATAATGGTAATGCCAGTGGCGCACTGCTGCTCGACTTCCCGGCTAAACTTGAATTCGAAACACGATTCGCATCACAACTGTTTCTCTGGCTGTTGTATATGCATGCGCAGCTTCGGCGTTAGTTATCAAACCGGCGCGGCGCTAATGGACGACAAATTTCATTAATATCTCGTCATGAATATCGTATCAATTTTATTCAACCACTAGGACTTGTTAAATTTCTGAATATATCATTGAAAAAAAAAAAAAAAAAAACACGACAAGTATCGAACGAACGTAATCGATTGATAGGTAAAAATCGTACAACGTTCTTTAATTTTTTAAAATCTTAATTAGTTCTTTACTTTTTTTAATTTCATTTTTTTCCCCCCAAAAGATTCAAAAGAATGCACAGTATATATCATTTCAATAATTACATTTTTATTATCTTCGTATTTTTATCTATAATTTCCATTCTATTTTTTTCTGCTGCTCGACTTCCCGGCTAAACTTGAATTCGAAACACGATTCGCATCACAACTGTTTCTCTGGCTATTGTATATGCATGCGCAGCTTCGGCGTTAGTTATCAAACCGGCGCGGCGCTAATGGATGACAAATTTCATTAATATCTCGTCATGAATATCGTATCAATTTTATTCAACCACTTGGACTTGTTAAATTTCTGAATATATCATTGAAAAAAAAAAAAACACGACAAGTATCGAACGAACGTAATCGATTGATAGGTAAAAATCGTACAACGTTCTTTAATTTTTTAAAATCTTAATTAGTTCTTTACTTTTTTTTTTAATTCATTTTTTTTCCCCCAAAAGATTCAAAGGAACGCACAGTATATATCATTTCAATAATTACATTTTTATTATCTTCGTATTTTTATCTATAATTTCCATTCTATTTTTTTTTCTGCTGCTCGACTTCCCGGCAAAACTTGACTTCGAAACACGATTCGCATCACAACTGTTTCTCTGGCTATTGTATATGCATGCGCAGCTTCGACGTTAGTTATCAAACCGGCGCGGCGCTAATGGACGACAAATTTCATTAATATCTCGTCATGAATATCGTATCAATTTTATTCAACCACTTGGACTTGTTAAATTTCTGAATATATCATTGAAAAAAAAAAAAAAAACACGATAAGCATCGAACGAACGTAATCGATTGATAGGTAAAAATCGTACAACGTTCTTTAATTTTTTAAAATCTTAATTAGTTCTTTACTTTTTTTTTTAATTCATTTTTTTTCCCCCAAAAGATTCAAAGGAACGCACAGTATATATCATTTCAATAATTACATTTTTATTATCTTCGTATTTTTATCTATAATTTCCATTCTATTTTTTTTTCTGCTGCTCGACTTCCCGGCAAAACTTGACTTCGAAACACGATTCGCATCACAACTGTTTCTCTGGCTATTGTATATGCATGCGCAGCTTCGACGTTAGTTATCAAACCGGCGCGGCGCTAATGGACGACAAATTTCATTAATATCTCGTCATGAATATCGTATCAATTTTATTCAACCACTTGGACTTGTTAAATTTCTGAATATATCATTGAAAAAAAAAAAAAAAAACACGATAAGCATCGAACGAACGTAATCGATTGATAGGTAAAAATCGTACAACGTTCTTTAATTTTTTAAAATCTTAATTAGTTCTTTACTTTTTTTTTTAATTCATTTTTTTTCCCCCAAAAGATTCAAAGGAACGCACAGTATATATCATTTCAATAATTACATTTTTATTATCTTCGTATTTTTATCTATAATTTCCATTATATTTTTTTTTTTCTGCTGCTCGACTTCCCGGCAAAACTTGACTTCGGAACACGATTCGTATCACGACTGTTTCGCCCGGGGTTGCGTATGCTTGTGCACCTTCGGCGTTAGTTATCAAACCGGCGCGGCGCTAATGGACGACAAATTTCATTAATATCTCGCTATGAATCTCGCATCAATTTTATTCAACCACTTGGAGTTATTACATTTCTAGAAATCTTATCGAAAAAAAAAAAAAAAAAAATACACGACGAATACCGAACGGATATAATCGATTGATTGGTAAATCAATCACTACGTTTTTTTAGTGAAAATAGTTATACTAACAACATTTAAGACCCTCAATTTATCAACCTTAACATTTTTTTTTGTTCAAAGATTAAAAATAATGCACTGCATATATAATTTCATTGATTATATTTCTATTAGATTCCTATTTTTATATCAAATTTCAATTCTATTTCAATTGATTCTGCGGTTCGATATCCCGCCTGAGCTTCGATTCGAAACATGATTCGTATCACGACTGTTTCGCCCGGGGTTGCGTATGCTTGTGCAGCTTCGGCGTTAGTTATCAAACCGGCGCGGTGCTAATGGACGGCATATTTCATTAATATCCCTCCATGAATCCCGTATGAATTTGATTAAACCAGTGGACTTATAGGTAAAAAAAAAAAAAAAAACATGCCAACAACCCAAACGAATATAATCAATTGATAGGCAAATCAATCACTGCGTTCTTTAATGAAAAAATAAACGCACCAACTGCCTTTAAGAACCTCAATTTTTTTTTTAACTTTCAGTAGTACTATTTACATTGTACATTCCTATATTTCCTATGTTATATATTGCTACTGTCAACGTGTCATCGACCCAAGTCCTTAAGCCCTATTTAACCTTTACTTTTGGTTAAGAGAGTGAAAATAATGCACTCTGTGTAACTTCATCGAGTATATTTTCATTCTTTTCTATTACAATACACAACATGTAACGGTTTTCGATACCCGGGTCAAAACGAGACAGTAGAGCAAATGTTCCTATAATTTTTTGATGCCCCATTTTCTCCTAACGATACATCTGGATTTTCAAGACCGTTTTACTCCACTTACCATAGCCATCCGAAAGTATTTTTGAAAAATTGCGCTTTACCCCACTATCGCGTTTTGTCCCACAGTCCCATTTTGCCCCACTCTCCCCCAACAAACTTAAATCTCATCACGAATATTGCAAATTTCCAATTAGCCATCGACCGAAGTCCATCAGTCGTTCTTTTCCTATTTTCCTTTCTCACAGAGGAAGTTTTCTTTTCGATGAAAAATTTTTATTTTTTTTTTCAAGATTTTTATATGAAATTCAGCATTCGACCTGCATTTTTAGCATTTTTTTTTTCTAACATCCGCCATTAATTTTTGAGAAGTTACAAGTATTGGCAAACATTCACATATGTTCAAGGTACGTTACACAATTTTTTTTATTCATCCAATCCGCCGAACATTAATCGAACAGCCGGGAATTCTTATCACTCGCAACGTAATCTTTTCTTTTGCTCGTTGAACCGCTTCATTTTTTTTTTGTGCTCACTCCGTCAACACCGCGATCTTCGCACGTACAATTTATCATCGGAATGTCTTTCCCGCCGGTGCACGCGGACGCCAGAAGGGACTCCCAGCCTGCCGCATATATGTTATAATTGTGCGAACGAGAGAAAGAAGCGAGCGTTCCGCATTCTTCGCTTTATGCCCTCGTTCGGTGCAACTTTGCTCGCTGAGGCTTCGCGCGCCGATCGACCGCCGTCGATCTCGCGGGCCTCTCAGCGTTTTCGACACCGCCGGCGACGCCGGTGTTTCGCGCGTTGCCGGTCGTCGACTCTCAATATTTCTCTTTCGTTCTTGCCCGTGAGCCGTCGCTCTTTCACTCTCTCCACCGGCATCGCGACTCCTCGTCGTGTAGTTCAATCGCACCGGCTGATCCTAAGACTGGATTTAAGCGTACGCCTCACCGAATTCTCACTCGAAGGCTACTTCCGCGGTGGAATAAATTTCTGTCTCTTCGGCGACAGCGACAGGGCGGCGTGGGGGAGGGAAGGGGGTTTAAGTTGTGACGGGCTGGAGTGCCGTATTTGGAATCCGCAAATCCTTGAGAGACCGCGACTAAGTAAGCGCGTCCTTGGAATTATTCGAACACGGCTCATTCGCCAGTGTACTAACACATATATACATATATACATATATACATATATGCATATATACATATATACATATATACATGTATACATATATACATATATACATATATACATATATACATATATACATATATACATATATACATATATACATATATACATATATACATATATGTGTATGTATGTATGGCGAAGAATGTACAGCAGCATTCTCGCGGACAGCTAAATCGTTACGGGTTAATCTATGATGACGGCTTCGTGTGCGTTATCGAACGCAGTGGAATGGAACATTTTAGGCAATTTTTGCCCCCGAGGATACACGTGCGTTTTTGAAGTTCAGTCGTCGTCATCGGGCTACTCTGCAGAAAATTCATATTCTCGAGCTTTTTTTTGATACTGAAATCCAATTGAGCGATTACATGTTTTTTTTTATTAAAAAAAAAAAAAATTATATAAACATTTATAAATTTATTATTAATTTCACTGTCAATTAGCGATCGGTAGAATATCGTTTGCGGCCGCGACCGGTCATTGAATATCGCTTATTCGATAACTCACATCGCTAATGTCTTCATTTTTATATGGCAAGCTTTCTCACTTATCCGTAGTGTCGCTCGTCGACAAATTTTCATTGCGAAACAGCCTTATCATTTCTTTCCCTTTTTTTTTTTTAATGTAGTTACTTAGTTTTTTTCGTTTTGTTTTTTCTTTGCAGCTACGCTCGCGCTTCTGGGAGATTGGCAAATCATCGCAATTAACAGCGAGGTGTGTAGCCGTCCGGTGAGTCGTACAGGGTAAACCCCGTTACATGGATTTAGTGCCTACACCGCTGATGGTAGTTGATGCGCGCTTAAACGAATTTACTCGCTGCCGCACGTTCGCTGCGAAACCTGCGGTTTAATTCGCGTAACAAACACCCGATTACGACGGAGCCTCTCATCTCCAACTACCGGATTCACGTTACGAACCACCTTCTCATTGAGACGTTTATGCTCGATCGTTGATTCAATCGCTCAGAGTTCCGCACCGCGAGCTTATCAATATCGTTCGCGCAGAAAATTTTAGAAAACAAAAATTTATAGAAAAAAAAAACAAAAAAAAAATTGCGACCTCGTCCGGGAATTCGGGATCTCATTCTCGCCCCCCCTGGTCGACTCCCCTTCTCAGCCTCTTTCTAACCCAAAAACAGCATACGAATGTGATAACTCTTTTTGGCCCCTTTGTTGTTCCACTCGAATTAATATTTCATCTCGCGGTTGGGGAGATCAACCGCGGCCTTGACGTCAGGACCCATCGAGACTCGTCCGACGAAATGCCAAACGCGGCCTGCCGTCTCGAAAAAAAAAAAAAAAACCCCTCACACGGCTCCGGAGAGATTCCTTTTTTATTGCCATATTTTTTTTTTTTTTTTTTTACTTATTCTTTTATTTTTGTTT
This sequence comes from Amblyjoppa fuscipennis, assembly GCA_963575735.1. Lineage (NCBI taxonomy): Eukaryota > Metazoa > Arthropoda > Insecta > Hymenoptera > Ichneumonidae > Amblyjoppa > Amblyjoppa fuscipennis. Next base: position 7,476,180 of record OY754496.1, read on the forward strand.
TCTTTCGAGTACACGTGCGAGTATCGCAGTCGTCGCTGCCAGAATAACGAACGCTACTCGGTACTCCCGATTTGATACTTCGATCGGTTTAAATAACCGGAATTGGCTGTGCGGCACAATTTATACACTGCAAAAAAAAAAAAAAATTGTCAATTTAATTTACGGGAAATTGAAATTTCCTTACATTATTTACGTTAATTGAACATTAATGCACTTTTACTGTAAAATTACAACACGAGATATTAAGATTACAAATCTTTCGACTGAAATTTACAAAAATTTCCATCGAATATACTAATTTTACTGTAAAATTGCAACGAATATGTATTTTAAATTGTCAGAAGCAGTTTATGTAAAAAAAAAGCTTCCAATACTGTTCAGTAATTTTCAAACAAATTTTTTTTACAGTGTACAATCTGCAGAGTAAAAAAAGATTTTTTACATTTAACAAACCTTTTTTTTTTTTGTCCACAAACGTCCACAATTGTTTTGTTAATTTTACAAGAAGTATTCGGAAATTGACAGAGATTTTTGTAAAATCGCTAAGATTTTTTTTGTAAAATTTAATAAGAAAAGAATTGTAGAGGTTTGTGAGCAAGAAACGTTCGTACCATTTTTACTGTGTATGCTCGGAAAGCTGACATCGTCAGAGCAATATATAATTCTTTTTCTGTGCGATTGTAAGTATAACTATACATTGTTTTTTTCAACTACAGCATTTCTCATAGTTTGGTGACATTTTTTTTCGCTTCTTTTTTCCATTTATGACTATTACTCTTATATCATTAATTCGTTTTATTACTTATTTATTTCGTAGTAATAATTATTTTGTACCTTCGATGACAATCCCGCGCGTTGAGAACAGAGAAATATTCGGCCAAAACTCTTGAGATTTGATAAGTGAACTATGTATTGTTTTTGCAATCATAGTATTTCTTACAATTTTATGAAAATTTTCCATTTCTTCCTCCAATTACAACAATTTCTATATAATTAATTAATTTTATTATTTCTATCGTTTCGCCATAATAATCAGTTTGTTCCTTCGACCACATTCTCGCGCGTTGCGCACAGACAAATATTTCAGCCAAGACTCTCTCGATTTAAAAAGCGAACTATCCATTCTTTTTGCAACCACAGTATTCCCTAAAGTTTAATGAAATTTTTCAATTTCGTCCTCCAACTACAACAATTTCTATAAGATTAATTAATATCATTATTTTACATTATTTCGCCATAATAATGATTTCGTTCCGCCGATCGCGATCTCGCGCGTTGCGCACAGACAAGTATATCAGCCAAGACTCTCTCGATTTAAAAAGCGAACTATCCATTCTTTTTGCAACCACAGTATTCCCTAAAGTTTAATGAAAATTTTCAATTTCTTCCTCCAACTACAACAATTTCTATAAGATTAATTAATATCATTATTTTATATTATTTCGCCATAATAATGATTTCGTTCCGCCGATCGCGATCTCGCGCGTTGCGCACAGACAAATATATCAGCCAAGACTCTCTCGATTTAAAAAGCGAACTATCCATTCTTTCTGCAACCACAGTATATTCCCTAAAGTTTAATGAAATTTTTCAATTTCTTCCTCCAACTACAACAATTTCTATAAGATTAATTAATATCATTATTTTACATTATTTCGCCATAATAATGATTTCGTTCCGCCGATCGCGATCTCGCGCGTTGCGCACAGACAAATATATCAGCCAAGACTCTCTCGATTTAAAAAGCGAACTATCCATTCTTTCTGCAACCACAGTATTCCCTAAAGTTTAATGAAATTTTTCAATTTCTTCCTCCAACTACAACAATTTCTATAAGATTAATTAATATCATTATTTTACATTATTTCGCCATAATAATGATTTCGTTCCTCCGATCGCGATCTCGCGCGTTGCGCACAGACAAATATTTCAGCCAAGACTCTCTCGATTTAAAAAGCGAACTATCCATTCTTTCTGCAAACACAGTATTCCCTAAAGTTTAATGAAATTTTTCAATTTCTTCCTCCAACTACAACAATTTCTATAAGATTAATTAATATCATTATTTTATATTATTTCGCCATAATAATGATTTCGTTCCGCCGATCGCGATCTCGCGCGTTGCGCACAGACAAATATATCAGCCAAGACTCTCTCGATTTAAAAAGCGAACTATCCATTCTTTCTGCAACCACAGTATATTCCCTAAAGTTTAATGGAATTTTTCAATTTCTCCCTCAAACTACAACAATTTCCATATAACAAATAAATTTTAATATTCTTCATAATTTAACCGCAATAATAATTTCGTTTCCCTCGATCGCAATCTCTCGCGCCTCACCGACAGGTCAAATATTTGAGCCGAGACTCCGGAGATTTTCCGGCCGCGCGATAAATAAGATTCCCCGTGCGCAATAAATTTTTCGTAGCCGCCCGTAGATTTCTATCTGCCTATATTTCTGTATACTTTCATAGAAACACGTCGGTAAGGCACGCGGCCAATGCGGATTCTCCGTCCGTCCTTTCTCGAAAAATAAAGCGTGACGCGCGCGCGCGGTTCGAGCCGTCCCGACGGTTTTCGTTGATGGGGACCGCAGACCCGACCTCGCGCAGCCCCCGCCGAACTCCCCCCCTCGGGCATCAGAATAACAGCACCAGAAGCACGACGGTGCCACATCCTCGCGGCAAAGAGAGCGGCTGCTCTAGGGTGAGAGAGCCGAGGAAGAAACCCGCGTTGCTTTTGGCCCGCGGTCGTCTGTTGCCCTTTCAAAGTTAAGAGGTCCCTTCCAGGAATCGGTTCGCGTGGTTTTTCGGCCGGCCGCCTGCGAGCGCTATCCTCGCCCCCCTTCCGCCCCCGAGTCCCGGATGAAGGAAACGCGACTCGTCCGGAACACGTCAGACTCTTCGACACGGTTCCCTAAGACCGGCGAAGTCCCTTAAAAAAAAAAAAAAAAAAAAAAAAAAAAAAAAATCTCATAAATCGGAAGGGAAAGACGAAAAACCTCGATCGCAATGCGGCAGCGGCTTGCGAGGCTGCGATAAAAGAAAAAAAATCCCACGCATTTTAGTGTTGGGAAACGGCGTTCCGATCGGGCAAAAAAAGTACGCAGGTCCGAACATAAAATATCGTAGGGAGGTTTGATTTTTTTTTTTCTTTAATAATAGAATATTTTAAAAATCGATTTCCTGCAATTTGTTATATTTAAAATAGGGATTATTTTTTTTTTTTTTTTTTCCTATCGTCGGTAGACAATTGAAATCGGTCGAGAGCGTGGGATTTCTTTTGCGAATTTGGTTTGCTGAGAGGAAAAAATGAAAGACGTTTTTGACCCGAAGTCCGCGTCTCGATTAAGCCTTGACTTGCACGGAGAAAAAAAAAATTGTTGGGACAACGAGAATTTTGTTACCGTAACTGATTTGCCTGGTTGACATAGAGACAACGAGATGTTCGGCTGTGGCAACAAATATTTTGCTGTGGCAGTAAATATTTTGCTGTGGCAGCGAATATTTTGCCGTGGCAGCGAATATTTTGCCGTGGCAGCAAATATTTTGCTGTGGCAGCGAATATTTTGCTGCGGCAGCGAATATTTTGCTGCGGCAGCAAATATTTTGCTGTGGCAGCGAATATTTTACTGTGGCAGCGAATATTTTACTGTGGCAGCGAATATTTTGCCGTGGCAGCAAATATTTTGCTGTGGCACCGAATATTTTGCTGTGGCAGCGAATCTTTAGCTGCGGCAGCAAATATTTTGCTGCTGCAGCGAATATTTTGCTGCGGCAGCGAATATTTTGCTGCGGCAGCAAATATTTTGCTGCGACAGCAAATATTTTGCTGCGGCAGCGAATATTTTGCTGCGGCAGCGAATATTTTGCTGTGGCAGCGAATATTTTGCTGTGGCAGCGAATATTTTGCCGTGGTAGCGAATATTTTGCTGTGGTAGCGAATATTTTGCTGTGGCAGCGAATATTTTGCTGCGGCAGCGAATATTTTGCCGTGACAGCGAAAATTTTGTCGTGGCAGCGAATATTTTGCTGCCACAACAAGAAATTATTAACGAAGTACATTTTGCTAGAGAAACGGAACTATTTTTCTCCGTGTGCAGCTTCGATTTTACCGATCCGGTTTCGTAAATAAAAAATTTAGTATATATATATATATATTTTTTTTTGTAATTCACGATTATCGTGCGGACAATCGCTGACGATATATTTTCATAGCGAACGGAGATGTCCCCGGGAGGCCTTGATTCCGTGCGCGAATTTTCGGCTGACGAGCGATACGGCGGTGAAACAACGATCGTGTGCGATTCGTCGGTTAGCCCGGTCTCCTTGCCCGTCGCCTGTGTAATTGCCCGGATCGGGCGACGAAAGTACGTGCGGTTGCCGACGAGGACGTCGACCCGGGGACCGTGGCAACGATAGTACGTTCCTGCACGAGGCTCCTCGCGAAATGGGTCCCCGCGAGGCGTAACGTAGAACGTTTTCAGGGCCCCGGGCAGAGAGCAGATAGGAGGTAGTTAGCGGAGGCATCCTCGTAAGATTTCGGTGTGGTCGTACGTGTACCTCTCTCATCCTGCCCACCGTGCCCGCCTCAAGTTCCGTTCACACCGGATCCGATTTTCCGTGATCCGCACAACTACGATATTTCACCAACCGTCGTTACACCTCTATCATCGCCTCGCGGAAAGAAAAAAAAAAAAAAAAATCCTCTTCCGAAAATTTCATCCAAAACGATCGAAAGACTTTCATCAATTTTTTTTCATTTTTTTTAACAAAAATTATTCTTTTCTGCTTTTAATATCATACTAATTGTAATCAATATATGATTATAATTGATTAATTATAATCAATAAATGATTATAATCGATTAATTATAATTAATAAATGATTATAATTGATTAATTGTAATTAATAAATGATTATAATTTATTACTTATAATTAGGTTTTTAAAATTAATACCTTTTCGTTATTCTGCGCAATATACGAAAGTCATCGTAAGCATTATCTAAATAAGATTCCGTCACAATCGGAGCGTGCAAACATAGCCGTCATATTTCGAAATGTCGACACTAAAAATATTACTATCCACTTTTACTCCCCGACGAAGATCCTTATGCCGAGAGTATTCCGTCTCGACGTTTAGTATTGAGTATCAGTCTTAAAGTCTGAAATGTTCATTGTTAAGTCTTGAAATGAGTTTGTAAAGAGCTGAATCTGCAAATATTAACTGCCTTAATTGTCGCTTCATGGAATGAAAAAACCTTTTTTTTCCGAAAATGTCATCTAAAACGATCAAAGCACTTTCATCATTGTATTAGTTCAACAGTCCACGTCAAATCCACGTAAGTATTTTCTGAATAAAGTTCTGTCACACCCCAAGCGTGAAAACGCAGCCCACATACTACGAAATGTCGTCACTAAAAATATTACGATCCTCTTTTACTATCCGACGAAGAATCTTAGTGCTGAGAGCACTCCGTCTCGACGTTTAGTATTAAGTATTGGTCCTGAAGCCTGAAATTTTTGTCATTAAGTCTTGAGATAAGTTTGCGAAGACCAAAATCTGCAAATATCCGCCAAAATGTCTAATCAATTAATGATCTTGTAAGAGAATCCCTTAAAGGGCGGAGTATCAAACGGATCTGTGAAACCCTTTAAAACTTGCTCGAAATTAGTCGCAATTAAGGAGAGTTAATATAATATTACCAAAAAAAAGCTCTACCCCCCTTGCAATAAGAGTTCTAGTTCTTATACGATTCTTCTCAATCGATGGAAAATTAATTAGTTTTTGTTGCCTGAAATTGTCGGCACCCCCTTAAGGTTTCCCAATGATTACAATTATTATTATTATGCAAAAATACCACACTGTATAAAATCGAACTTCTCTGACGATTTTAAATTTGATTCCTCTTAATCGATCAATAAAATGAATGATTTTTTTTCGCCAGAAATTGTAGTCACCCCGCCCCCCCCCCTTAAAATTTCCAAACGATTACAATTATTATCATGCATAAGCACAATGCCGCATAAATTCTTTAGCCGTGTCCACAAATACGTCTTCCTCGTGCCCGCAATACGATTACAAAGCACCGACTATGGTAGTTCTAAACCAATAAAAATGCGTACAGCTTGTGAGATCCTACTGCTGCAGTCATCGTCAATAAGATTCCGAGCCGACTCGTACACTTCTATTGTGACCGGTCCTATTGTCTATAAATAGCTGTCCGATGCTTCAAACACCATAAAGCAGTTTATCGTCCATTTCCGTGCATCGAGGAATTCCTCCCCCCCCCCCCCATACTCAACAAACCGTGACTGCAATAAATCCCAATTGTTCGTCTGAAAAAAAAAAAAAAAATGACCAGACTATTTTTCTTAATCTGCGCAAATTTCGTTGTGAGCGCCGCTTAAGGCCCCGGTTGGCCACCCGCGCACGCAAACACGGGAGCCAAGAGTGTGCACGTGAGGCCACGCTGCACACGTTCATGACACAACTTCTCTCTCTCTCTCCTTCATTTCCCCCCTTCGTCACCCTCGTACGTTTCGGACCTGAAGACCGAAGGCAGATCGATCGTACGATTTTCCTCCACCGGGTTTTCCGCGGCGGTCACCCTATATATATAGCAAGGAAGTTATATATACATGTATATGTATATGTATATATATACATACAACACCGAAGGGTACCAGGGGCCAAGCTGGTGCAGGGTTCTCTGGCGTTGCTCGCGATTCCTCGACACCGCGAATTCCCCTTCGGATTTTCCTTCTCTCCCACACTCGCCTCGCCGCCACTACTCGCGGAATCTCCTATGCTCTTTCTGATCGTTTTTCCTCTGTCCCGCTCGTTTGGTACGTGAACGAAGCCTCGAAGCCACTCCGATCGATCGGACGATTTTCCCCGTGCCAGCCGGATTTTTCCACCGATGTAGACCAACACCGATGAGAATCGCGACGAGAAATACCTACGGATTGAATATGGATTTTTTTAGATTTTTTTTTTTTTTTTTTTACTTCGATGAACAGTCGACTGGAAATAGTTTTCTTCGGGTTCCTCGTGCGGATCCGTCCGTAATGATATCGTTCTTGGGTCGAGAAACCAGAATCTTCCGAGCGCTCCGAAAACGAAGCTCCTGGACCGCAGTGACGCAAAATTTTGGAGAGGAAGCAACGAGGAGAGCCGGTGAAGTGTTGAAAAATATAGATTTAACGCGTCTTTTGGCGTTTTATTTTTGCTCAATAAAATAGAAATCAGCCTTAATCCTGGCACATCGCTGCAGGGATTTCCGGAAACGCGTCCAAAGGTAGCAAATTTGTAAAAAGAAAAAAATTTCAATAAGTCAACATAAAATTGAAAATAAATACAAAATTTCATCGCCAGGTAATTGGAGATGCGATAAAATACTATGATTTCCGAGGGTTTATTATCGGCAGAACAAGTGCGATAAGCGCACAGTGAAAAATGAACACCGATGAGAATCGCGACGAATACTTACGGTTTGAATATGGATTTTATTTTTTTATTTTTTATTTTTTTTTCATCGATAAGTCGACTAGGAATAGTTTTTTTTTTCGAATTCTTCGTGCGGGTCCATCCGCAATGACATTATTCTCGGCTCGAGAAATCAAAATTGTCCGAGCACTCCGAAAACGAAACATTTGAACCGCAGTACTGCAAAATTTTGTGGACGAAGCAACGTGGAGTGACGGAAAAGTGGTGAAAATTAGAGATTTGTCGTATCTCTTATCGGTTTTTTTTTACCTGGCAAAATAGAAACTGCAGAATCTGCCGAAGCCCACCTAAATGTAGAAAAAGATGTAAAAAAAAAAAATAATACGGAAATAGGTAACAATAAAATTGAAACCAAATGTGAAGTGTCATCAGTGGGTAGTTGAAGATGCGTTATGCAATAACGGCTGTTTTGCATCCTACAAACTTCGCTCGGGGAAGTTCACTTAGAGAATAAAGTTCGACAATTGAATCATTTTTTTTGTCCCTAACACAGTGCATTGACAGTGACTTTATGTCATGCAGATATCTTGAGGTACATTCAAAATACTATGATTTTTCCAAAAAATTCCCCGTAAACCAAATCGATATTACTAAGCATGCCTTAACACTAACACTATTACCACTATGCATGCAACCGCTACAACATATTTTGCGCAAACACAAATTTATCAACAATTAGAATTAATGGCCAATAACCGCGATAGAATCATCGAACAAATCATTTGTAAATCGTAATTCAAGGAAGGAAAGAATCTTCCTAATACCAAAGAGAATCTCGAGCTGAAGGGCTCAGCTTGATGGTCCTTTGTCAATGTACACGATTATCCTTAGATATAAAATTTAGTATAAGATAATAGATGTAAAAAAGGCATAGCATCGTTAGCAAATGTTCTTCATTTCACACCTTAAGAAATAACATTTTGTAAGTTTTCGTAACTCGTGTGATTGTATCACTCGCCTTCCGCACGTGCCGCAAACTCAGACTCGTCAGAAAAAGTTTTTTCTCACCAGTATCGTAATGTACTATTATTACACTCAGTGCGAAAATCGCAGTTTTACGCTTTGCGTGCACAACAAACTCATTTCCATAACCCGTGAAAAAAAATGTACGAAACTCATGCGAAAAACGTTTTCGAAACTCGTGTCATAGCAATCCTCGCCATCAGCTCGTGCCTCAAACCCACACTCCTCAGAAAAACGTTTTTCGCCCTCGTAGAGTAATGTACTATTTTCGCACTAGTATCGTAATGTACAATTTACTCCTACTATGATTCCCAGCGATTGACTATCGTAAGAACAAGTGTGACAAGCCCACGAGCAAGAAAAAAAAAGTGGATCTACTCCATTAAGTTTGCGCCCCAAGTCCTAAAACGCCGAATTCACCCAAAAACCACCGAAACCCAAAGCCGCGAGACACGAGACTTTCCCATCCCGCTTGCGATACCTCGCCGAACTCGAGCCCTTTAAACAATTCCATCGAGCATCGTCAACCGGCGTCGTGGCCTCCATTGCGTATGCATCGCATGGGTGCTCGGGGTTCCTGAGGTTAAGACCCACACCCACAGTCGCGCGAACGCCTTACCAACACTCGATGCGTACGTCGTACCCTGGCTTCAGTGCGGCGCGGAGAGGCTGAGAGGGCATCGGACGCTATAATAGTCTTCCCGAGAGAGAGGAGAGAGAGAGAGGACTTTGGCCAAGGGTGCCGGAGGACTGGAACGTAGTGGATGGCCGACGCCTTTGGAAACGCGTTGCTTCTCCGGCACTAAGTATAGACGTCCTCGCGACGCCGGCCGTCAATATACCACCCCTAACTAACCTCCACCCTCTCTCGGTTCAACCGTGGGTGTTGGACGAGAGCCGTCTATGTATGCACGCTATATATACATATACCCGACACAGCACTATCCCTATATACATTACACGACGCGAGAGAGAGAGAGAGAGAGAGAACCTCTATGCGCTGCAAGGGCCGGCTTGAATACCTATATACATCCCGGTGCGAATATACCTAGGAGGGTACAGAAGGACAGTATAGAGCCAAAGGACCGATGGACACAGGTTGAGCGGGACGGAGGATACACAGCGAGGGTACAAGACCAGGACGGTGTGTGAGAGAGAGAGAGAGAGAGAGAGAGAGTTGGAACGGGTAGTACGAGGGTGAATTCTAGGATGGCCAAGAGGGTGGTATAGGGTGGCTACGAACCATCCTATCCTATCCTGGCTCGAACCTTCTCTCCTATCCTATACCATTCTCGCTCCTCCGCACCTATCCTATCCGATGCTCTATCCAGTCCTCCGTCCCCCTCTGCGCTACTATCCTATCCTGCAAGCCAGCAGCACCACCAGCAGCAGCAGCAGCACAGGCTGTCGTACAGTGCTGGCCGTCTCGTACACCCGTACATCGTGGAAGTCCTCCTTCCATCCCCGTGGCGTGTGGTCGTCGTCGTCGCCGTCGCCGTCGTCGTCGTCGTCGTCGTCGTCGTAGTAGTCGTAGTCGTAGTCGTAGTCGTAGTCGTAGTCTAGCTTAGGGCCAGGCCTCGTTGGGAGCGAGCGGCGGAGGCCCGAGGCATCCGGTCGCGCAGGCATGCATGCACCACCACCACCCGCGGCCGGGGGCGGAGGGAAAGGCGGCGGAGAACCGTCCGGATAGCGCGAGGGGCTGAGGCCGCGCGAGAGAGAACAAGAGAACCAAGCCAAGAGACGAGGGTTTGGTAGGACATTGCGGATATATTCGCGGGAGCGCGACCCCGCGCGTCCTGCTCGCTACCAACGGGGCGAACCTACCAACGCGCCACGGAGAGAGGCAGCTCTAGCTCCACCGAGCCTGAGAGTAGACCGACCTCGACCACGTCGCACCGTCCTCGCGCCCCGGCTATCCTGCGACGTAATCAGCGAGAGGACCACCCCCGCTCGGCCCCCCGCCACCCCCTCGGCAACCCCCCTTGGTCCAACCTCTATTCCTCTCCGTACATCTACTCTCTATACGCTCGCCACCCTCGCCCTCGAGTCTGTGTAACGCTAGCTCGACGTTCTCTCCGGCTTGCCTATACCTACCCCCCCCCCCGGTGTACCACCCCCTATAGCCTCGCCGCTATAGCTATAGAGCCCGACTGGTTTATATATAGCTTCGGTTATACCAGTTCTACGTCTATCTTACTCTCTGTCTCTCGGGTGCATGCATCTTTCTCGGTTCTACCTTCGGAGGGATCGGGGAGAGAGTAGATGAGAGAACCCTCGCAAACATTGCTCTCGCTTCCCTTTCAACCCCACACCCACCGTTCTCCTCTCACCTCCCCCAGCCCGCCCGGCCGCGGACCACCTCGCTTCTCTTCGTGCCCATCGTCGTACGTTTGCTCTAGCCCTTTACCTCCACCTATTTCGAGGAAACACGCTGCAAGGCTGCCACTCGGTTACACCGAAATCCGTGGTTAGTCGGCGATGCTCGATTTTACATGCCCTACGCGGTCTTTCGATCTTTAAATTGTTGATGGGAAAAATACATTGTCGATTGTGGTCTTCGATGTGGATGATTCGTCGAATTAGGGGGGTAAAACGCAATGGAACATGTGGAATGGGAAACGGAGCTATAAGAATGCATTTCCGGTTGATCTGGTGGAAAAAAAAAAAAAAAAACGTGAAAAAATTTATAAAATTATTCATTTATTCATTCGTTTGCGGGATGAACCCTTTTACATACGATATAAATATAAAGACATCGATAATAAATAATTTATCAAATTATCTCTACATTAGAATAATATCACCAATTCGCATCTTGATATAGAAATAGGCAATATATATTTCACTATTCCGTCATTTCATTTGACCATTGATCACGGTGATAACGATTAAAACATCATTATTAGACTTTATTATAATTATGAGGAACAAACAATTAGATGGATAGATAGGTTGTTTTGTTTGAGGGGGAGCTGAGAAACAAACAATTAAGAAGTTACATATGTTTGTTTCATATCTGCTCCGTTGACGACAACGGATATTCAATAAAATAGTTTCTTCGATTCTGATCCAATTAGAGAAAAAAATCATTTTCAATAACAGCACTATATATGTTATAGTGGTGGTAGGCGCAAAAATATCCCCAGAAAAATACCCCCGTGATAATTTCTGATAAAATCAATATGATTATGAAAAACGGAAAAATTAAGAAATTAGACATCTTTGCGTTACACCCGCTGCGTTGACGACAACGGGTTTCAATAAAATAAGTGGTTTCGTTTTCGATAACGGCGCGGCTGTAGTGGTACAGGTACACTATAACAGGCCGGCCAATAGATCTAATGAAAAAATAATCTCATAAAATCTATAGCATTACGAGGAAAGAAAAAAAACTGAAGAAATTAAATATATTTAATAAATGTCTCCTTTGATTTCGAGCCAATTCTGGGAAAAAGAAAATTTCGCTTTCGAAAAAGCGTTCTTTTCAACGGCAATCTGATTAAAACAAAAATTGAATTATGTCGTAAAAATGTTTAAAGAACAGAATTTTCAAAGAGTGACTTCTGCACATATTTCGAAAAACTCGAGTCCTTAAAAAAAAAGAAAATAATAATTTTATTATTTTCAATGGGAAAGATGTCTAAAGGGTAAAATTCCTTTTAGTCATTTAGATAATTGAAATTTCATTAAAACAAAAATCGAATTCAGTCGTACAAATATGTACAGAACAGAATTTTCAAAAAAAAATGACCTTTTTCGCATATTGCGGAGAAACTCTCGAGCCCTATAAAAAAAAAAAAAAAAAAAAAAAAAAAAAAAATCATATAATTTTTGTTCAACAAGAAAGATCCCAAAAGCGTTAAATTCCTTCTCGCAGTGTAGACAATTGAAATCCGATGAAAAAAATTAACTAAATTACTTTGTAAAAATGTCTAAAGAACAGAATTTCCAAAAAGTTAATTTCGTCATATATTTTCAAAAACCCAAGTCTCACAAACTTTCTTTTTCCAACGTCACAAAGCTGCCTAAAGAGTTCAATTCCATCGTCGTCGTTTATGCAATTGAACGATAAAAAACGAAAAAAAAAAAAAAAAAAAAGAAAACTCGTCTCCCCCCAACGAAGATGTTAAAATTCGTGATGAATGGCTTGTCTCCACGGACAGTTATGAAATATGTGTGTTGTATCCCGGTTGAGGTAGGTGAGGTATAAACGGGAGGGTTGACCGGCGCGGCCCGGTGAGTAACGGAGAGTATAGTACGGTTAAATCTATATACGATGGGAAGCGAAGCCAGACGCACATACGCCGTTGTATATACATCTGTTATTGTGATATGGATGTTAATAGGTTAGGGGGTCTCGGTAGAACGTCGGGTGAATTACGATTTCGATAAGGGTTTCCAACCGACTCCCTTCCACGCTTGTTCGCTCAGTCTACCCCTCCCCCCCCTCCTCCCCCTCTCTAGTCGGACCACTCTTCCTCGTTCAATCTCTTCCACGGCGCACCCTCCGCAAGTCGCGCATCCGTTCGCCTCTCCTCTCCTCTCACCGCGGCTGTTCCGAACGAGCGCGACGAACTGCGAGAATCCCGCGCTCGCTCGCCGTCAGAACTCGCTTCCCTTTCATTTTATCCGTCCTGCGTGTTCGTCTCTCTCTCTCTCTCTCTCTCTCTCTCTCTCTCTCTCTCTCTCTCTCTCTCTCCCGCTCAGTTTTCCCGCTCGTCGAAAGCTGTCGAGTGTACCGGAGCCACCCGGATCTCTCCCATCGTTATTCGCGAACGGTCAACTTTCATTGGGCGCGCAGATTATTATTACGCGCCCTCGTCCTCTCGGGCGTCGTCTTCCGCGGCCCTCGAGTTCCCTTTTTCTCCATTCGTTATTCATGCCTTCGACGGTTTCCTTTAAATTCTTTTCCGACCTTGTTTTTCTCGTTTTCCCGCACTGATTGGCTGGATTTTCAGGGACGGCGGGCGATTAAATGCCGATCCGGCGGAGGTTCGACTCTCGATTCGAGAGGGTTCTTTAAGATCTCTGGAAGATTAATTGATAAGAGGAACGAACGTAGGGCGGATTAAAACAAAAAAACGTACCGGACAGTACAGAGATGTGATGGGATGAAAAAAAAAAAAAAATTTTTAAGCACTTCTGAGCGCGCCGATTTAATTAACAAACATACCTATAAATAAATCTCATTTATGCAAAAAAAAAAAAAAAGGAGAGAATCTAGAACGGCGCATCTTCCGATTTAACTCCCGCGATAACGTAAGACAACGTGAAACGTCCTTCTCCGTCCTTTGCCCCATTCCGCGCTCATTCGGCAACAAAAATTCTAATTAAATTGTTGTCCAGAGTGCCGAAACTTTAAAGTGACGTGAAACAGCCTAAGTCGGTGACAAAAACTGTAATGAATGGCATTTGGAAATGGTAAAAATTTCGCGAAAGCGCAAAGTATTAGCGGTTATAGAATTCAATATCGCCTCCGATGGATACTTCGCTTTTACCCGAAATGTCAACCAATTTTTAAATGGCATTGGTTCGAAAAATATCAACTATCTCTCTTAGCACTCATATGTCGCGTCGTAGATGTTTCAACTTGTCTACCGGAAATAGAATGCCACTGCGTCTGTCGATTCTAAAGTGGTCTCCAATTTCCTTCGAACGCTAAAATTTCCGCGCCCTTGAAAAAAAAATAACATCAGTAACAGTTTCTCTTATCGAGCGCGGAATTTCACATGCCCTTGAACCTCGGACTTGAAACCTCCGGCCCAAAAAAAAAAAATCAAAAGTTGAGCCCGGCACATGAGGTAAGCGGTCCAATTTCCGTCATCTTAAATTGTTAAATTGAACATTTCATAAAAAAAAAAAAAAAAATACACGTATCATAAATTAAAATATACTTATTATAATAAAATAAAATATGCGGCATTAATCAAGAGTAAAATCCGCTCTTCAACATCCCGTCAATTTTTTTCGTATCAAACGAAAACTATATTTATTATTACTACAAATTGCCTTCGATGACGGTAACACTTGAGGTAACTAGAGTTGCACAATCGCGTCGTTTTAGCCGGCTAAAAAAATCTTATCTGTCTAATGAACATTATAGTTTGGTCAGCTAAGCCGTTTTAGTCGTCTAAGATGGTTTGGCTGACGAAAAAATTACCCGCTGTTTATCCAGCTATTCGTTTTTATTGTGAATTACAAGAAAACTAATTAAATCAATGATACATCTATCTTTGACACATTACCCGTTTTATTTATTCACTTCTGTACTATTATTTGCTTAAGATTCGACTACCTTTAAAGATCTTCAAAATCTTATTCCCACGAACTATTTATGTCTCCCAATACGTCTCTATTCTGGTGTAAGAAAGTCAGTCTCGTTTCCCGGTGACAATAGTTGTACGGAAACGAATAAATAATAAACAAATGTCCCATTAATTACATGAGTTTCCTTGTGACTCCCAATAAAAATAAATAGCCAGCTAAATAAAAATAAATAGCGCGGCTAATCTTCAGCCGGCCAAACGATCTTCGCCGTCTGAGGTTCGCTTCAACCACAATGAGAAAAAAAAAAAAAAAAAATGTTGGATTAACCAAAAGTCGCGGTGACATACATTCAAAGCTGTTATTTCTTCGGTACAAATAGAGCAACGTCATCTTAAACGATTATTTCCTTGAATTTACACCAAATTTATCGATTGAAACAAACATTTTTGTTGTACCAACAAAGTGCATCTTTGAACGTATCTCAGAGTGCATTGAACGTATCTCAGTGCAGCCAGACTGTAATGCCAATTAGTCGGATAAGATTTTTTAGTCCGCCAAGACGTTCGAACTGTGTCAGCCCTATTCGCGAAACTGGGCCATTTACCTGATTTCCCAAAAAAAAAAAAAAAAATTCCATAATTTCATCTCGCCCAAAAGTAAATAAATTTTTGTAATCCCGATTCGCCGCGATTTTCTGATAGTCTACCCGGTATGCATGTATCGCGAGGTATAACAGTGCGTATATATATGTATTCATAACGATCGACCGCTGCGGCCGGTGGCCCGAGGAGCCGGTCGCGTCCGCGTGAGTTGTTCGCTCCCCTTCCTCCCCTCCTCCCCCCCCTCCGGTCTCCCCCCGCGCCCCCCTCTCTTTCTCGCTCTCGCCCCGCTGGGATACGGAGAGGCCGAATTAGGGATCCGTGAGAGTGAGCGAGGCCGAGGATCGACTGAGCAATCAGGAGTAAAGTGGCAAATCGTCCGTTAAACGAACCCGTCGGCCGTTCTCCTCGTGAACGCCGCGCGGGCTTTTCCGAACATCGCGCGTCTGCTGCTCTACACATACACGGACATACACGAGCGCGCGCGCACACTCTCGTGTATATCCAATCGCGACAAACTCGCGAGCTTAGTATCACCCGTCGAGAGAGGCGGCGGCCAACGGCTAGCTCGCGAGATGCTCGGGGCACATCGCGCAACCGAGACGAACGGAGGACCGAGAAACTTGCATTGCGAACGAGCCTGATCAGCGCTGACCGCGACACGTACGTAAAGCCTCCGGACGCGTTCCAGCCTCCGTTTCGCATATTCTGCGCCTATCTCTACCTGTGTAATTTTCGAATACGTCATGTGTTCATTATATATATGTATATATAATGCATATATATATAATGTTTACCTATCCACAGCCGCACGGTAAAAAAGTATATACGGACACATTTTTTTTTTTTTTTTTTCAATATATTAAACATTATATTATATTGAGCCTTTATAGTGGGTTAATATAATAAGTGTTATAACTGTTCTATATGTGCTATATGTTATGCCTTTGAAGCACGATGTATCGCAGGTACACTTCTTTGAATTCCGATAAAATGCATTAGTAACCAACTGATGTATTTAAAACTTTATATTTGTATTAAAAATATATATATATATATATATGCTTCAAAGGATCAATGTATCGTGTGCAGCTTAAAAAAAACAGTTCGCAATTGAACTGTTTTTAAAATCAATTTGAAGATCCCCGCCCGTTTCAAAATCAATTTGAAGACCTAGAATCGTTACGCCTAAAGTGAACGCCACATAACAGTACCAAAAGATCAATTTCCCACCCACATTATATTTCAAACGTTAGAAGAAATGTTCAGCGACATTTAATTAAGAATAATAGACTAGAGCTGGGAAAATAGACTAATTACTTGAAGTACGTATTGGAGTATCAAGCACTGATTCAGTGCCCGATACTCAGAACTTCAGCGATTCGATTCTACCGTACTTTGATACGTCGGTACTCAAGAACTATCCAGCGTTCAGTACCTCAGGTACCAGGCACTTCCAATACATACTTAAAATATTTAGAACACTTGTCCAGCTTTGTAATACGCATACAAACACCACACAAAATACAAAGTCAAAACCTTCATTATAAAAGTCATAACAAATTCTACACTCGATACCGAAAAGTACCCCGGAATGAAGGATCTCGGTCGATGGTGCATTGACATTGCATGTGTTGTATATCGTTCGTAAATGTCTCACCGCACAGTAAAAAATAACTTCGTATAATCGGAATACGAACGTTGGTAGAAATTCATTTATCGAATGAGTGAGAAGCCCGTTTGTTCAGATTTTAATATACAAAATAGTCCTATTATTTACCGTGTAATTGACAATATTAGTTTGCACTGGCGTTTGTAAAACTAGAGCCCGATGATGTGATTTGAGAATTACCATATAAAAAATTGTGGATGTTTGTGGACAATAAGTTGTTGCAAAAAGTATAATTTTTATTTTTTTTACTGTGCATCAATATTCCATACACTAATGTCAGTAAATACATACACTATCACTGTATTCTAGATATAAATCATAAACTTTTCTTATATGCGAAAGCATTTTTTTTAAATCTTGGACCTATCCTTCCCGAATATCTCACAATATCGACCACTAGAAGACGAAAGGGCGTATCACCCGTGTCCAAGTATGTGGTATATGGTATATACGATATATACCATATATATGGTATATATAAGTATATTTTATCCCCTTCCGTTTCTTACCGTTTTTCGCGAACATTATGTTTCATAGATACTAAATATATTTTCCTGCCCAATTTACATGTACGTCTATATCTATATATAACACGTTTTCGCAAGTGCCCGAGTGGTGAGAGTTCCTCGGTCTGTCCGCATTGCTTTGGGTCCTTCTCCAGTATCTCAGCTTATATGTATACCTGCGAAATTTTCGCGTACGTCATGTATTCACATATATATATATATACACACACATACATATGCATAATATCCATACCCGCACGGTACAAAAGTATATGCGAATCATTTTCTTCTTTTCTTTATTAAAGATAATTATGTTCAATAACTAATAAATATATTTTCGAATATAAATTTTTATCTCCGCCCGACACCTGCCCAATTTACATGCGTATGCATATCTATATACAACCCGAGTTTCTGGAACTGCGACGAGCTTAACTGAATTTCATTCGGTACTCTGCTTATACCTGCGTAATTTTCGTAGGCGTCTTGTATCCATATATATATATTCTGTTAACTTATCCATACCCACGCGGTAAAATAATATATGCGAATAATTTCTTAGTTTTTTTTTTCAATATATTAAAAACAATGAATTCTCCGCGCGAAAATATATTCCGTATATATAGATCACAAGCTTTTGGTATACGCAAAATAAAAAAAAAAAAAAGATACATAAAAATCAAAAAATTCCTCGGACATACTCGTCGCGAATATCTCGCAACAAGACGAAAGGGCGTATCTTCCGTCTCCAACCATCCGGTTCACGCCCTTTTGTCTCTCAGCGATGGCACATCACATCAATACATCAATACATTAATCTTCCCCGAAAATTACGTTTTATTCGTAAAAATAATCCTCACCAGCCAAAAATACATTGTCGAAAATAAATTTTAATCCCCTCGCGATACCCGGCCAATTTACAAGCGTATCTATATGTATACCCAGCGCGTTTTCGCAAGTGGCCGAGTGGTGTGAGTTTCTGGATCTGCGACGAGCCTGGCCTGTCCGCATTGCTCTCGGTCCTTCTCCAGTATCCTCAGCCTATGTAACGTTTCTCTATGTCCCTTGTCCCCTGGTGTGCGTGTTTGTGTATGCGGGAACCGAGTCCTGGTCGCTCTGGTCCCCATTTTGCCAGTGTGTGTGTGTGTGTGTGTGTGTGTGTGTGTGTGTGTGTGTGTGTGTGTGTGTGTGTGTGTGTGTGTGTCTCCTCCGTGTGCGTGTTTCGTGCTTCCCTTGGTCTCCTCTCCCCCTCGTCGTCCCCCTTCGATCCCGCGACCGTGTGCTGGTAGCGCGCCGTCGGGCACCAGCGGCAGCGTCGGGAGCGCGGCAGTCGCGCACGTTTATGTGGCCCGAAGGCTTATGTACAACGCGCTCCGGCTCTCGCGAGAAACACCTATGTGGACGGGAATGTGTACATGACCGGCGGGGCCCCGAGGGGGGCGGGAGGGCGAGGAGCGGCGTATAGGCACTGCTATCTAGTATCCCCGGTAATACCGGGTACTAGGTACGCGAGCTTGCCGCGGACCCCGAATAGCGGTTCGCATATTCGGAGATTGCGAAGAGAGTCTCACGACGGACCACCGCAACGCCGAAGCCACCGACCCACACGCCCTTGAATCTTACGTGTGTGCATGCCCGGCGGTGTAAAACGCCACTCGCGGCTTATCGTGTGTGTTCCTGGAAGAGTCTTCCACCTCTTTTTTTTTCCATCTCGCTCAAACCTTCAACCCTTTGGCGGGAAGATGTAATGAATTTGAGGGAATGGATGTGAGAAATTTGTAAGGAAATTTTTTGGGGCTTTTTGGAATCGGGGGGGGGGGGGGGGGGCAAGGGGTTGGGGGAAGATTGTCGAGGGAGGGGTTCGTATGTGCGGAATTATTTTTGACAAAATATCGCATTTTAATAGATAGAGTTTGATCAATTAAAAATAGAGAGAGTAATTATTTACGTAGAAATTGTAAGTGTTAGGTAAAAGCTTGCAGATAAATGCTCTCTGAATAGGGCAGCATTTCTAGATTCGAAATTTCGTGGTCGTGACAACGATTATGATTGATCGTAGGTGAATTTCAACCGGTAAAAATATCACAATATTTTGCAGACAGTCGCGGCTTTACATCGGTGTTCCTAAAACACCTTTTTTTAAATCTTTTTTAACCCTTTTGCGGAAAGATGTAATGAATTTGAGAAAATGGATATGATCGATTTCTAAAGAAATTTTGGGCGGGTTTTTTTGAGATGCGATGGCAACGGGCTTAGGGAAAGATTGTCGGGAGAGGAATTAGTATATTTGGAATTATTTCTAAGAAAATATCGCATTTTAGTAGATTGAGTTTGATACATTTTTAATTGAAAAATTAATTATATACGTAGGAATTGCAAGTGTTGTTAGGTAGAGGTTTGCAGATAAATGCCATGTCAAAAAGACAGCATCTCTAGGTTCAAAATTTCATGGTCGTGAAATCGATTATTAATTATCGTAGATGACATTCAACCGATAGAAATACCACAATAGTTTGCACATAGTCGCGGCTTTGCATGGCGATTATTAGAACAGCTTTTTTTTTATCTTTTTCAAAACTGCTATACTTTTGCGAGAAGATGTAATGAATTTGAGAAAATGGATATGATAAATTTGGAAGGAGATTTTTGGGGAGTTTTTGGGATGCGAGGGCAAGCCGTTTTGATTTATTTACAAAAGGGAGATTAATAAATTGTAGAAATTGTAAAAGTGTTGTTAGGTTGAGATGTGCAGATAAACACTATCTCTAGAATTAAGTTTGTGAATTTCGCAACCGGAATTATTATAGTTTCCGGACGGAAACTTTATGTGTACTCTCAGAACATCTTTTTAATAATCTTTTTTTTAACTTTTAAGCCTTTTGCGGCTAAGATGTAATGAATTTGAGGAAATAAATATGATAAATTATCAACGAAACTTTGGAGACTCCTCGGGATGCGAAAGCAAGGCGGTTCGCGAAAGGTTGTCGGGAGAGGGATTAATATATTCTGAGTTATGTATGAAAAAAAAAAATATCCCATGAACTTTTAATAGATAAAATTTGATAAATTTAAAATAGAAAAGTTAATAATTTGTAGAAATTGTGAAAGTGTCGTTAAGTAGATATTTGCAGATAAACACCATCCCAAAAAGTACATTTATAAATTTCTCGTCCAGAATTATTGTAGTATTCGGGCAGAAATTTAGGATTATAATGCGTCTAAGTAGTTATTTAGCATTATCCAGCAATGCTTCATTCGAAAACGGAGCAGTGAAGCAATTTCGCTTCATTATCTTCAATTCTCCAGAAAACTTTACAAAGCTTAATGTCGCCAAAATCTTCCGAATTATTTTCCAAAATAAGATCTCATAAATTTCAATACATAAACTGTGATGAATGTAAATATAAAAACGAATAACTGGCATAGAAATTGTAAAAGTGTCGTTAGGTAGAGATTTGCAGATAAACGCAAAATCAAAAAAAAAAAAAAAAAATAGTTAAATTCCGTCCCGAATTATTATAGTTCTCACCCAGAAACCTCATAAGCCCAAATGCTTCCGGAATTAAAAATTTCGTAGTTACGAAATCGATTATAATTGATCAGAAATTTATTTCAACGTCCAAAAAGCCCACGAAATTTAGCAACAAGCTCGCTCTCAAGAGTTCACTTCAAAGAACTCCTTTATCTTAAAAAAAAGAATTAAAAAAATATATAACGAGATAATAATAATATATAAAACATAATAAATATATATATATATATAACAAGAAGAAATAAAATTGGCCAAAAATGTTTGCGGAAAAAATCGTAGCTCGCGCGAGAATTGAGCACCGCTGAGCGCAGCTGCCGCGGCGGCGGCGGTATCTCCGCCGTTGTCTGCTCCCTCACACCCTCGCCTTGTGTAGTCCCACGTGGGTGACGGTCGAAGGGGTCGCACGGAATGAGGGTGACGCGCTGCTCTACGACGGACGGGTATATCTACGACGGTCCGCGGCTGCGGGGGGTCGCCTGAAACGAACTGGTCCCTCTCGCGGCTCCTCGTTCCGGAGGACGAGAACGAGACTCTCCACCCACCGGCCATCTCCGCCCGTCGCCCTCTATATCTCCGCTCTCGCGCTCGCCCTTCCCTCAGTCTACGTGTTTTCGCAAAGAAGAGAGAAAAAAAAAAGAGAAAAAAAAAAAAGAGGAAGAACTGCCCGAGAGAAAACTCGAAGACTCGCCCGTCGAGTGCTAGAACGCGAGCCAGGGCTCTCGGGCTCGCATTACGGAAAATTGCGGGCGAAACCCCGAAGAAAATTCGCCGCGTCTGCCGAAATCGAGAATTTACCTCGGCTCTTCCCCTCTTCGCCTCGACTACGAAGCGCGCTAAGTTGCTTTCGACGATTCGGGGCTTAATGCAAATTAACTCGAGGAGCGATGATTTATCGGTTCGAAACTGAAAAGCTCGAGAGTGTGAGAGAGTGGGGGGGGGGGGGGGGGAGACAAAAAGACGGAGAGATGAAAATCGTCGGAGTCGTAGGTCAAGATTGTTTACGTTCGTACGCCGAGCCAGCACGTGCTCGCGTTCGAGAATATAGGTTTCTCGCAGGAGAGTTTAATACTGGTGTATTTACGGATTATTATTGTTATGGGCTTCTCCCCTCTTCTTCACGAATATATGGGCTATGTGATGTATATACAAACGTGCGTCGTTTAATTTTTCACTCGAGAACGGAGCGGTGGAGCTACCTCGCTGCTCTATCTTCAATTCTCTGGCAAACTTTGTTTGCCCCTCGTGGTAAAGTCGACGCGCGCTTCCCTTTCGATCTTTCTGGCGTTTATGCACGGTGGCGCTTCGGCTTTGGAGGAGATTTTTACTTTATCTGCTGTAGAGATATGTGGAAAAATCTTCATATTCAATTCAATGATTTTATTTTGTTTATGATTAGAGAAAAAAAAATTGATAACGAGTCGAGGATGTATTTAATTTCTTTTTTAATTCTTTAAAAAAAAAAACATTAAGTTTTAGGAATATAATGAAAATAATAATAAATTTGTTACGCAAACTTCACGCGTAAAAAGCACGATGTCGCTGCTTTGCAGAAGATTTCTACTTAACCCGGCGTAGGGAAATTCGAAAAATCTTTATAATCAATTAAATTATTGTATTTTTTTTTTTTACAATTATAGATAAAATGTTAAGATCGAGTCAATGGTGTATTCAAAAATTTTCGACGGCGACTGTATAGGTGAGGCATTCTTTAAAAAAAAAAAAAAAAAATCAACTAATTTTAGAAATGTAAATAACAACAATACATTTTTCTATAAAATTCACGCTTAAAAAGCACGATTTCACAGCGACTTTCGAGAAGATTTTTACTTTATTCGCCGTAGAGATATGCGATGAACAAACTTTCAATTCAATTGTTTTATTTATCTACAATTATAAAAACAATTAATATCGCGTCAAGGATATATTTAATAGTTTTCATTGAGCCACTCTTAAAAAACAAAAACACATTTTTAGGAATACAAAAAAAAACATTCTAAATACAACATTTCGAATAATTGCAGCCAGTGGCTTTGCGTTCTCCAACATGGCTGATGAACGTGCAGAGAGGCAATAGTTTCGAGTACGCGACGCTCTTGGTGAGTTTGTTGTTGGGACAGGGTTACAATGCGTTTGTTGCGAGCGGATACGCCTCGAGGGAGCAGGTTCGTTGCGATATGTCGATGCGAGCTTGTCCGTACCTACCGGAAACGGAGGAGCGAGCAATCCCTCCGGAGCCCACGGATACGACCCGGTACAGAATGAAAAATCCGCCGGATTTCAGGAGTCAATTGTTGCTAGATTTGGCGGCAAAGGAGGAGAAAAAAATTGAAGAGGAGTCGGAGTCTCGGGAGAGGGAACGTCTGAAAATGTTACTTGTATGTAAATCAATTCCAGATCATCGTCCATTAATTCATTCTATCATGACATGTATAATAAAAAAAAAAAATCAAAACTCTGCCAGTAGTTGCACGGATCGTAGAAATGCTTGCACAGTTTTTCTTATCAGATTTTAATATCTTTAATATTAATATTTTATAATATTAATATTATATTTTTTTTAGAATATAAATAGAATATTAATATTTTTAATATTCTTTTTTTTAATAATAATATTTTTTAGAATATTAATATTTTTAATTAATCAAACTTTCAATATTTTTGCCACTACGCCAAAATTTGTAATGCGAAGAAATATCTCGAAAAAAAAACTTCCCATTATGAGCATTTGAACATTTTTTTTTTTGCTATCGTTACGACATAATTTGTAATGCGAAGTAGTTCTTCGAAAGCTAAATTCTAATTATAATAAGCATTTGAACATTTTATTTTTATTTTTTGCTACTATTACCAAAAAATCTACAATGCGAAATGATTGTTCGAAAGAAATTAAAAATAATTTTAAAGACCCGAATGACTAATCGAAGAGCGACCATGCGTAACAGGAGCAAGAACGCCCTCTTCCGGACGAGTATTGGGGCAACAGAGTGCACGCGTGGGTGGTGGTATTGCCGGAAGCTGGGGGTGCCCGTGATCACGAGATCCGAGCGCCTTTCTTCATAGAATCAACATCCGGAATGTATTATTCACCGGACGATGCAGAAACGAGTCTCTTGTATCACGGCGTCGAGAGCCTCTGGAACGACCGTAATTATTGGGTAAATATGCAACCGTGCACCGAGGCGTGTTCGGGGATTGATTGGGATTTAACGAACATCGAGCATTGGGAGCATTTGCTGCCGGGCGAGCCGTGGACCATGAGAGGCATCGACGACGACGAGGAGATCGACGAGGACGTGCAAATCCAGCAGGACAAGCACTTGGACATGCCCTTTTCGTATGTCGAATATATTGACATTCATAGTCTGGGTACGAATTATATCTTCTCGATCTTTTGCTTCGTGATCTATCGACATTTTTGTAGATCTTCGATATTCAGAAGAAATGTGTAATTTTATTTCTTTTCTTTTACCGCATCGTTTTATAGAAAACTTGAAAATCCGATTCCATAACTAAGATTTTTTTCCTAACACATGTACGTAAAATCTCGTTTTCCGTTCCAGTGAAGTGAGCGCAAAAAGGCACTTATGTCACTCGATGCGAAAAGGTCAGTTTTGCGCATCGCTTCGCGTGCGTAAACCTGTGACATAAAATTTTGTACGATATCCGTGCGAAAAACTTTTTGCGCATCGCGTCCGAGAAAAATGCTGCGCATGCGTACGAACGCAATGTGTTATTCATTCTCGCTCTAGTGCGAGAAAGTGCCTTTCCGCGCACACTTCTTAAAAATGAAAGCGTGGTTTTCGTGCATTTGTTAGAAAAAATTATGTGAATGGAAGGAGCATAAAAATGGCAGTCGTGAATCTTGTGAGTGCATTTTCACACTCGTCAAGAACTCCTTTTCTACGCCCTCACCAACAAATAACTTTTTATCGCAAAATGTAACAGCATTTCAACGATATATATTGATGATAATTTTAACGGTATATTTTAATTATCAATGTATATACATATATATTTCAATCAGATTTTGAGCGTCGTTATCCGAACGGAACGAAAACCGTCCACTTCAAGAAAACGAGAGTAGATTTTTACACCCCGTATGTTCAGATGGACGGGCTCGTGCGCAAGATAACACGTTACGAAGACTACGATTACCGTTCCCCGACGCAGGTTTACGAAAATTATTCTAACCGAGTCGACAAACTCGTCGAGTCCAAAAAATTTCACGACCGTTCCGTCGTCGTTGATTCCTACGAGAGGGGTCGCACGGACGCTTGCAAAGGTACTAATTTGTTTATCGTCGCAATGATTGTTCCGTCGAAGAGAAATTCATGATCAATTGACAAATTAATCGTGCGATTCCTTAACCGTCTCTGATTCGATCTCAATCGCAGAACACCGTTACTCTGCCAATGGCAACGACAGCGTCGACGAGGAAAGAACTTTGGATTTTTACGACGTAGTTCGCATCGACGGTTTAGCGAGAATCGAGACAGGTCCTCTTCACCTCATCCAACACTACGTCGGACGAAAAGATTTTCTCTACTATCGGTACTTTTTTCTTTTCTCGATGAGTTTGAATTACTAAGGCGACGTGAAATCTGCCCCTATCCGGCTCGCTCAGTCGGTAACGCTCAATCAATGACCCTTAGTCGGTAACGAAAACTGTAATCCACTTTTATATTTTTGTCGAGACTGCACAAATTTTTCTGGCTCAGAAAATCGAAAACCCTTGGTAAAAGTTTATTACAGTTTTCGTTGCGAACCGAGTCTCTTTTACGTCGCCTTAAGTTACGAATAGTTCAAATTTTAGTTTGAACCATTCAAATGGATTTCGAATGGTTTAAATTAAAATAAGACAAAATTTTGATTGTCGACGTCGGTCGTACATAGACACGTGGAGTACACGGAGAAGGAACGTCTTGCCCAGCACGAAACAAACTATAGGACAATATCGGTAAAGTGGACAAATTAATGTCTCCGTGATTGTGTAAAATCGAGCTGGTTGCCTGTATCTTCAGCGTTATACCGTTGCAGAGAATAACCGAAAAATACAACAGAAACGCTAACGTCCCGGCGATCAATGACATCGCCGTAAGAGAATTCGCTATTGCCGAAAATGAGATAAGGCTCAAGTACCATTACGACAAGTATAACATTACCAGAGCGACGAGGACGTTCGTAAAACCGCCTATGGTCGAGAGAGGAGATCGTCCTTTGTTCAATCCTGAATTCGTTCGGCGATACAACGTAAATTTCTCTTCATATTCGCACCTTTATTTAATTTTTGTCAAAGCACTGAAAAACGATTGAAAAAAAATTAACATGTTCTGCATTACAGCCAGACCCAATGGCACCTCCGGAAAAGCAACTGGACCTCTTTCGCGAGCTGGAAAAACAGCTTCAAGACGAAGCCAAGTGTCTCACTCTCGTCGAGGACGCCGAGCAGGAGATATCAGCTTTTTTGAAAATTAGAAGCAGCGAGTTCGTATTGCCAAAATTGACGGTGTCGTTGTTCGACAGAAACAGAAACGAGGAGGCCAAAGCGGGAATGTTCGCCAAAGTGAGCGCGAAATTAGTACATTACGACACTAGTGCGATAAAACTTTTTCTGACGAGTGCGAGTTTGCAGCACGAACCGAAGCCGAGTGTTGCTGTCACACGTGTTAAGAAAGTTTTTTGCACGTATCGTTCCAAATTTTACTTCACAGGGTGTGAAAATGTGGCCATTTTCGCACGTAGTGTAATAATAGTATGCTGCGCTACGAGCGAGGAAAGTGCGCAAGTTTCGCCGAGAATGAGGCGTCCAGAAATCACCCACGGTGCAAATCCGTTTCCACTCGCTTCCATACGATACTTTTTTTTCTGACTTCGTTAAAATAACCACATTTCTTGCATCGCAAGATAGTCATATCCCTCACTGAAAAGAACTGCTGAAAGCCACTGAAAAATAGTACTGACGGTATCTAATAGTTAACAATTAATAAACTACTGAACTACTACTCAGTGCTATATTGGCTGACTACTGAAAACTACTCGAAATCTGGAGTAGTTAATTACTGAGCATTACTGAGTATTTTCAATAGTTAAATCCTCGAAACTACTGTGAATGTACAGTAGTTTACTAGTGAGTATTGCTTGTAGTGTTCAGTAGTTCTACTTATAAGTAGTACTTACTGCTTCCAAGTAGTAGATGAATAACTACTGACTGTTGAGGAGTAACTACTAAGAAGTAGTGAGTACATCTGTAGTAACTACCGCAATGCTAGTAGTTATTTTCGGTGAGGAATTCGCCAATGACCATTGCTCCTCCGGAAGTGAGAGGGGTTCCAGAGTGAGTAATGAGACCTATTCCTACTTGGGGAGTAATGAAAAAGTACTGCGCTTGCGCACTTCTCAATAATGATCATTGATCAATGAAGTCGGAAAAAACGTATACATTTTTCATACATTTCACGTCAAGTCGAGCGACCCAAAACCCTGATCCTCTAAGGTTAAGCTGAAAATTTGTGATGTGTAGAGGAAAATTGTGATATCGCAGGAAGAGCAGCTGCGTGCGCAGAGTCAGCGAGAGGTCGAGGATGAGGTCGATTATTTGGGACCGTATTTGGCTCGTCTGGGAAATCCTCCGCAGTTAACGAAAATCCAGGCCTCCCACGTGCGCGAGCAGTGCCTGAACGATTTGAAGAAAACTTTGACGGATCGGGCTAATCGTATATCGCAGGAATTCGAAGCGTGCAGCAGGGAATTGAACAAAGTTCAGAGCTGGTTCACTCAGGTAATTTTAAGAGCGAGCACATTGCCATCAGTTATTTGTATATCAAAGACGTTTTCTACGCCCATGCCATTCGCGTAATGTTTCCTAACACTTTCACGAAAATTACGCTTTTCGTTTTTGGGAAGAGTGCGCAGAAGGGCACTTTCTCGCACTAGTGCGGAAGAAAATACCACATTGGGTTCGTATGCATGCACAGTATTTTTCTCACCCTCGATACGAAAAAGTGTGTTTCTACGCACACTTCACAGGAACGAATAGCGGGATTTTACGTGCATGCGTTAGGAAAATGCCCCTGACTGACGTAGTCTACAATGTTGTTTTTTCTGTCCTCGCACAGACGGAAGGAAAGCTGAGGGAGGAGCAAGACAGAATGTTGACCGAAACGAACGAGATAAACTTTCATCTGCACACCCTCGATGTCCGGTTGCAGCGACACTGCGACCTGGCATCCGAGCGATATAGAAAAATGCTGAAGACACTGCGAGCTGACAAACGCCTCTCGGTACTGTACGATTAATGACGAAAAAGCATGTGGAGGAATTTTACCGTGTAACGGGATGAAAGGTACCCGGTTAAGCGGCTAAAATAAACACACTGAAAAAAAAATATCAATGACTCAAATAAAATTCACTTGTGGGTTGCTAATGAAAAAAATGGTTGTTTCGAAACGATAACGAATCAGCTCGCCAGTCTTGCCGTCCTTGTTTCAATATCACATGGAAGTGTAAGAATTGAAAGTAGAATTAAGATAACATACCGGTCTATTTTACTAAAGGTAAAATAGAGCGCGTCGATCATCAGGCATTTTTTTGTTGTATTGTTGTTTGGATGAAAATACACTTTACGGGAAAAAAATGCCTCTCGATATCACCATTTTACGTGCCCGCATAGACGAAAGGAAAGCCAAGGGAAAAGCAAGAGAGAATGTTGAACGAAACGAACAAGATAAACTTCCATCTGCGCGCCCCCGACGTCCGGTTGCTGCGGCACTACGAGCTGCGAACACCTCTCGGTATTGTACGATCAATTACAAAAAAAGAATATAGAGGAATTTTATCGTGCAACGGAATGAAAGGTACACCGCTAAACCGCTAAAATAAACACCGGTCTATTTTACTAAAGGTAAAATAGACCGCTTAGATTATCAGTCATGTTTTTGTTTGTTGCTGTTTGGATGAAAATACACTTTACGGGCAAAAAATGCCTCTATCGATATCACCGGCCACTTTGATCCTACGCGATTGCAGGATTGGTCGAAATCAAAACATCGAGCTCGATTCGCCCCGATCGGGGAGTTTCACTGAAATGACCACGAGCCCATTTGACCGATGCAACGACCTGAAAAATTCATTTTTTAAATATAAGCAATTGATTTGCACACGTACGAGCGAAAGAAATTCTTACCCTGATCGTCGAACGTCGCAAGAGTGAATTTGCTTAGTTTATTCGTAAAACTTCCGACGTTCGTTATCACCGAGTTCTCCGGTCGATTCGGATTCGTAGGCTCAGCGTTCGCGTCGTTGAGACGACTTTCCTCAGCGAAACCGGATATGAGCGTGTCCATCATTATTGCCTGCAACGATTTAGCGAAATTACAGTATTTTATTTTTTGAATAACTCCTGTGCAACTCGTTGCTTAACTTGTCGATCCATACTTGTCTGGAGAATACTTGAAGTATCTTGTAGACCCGAGCGCCGTTCTCTCGAACCGGAAACTGGAGAAAGAGGCAAGGCAGACAGTCGGGGTTCCCCTCGTCGGATGGCTTGGCCATTTCCCAGCTAAGCTCGGAGTACTTCAGTCCTAACAGAAGGCTCTGAGAATAAAAAATCATTATTATTAACACTTAATAATAAAGGACGATTAATTAAATTTGTTGCGATAAGTCAATTACGAATAAATTTCACAAAGGGTTTATGAGGACAAGATAAGTTTATTCAGAGAAATATCAACGCATGCCGGGCGAAATCGGTTGAACGTTGGGGTGCGTTCTTAAATGCAGTTGCCCACATAGCACGGAAATGTTTTTGAAGTTTCAATGTATATTTTTGTTAACATTGAAAATATTTCTTTTTCCGCCAATATTTGTCGCACAGTCCACAATTAAAAAAAAACCACTAGGAATGGACAGTGACAAATAAAAGAACGCATAACTGCGGAGAACTATATTCAAGAACGCGCCCCTATTGTCACAGTCGGGATAAAAACCGAGAGTAGTTGTGAAAACCAAGAAACACGCAAGGGGCAACTTGAACGCAATAAAAAAAGAGAATCGAGAATAATCGATCGTTAAAGAAAATTTCCTTAACGAAATCAATCTAAAAAACTCACACAGTGCATATCGTCGACGATGTAAACCCCCGTGGTGTTTATCGCTATAAGTACCGGCAAGTCGCGATTGGTGATCCAAGAAGCGAGTCCGCGAACCGGTCGTTCGATCTGGCCTTGAAAAAACGCTGCCCCGTAGGTCGGCAAACCCCAACAAAATTCGAGATACTTTCTCACGAGTTTGCGCGGATTTGGATTGGTGCCCGAGTGATTCGGTATTCTTTTGTACTGTTCGAGAAGCCTCGCTTCCGGCGCACCCTTCCCGCCGACCAATCCCAGACCGAGGCCCAATCCCAATAGCAGACTCGGCGAATTGTAGTGATGAGGCAAAAATCTCGCACGGTGCTTCCTGAAGTACGCGAGCGTGTGCGTCTGGGGATTGTAAGGTCCTAATTCTATGCGAGCCTGAAGAGCTCCCAAGCTCGCGTAGCGCGCTTGTCCCTCGCACGGATATCTTCCTGAAAAAAGTAATAAATAAAAATCAATTTTATGGCTCACAAGGTGAACGATCCAATTATTGAGCGTGGCCCAATTACTGTCCATTAATCATATTGTCTACGATAAAAAATTCATGTCCGGCATAGACACATTTTTTTTCCATTCTTTATATTGTGTATCATGTGATTGAATAAGTATCGGGACAAAATGTTTAAAAATCGTCGACTTTCAGAGTTTTATTTGTGAACCCGCCAGAAACAAGCTCACGCAGGCCATTTTCTTGTAAATTTCTTTAAGCGGTTACGTTTTTAAAATCTGTTCGTTTTCTTTATCAGAAGCGAATGAAATGGTGAATCCAAACTGTATTGTGTGATTAAGGGTCAATTAAAGTAATAACGCGTGAGGAAAGAATGAGAAATTACAATTTCGCTGGGAAATACGTGGGTCAGGATTGAGTCTATAAAAACACCGTAAGCTCCCGTTACTGACTACGTATTTCAGTCAACACGATGAGCGCGCTGGTGAGTTATGTTTGGTGACTAATCGGGCGTAGATGCAAGTCGGCATAGATCAGTGATTAGGCCTTAGATGCGTCACTATATAGGCTATATGAGTTAATTAAGCCTCTAAACTTTTCTGTAAAACCAGTTATTTCAATACCTCCACTATTTTTAAAAATCTTTCATTTTCAATGCAATACGGAGCATAGGTGGTCAGTAATTGGGCCGTTCATCTTAATCGACTTTGCAAAAAAATAAGAATTGTGAACGAATGTTTGTGCACCTTCGAGAACATTGTGTCTAGCCTCAGCGTACAATAGCTCGAGGATTTTGGGATCCTTGACTTGCTCCTCGTCGCGTCGAGTGAGAAAGACGTTTCTACGAAAGTACAATAGAGGCTCCTCGTCGTCGCGACCGTCCTCCGAGCCGTATTTCTTCACTAATCCGGACCACTTCGCCGCTAGTTCGAGTGGCCGATGATTCGGACGTAGTTGCACCTCCAACTGCGACGAACACAGCCACATTGCGAATACCGGCTGACCGTTCACCGGGGGTGTTCTGGATAAACCTAATTCGCCCTCGGATTGCACCACCGTTAGTGTCTGCTGGGCTGTCGCGTTTCGCTCGACTTCCATCGTCAGAAATACACCGGACATAAGATAAACGGCTATGCGAACGCACGGACGTGGCGAAACGTACATGTGTTGCTGCGGCTGATTTATACTGTCCAGCTTTTGCTGTTGAATATCTGTAAATAAAATAAAATTATGTAGTTAAAAAATCGATGATTTCTAAACTAAATTCATTTAAATAAAAGTAAATTGGAGATCCCACATAGTACCAAAATATTTTTGAAACGTCTCAATAATATTTCTTTAAAGTATTAAAACTATTTTATCGACATTAAAAAATATTTGTTAAATGTTTTAAAGACATTTTGAAATTTTTTGGTGAAACATGGAATTAAAAATATTTCAAAATATTTAAGAAACGTTTCGTCAGAATATTTTGATAGAAAATTTCAAAACATTTTGTGCTGCCTCGGAAAGGACCTATAGCTTCTGATAATACGCAGTCGTTTACTCATCCGCGCAAATATTGAATAGATTTGACTGGAACTCATAAAGTAACGTTTTCTAAAATTATAAAATAACAATCGAAATATAGATGGAACAAATGAAATATTAGAGATTTAAAATAATGTAATGAAAAATGAAATATTAGAGATTTAAATTAAAGTAATTAAAATAATGTAGATAAGTGTTGCTCTTGTTTACCCCAGTACTCACGGGGCAGAGGTTGATTATCCTTTTTGTAATCATTCTGATATCGTCGCAGGGGTTGCCCTCTTCTGATTGTATTCTCATCCTGTTGATCCATTCTCCCGTTCGAGGGTCCCTCGAAACCGTTCCGGACCCACGAAATATCGTCGGACAATCTCGCGTCGTCGTCGACACGGAGGCATGCACCACGCTTTTACGGAAACAAGTGTTTTTTTTTTTACGAAATCTTCGTTTTCCTCCCGCTCTGCACGCAGTTTCTGACTATACTTGTGAAAAAGCACGCGTCTACTACAGCGTTCACTATATTTTCCATTGGATTATCTTGTTTACGCCACATGCTCCCGTTTACAATGGAGGGAAAGATTTTTCGTCGGGGCCTTTAACCTCTGCGAGATCACGCCTCGTGTGTTGTGCGAGATCGAACGAAGCGCGAAAGCTTCCGGATGTCTTGTCCGGCTCATTGATTTATCGGGCGACAATGACGATTACCGAACGACCGTTGACCGTCGACGAACGGGAGAAAAGAAAATTAATTCTCCGCGAGAACGATGACGAGGACCCAAAACATTACACGAGTGTCCTTTAGAGCCGACGGGGTAGTTATTGATTTTTTTGCGAAGACAGAAGGGCTGTCGTACTGACCGAGCAAACCCTCTTAACGCCCTCCCAAGGCGCTTGCGCGCTCTCCGCGCGGCGTTTATTATTCGAAAAGTAAATATCTCAGTCGTCCAGTTAATTTTATGTTGTTAATGCCATTTTATTATCGTGTTAGTCTGTCAAGGGAGTGTTACATTACTTTACAATGTTTTGTTTTTGTTGTTTTTTTTTAGACACCGTGTCGTCTAAAGCGCGCTTATATCAAATCCGCCACGTTCATTGGCATTTCGTCGATTTGCGTCGAGTAATATTGTTCGATATCACGAAGAATTCTGATGTCGTCGGTCTTTACGAAATTGATCGACACACCCTTGCGGCCGAAACGTCCGGATCTGCCTATCCTGTGGATGTACAACTCACGGTTGTTCGGTAAATCGTAGTTGATTACGAGGGAGACCTGCTGCACGTCGATACCTCTCGCCCAGACATCAGTCGTGATTAAAACTCGGCTGAAAAAAAAAAATTATCGTAAAAATTTCGTGCGGTTGCAATTTTGTACTTTATATCACTCGGTGGGAAACTTGTGATTTTGCGCAAGCTCCGCATGCCTAAAAACCCCATTTTCATAATAAAATCTTACGATATCCGTATGAAAAACGTTCGAAATTCTTAACTCGTGTGATTGCAACACTCGCCTCAGGCTCGTGCTGCAAACTTACACCAACCAGAAAAAGTTTTTCGCACTGGTATCGTAATGCACTATCTCGTAACAAGTGCACAAAATCTCTCACTTTTTATGTCTCTAGCGTGGCGAAAGCGTGAGGTAAAATAACTGAAGTATAAAAAAATGTGCAAAAAAAGTAACTGGGGTGTTAGAAAAGTGTGTACAAAAGTAACTAGTGTGATCTGCGCATGCGCAACTTTTTTCTAGTGACAGGCGCGAAAATTGGGACTTATGGTGCGCGTTTTACAAAAAAAAAAAAAAAAAAAACAATTGGTGATTCGCGAAGTAGTCGATGCCTTACCTCTGTCCGGATCGAAACTCTTTCATTATGTTGTCCCTCTCCTTCTGCGGCATGTCTCCGTGCATCGAGCAAACGGTGAAATTTGCCTCCCGCATCTTTTCCGTCAACCAGTCGACCTTGCGCTTCGTATTGCAGAAAATAACCGCTTGCGTTATCGTCAGAGTGTCGTAGAGATCGCAGAGCGTGTCGAACTTCCATTCCTCCCGTTCGACGGCGACGAAGAACTGTTTTATTCCCTCCAGAGTCAACTCATCGCTGAATTAATGAAACGATAAATAAGTTATGATTTACTCGTTAATATTTATGGATTATTAGCTTAGCTAATTGGCAAACACGCGTTCGTGCCAATCGGGACGACATCGATAAATTCACGTACCGTTTTACGAGTATGCGAATAGGATCGGTCATGAATTTACTCGTCATCTCGAGGATCTCGTGGGGCAAGGTAGCCGAAACGAGAACGACCTGAGTCGCGGGCGGCAGATATCTGTAGACGTCGTAAATTTGTTCCTTGAATCCCTTGTTGAGCATCTCGTCGGATTCATCCAGTACCAGCATTTTTATGGCTCTCGTCCTCAGCACCCTCCTTTTGATCATATCTGTAACACAAACAAATAGGATTTTAATAATGATGGATGTAAAAAGTATAATAGTTCGGGTTATCGCGTGTAGTTGAAAAAGCGTGAAAATCGAGATTTTCAGAAAGCTTCCGCATTTAATCGGCTCTCGTGTACAAAGCTTCTATGAAAAATCATTTTTCGTGATTATTTGGTTTCCTCATAGAGGAAACTTTGTCGGTAAAGGAAAAAAATATCCCTATTTAAAAATACAAGAAATCACTAATTTTCGCAACATTCACTACAAAGATTCTCTATAGTCGATAAGTTGCAGTTTTTCGTAATTTCGGGGCCATGTATGATATATTTGTTCCCACTCCTCAAGAACCTGACACTTATTTTACAGTTAACTCAATATTTGATACGGAAACGGATACGCGTCAGAAAGAAAATAATTATTCATAAAATTCAATAAATTCAAAATCTCATAAAATATGAACCGTTTGATTGCTCCTTGCAAATTTAAATAAGGCTCATCGGTCGATAACAGTCCTCAGAAATGGTAACAGCTAGCATACACACAAATTTTAGCGCAGTTGAAAAACGCATAAAATTTTTACGATTGAACGCTAATTTGCTAAGAATTTAACTAAACATTGATTGACTGCTCTATCTACCTCAGAAATTTCAGCTTGATAGCTCAATCCATTCTCAATTTATAAGTTTCAATTTTTTGGGTGCAAGACACACATACACACATTCACACATTTTCCTAAATATGGTTTTCCAATGGTTTGGAACATTCTGAATACATTTTCATACAAATTTCGAATGCTTTTTCTTTTTACCGAAAACACAGTTTCCTTCATGAGGAAGCAAAAATGGTCCATATGCGTACCAAAGACCCTTCCAGGTGTGCCAGAAACGACATGCTGTCCGTAGTCAAGTTTTCTGATATCCTCTCCAAGATTCGTTCCACCGATGCAGGCATGGCACTGTACGTTCATGAAGTCTCCAAGAGCAAGAATAACCTTCTGAATCTGAACAGCCAACTCTCGTGTTGGCGAGAGAATTAACACTTGTGTCTCTCTTATCTGCGTATCCAGAGATTGGAGTATGGAGATTGAGAAGGTGGCAGTTTTTCCTGTACCGGATTGCGCCTGAGCTATGACGTCGCGTCCTTTCATTATCGGTTTTATGGATCTCTGCTGAATCGCCGACGGCTTCTCAAAACCTGTTGTGTATGAAAAAAAGTACAGATGAAGATTTTCCATCATGGAGCCGCGCGTAACGGGTTTATAAACGATAGATATGTTTTTCGTTATTGGTCGAGCTCGCAAGAGAACAGAGCAACAAATTGCCCAGAACGCGTGAATTATGTTTCGGCTTTGTCGCCGATAAATAAACGTCTACGACGATTTGAGGTTAGGACAGAATTGAACATAGAAATGCACGGCGAAATTCGACTCACCGTATGCGTAAATTCCTCGAAGAAGTTCATCCCGAAGACCCATGTTGTCGAAGGTGGGAATAACTTCGACATCCTCGCTCGTTTCGAATTCGACATTTGATAAATCTTCTGTTTGGGCAACCCGACGTGACTTTCCTTCGGCCATTTTGAAGAGTCAATGCGAGGCGGGCTAACGGTGAGTTTGTGTCGGAAGCGCGGCGCAGTTCCACTCACTGATAGATTCTCACTGGGAGTTTAACGAAGTGGAATAAGATAACGGGCTGTTGGATCGAAATCGCACGCCAATGGACAACGCTCGAATCGAGAGAGGGAAAGAGTATTAGAGTACACAAGCCGGGGAGGGACACAGACGCACTGTGACACTCTGTGCATCGAAATAAGTTCATGCAGCGTACTCTGTCGATACATTCGTCTATACGGACATAATCTGTCGGTATATTCGTTTAAGAGCATGTGAAACACGTTCTCAGCGTGTCTGTCTCGCTCCGCCGAGAGCGCCACTGATGCTATCTTCCTCGCACTCCATAGTGTTTCACATGCTCTTAATAGAGACATAATCTGTCGGTATATGAGTTCAATTCAATGCGTTCAGTAGTAAACCAATACTACCGACAGAGTATGACTATTAAACAAATATACAGCCAGATTATATCCGAACGAAGTTACTTCGATATAAAGAGTGTCACAGAACGTCTGCGTGTCCCTTCCCGTCTTCCGAAATTTACTGTTCGAATCATCCTATTACGATGTATTACATTGTATGGGCAACTTTATCTACAAACAAGACGAATGTCCTCCGTCGGTTGGTGATGAATAGAGCGTCGCTGCTGACTTATCCCGACTGGCGCTCGATACACCTGCGCCAGTGCGTCTCTGACCGGAAACGTGTTTGCAGCATTTATTTTTGTGTGATTCAGTCACCCTCGTAAACATCGCAAGTGCACAAAGTTTTCACGTTCGGTCTGTGACCCGCGTGCGTCGATACGAAGATAATGTAACGGACTGGCAGTTCCCAAAAGTCGAGAAACAGTCGAAGTTCTCGGCGACACGAGACGAAGAGAACTAAAGCCACAGGTGTGCGGACTCTCGGACGACGCGTTCTCGGGCAAACAATTACAAAAGATGTTCACGAGAAAGAAACAATCGGAAACATGCATTCCCGTGTCGTTGGACGAACCGCTGACGAGCGATTCCTGCTCGAAACTCGTCATGGAACTCATTAAATACATACTCTATCAGAAGCAACAAATTCCATTCACCTACGACACGTTAACCCAACTCCAGACGAGACTCAAGCCTACGGACAGAAATTCATGCTCCGCGAAGACAATAATGAGCTCCGTGCGAAGTATTTCGGACAATCTCACGTCGCAACTTCACTCGGGCAACTGCGATATCAGAGAAGTCGTCATAGTCGTCGGTGCCACGACCGTCTCGCCGAAATTGCGCATCAGACTGGAATTACCCGAAAACATTTTGTGCAGCAGAAGTCACATGGAGTACCAGCATTCCTCGCGGAAGCCTTTGCTGAGCCTGATGAGGTAATCGTCGCCAGTATTTTTTTCTATTTCTTTCATTTATTTTTTTATTTATTTATCTGAATTAGGATTTAATGAAAACTTGTTGTAAAAGGAGAAATCCGACAAATTAAAAAAAATATATATAATTTTTTGCAACAGGCAAAAAATCCTTTCAAAAAAGGACATCAGTTATAGTATAGTTATAGTCTATTCAATTTTATGTAAGATAGTATAATTAGCACTCTATGTTTAACACTAGAGAGATTGTGTTATCCTTTTTTTTAATTTATATTTGTAATTTATTTGGACGGAACTTCTTTGACCAAAAATTATATGTGGTGAATCGAACACAAGGCACGGAATATTTGAACACGTACATAATACATACCTAAATAATGCTACGAAACGGATGCAGTTGGTGCAATATTAAATATCAATATAAATATTGCTCCAACTACGTTCGTTTCGTGATGCTTCTTTATTTCTGTAAGACTTTTCAAGAAAAAAAAATAAAAAATATATACCCATAATATTTTAACTCGTAATTTAAGCAATCAGATATTTTGCATATAGATTAACAAAATTATTTTTTTTTAGATCCATAATCGAATGTCAGGAATTCCAAGAAGCCATGAGCGCGCCGCTGGGTCTGACGAATACATTCGTGATGCTGCAGAAGAGCGATTCGAATTCGATATCAGATTTCTTCCTGCCAAAGCCGCAGTACACTCCGGTTACACAGGCCGCTACTTGTTTCACGATAAAGCTGAGTCACGCAGCGGAGATGGAGATTAATTGTAATTGCATAAACGCGATAAAAGTTTATAACGACTTGCCGCACGGCAGGAGCGAGGAGGACTTCGACGACAAACAACCAAACGGCCGGTCTTGCAGGGGAGGAAGCGACAGTCCGTACGCGTGGTATCAGTCGCGAGAGGTCATCAAGGGATTCAAATTTTCTAGATGACAGGAATCGCGTGAGGAACAGCGTTGCACCATAGACAATTGTACCCAGAGTATTAACGCTCCGCAGACTGACTCGCAGCGGAGCCCTCAATATTGCAATTAATATTTACTGTTAACAGCGTTAAGATCAGAGGTGGGCAAATGCACTAAGTATTTCAAGTAAATACTGAAATATCAAGTTCTGAGTCGGTAGCTGGAGGTTGGAACATCAGCACTTAAATTCTACGAATACTCGATGCATCACTCAAGTCCTGCCCAGTTCCTAGACTTTAAGTACTCGGTACTTGGATGCATACTTCTGGTACTCAGTGCATTTGCCCAGCTCTGGATAAGATTACCGTAATTAAGGTAGCGAGCGTGATTACGAGCGTTGGGACTTACAATAGTTTTGAGAAATTATGTGTATTCGTTATTGTTATGCGAAGCGGCGTAGCTTCGTCGAAGCTAACGCCGCGAGAATTTGTATTTTTTTATATTCTGTGTCGTGCCCTAAATCGACGAAACTACAATCGACGACTTTTGTCGACGATGCTGTCGTAAGTTACGGCGAGGAACACTAAAGAATTTCTGTATGTAAATTTATATACAGAATACGAAGTTTTTATGCATGAAATGTTAGATGAAAATTTAATATAGAAGTACGAGCAGCGAATGGTATATTAAAACGAGCTTTTTGGTAGTGTTTAACATAGTCAAGTATTCGTTCATCTCGATTTTTTTATATTAAATTTAATAATCTTGGTTTAGGCATAGAAACTTTGTAATTTTGTATGTTATTTTGTGTACATTTTTAACGATGATTGAAAAATTAATAGATCTATTGAATAGCGAGAGGGCGAGAAGGACTGATAAATAATCGACTAAGCTCACATATTTCGCATCTTTGAGTTCAAATAAATATATTTCGTCACGCTATATGAGGTTGTCAAGCAATGACCACAAATAAAATATTTTATATCTTCAAATTGTTTTGGATATAATTTCCATATTAACATTTATACACAGAATACGAAGTTTTCATGCCTAAATTGATATATGCAAATTTAATATACCGAAGTATTCACTTTACCTCAATTTGTTGTATTGAATTTAATAATACTGGTTTACGCATAGAAACTTCGTAATTTTGTATATTTTGTTTACTTTTTTTAACGCTGAATGAAAAATTAATATCGAAAGTTTATTGAATGGTCGGACAACGAGAAGGACTGATAGTGATAAAACAATCGAGTAAGCTCACATATTTCGTATCTTTCAGTTGAAATAAATATATGTCCTGACTCATATAACGTAAAAAATATTGTCAAGCAATGACCACAAATAAAATATTTTATATCTCCAGACTGTTTCGGAAATGATAATTGATAACGATTCGGTAGAGTGCGTTACACTTTGTTGGAAGCGTGAAACCCTCCGTCCTGGAAAAATCCTCTGATTTTATATTTTCATTGCAATGAACTACTGAACTTGATAGTTTAACTTTTCATACCGCATGACTTTGAAATTTTCTTTTCTTCTCCAAGATTCTTACTGTCTAACATTGAACTCTGGTCTGCTTGATCTGATACGAAGACATACGAATATATGAGTTGTTTGTGTACGAAGCACTGATAAGCTTCGATGATCAACAGACTTCGATATCGTATCGATTTAACGTCATTCGATCACGACTATTTGCAACATTTTTTAAAAAATTTTATTCCCCAGTAGTTATCGAATAATGTTTTCGTTGCATTATATCATTTATTTTTCCGAGCCCCGATGCCCCCCAGTTGCGAAGTGGGAGGCGAAGTATTTAATATCGGCCGAAGACCTTGATTCAACTTAGTTTTGCGAATCTCACCGACGTTAACAGAGCTTCGAGACGCAAATATGAGTGGTCTAAAATTTTTAACTCCGGAAGAGAAGAAATCGTGGAAGGAGAATGGATACATCAAACTTTCAAAAGTATTCTCTGCCAAGGAGATGACCGAGATAACGGAAGCTTACGATGAATTGTTCGAGCGAAAACGAAGGGAAAATATGGAAGGCTTAGAGTCGGCCTGGGCGGGAAACGATATGAAGAAAGCGGCAGGAAACATCGACTATACGGTAAGTAGAAGTTCCCCCTTCACCGAATAGAACTACTGAATAATATTACTGGGAATATCCAGCAGTTAAGTACTAATAAACTATTGGACCACTGGTAAATCGGTGGTCTACTGAAGACTACTGAAAATCTGAACTAGTTAACTACTGAACATTACTGGGTAGTTTGAGCTACTTGAACTACTTGACTACCATAAATCTCCAGTAGTTAAGTACTGACCATTACTGGGTATTTTAAGTAGTTAATTACCCGCAACTACTGGAAATCTCCAGTAGTTAAATACTCGAAACTACTATAAGTGTCCAGTAGTTAACTATAGGGAATTCCAGCAGTTTTCCGTAGTTCGCTACTGAGTATTAAACTTGTAGTTTTCAGTAATTCACTAGTCAATATTGCTCGTAATTTTTAGTACTTCTACTTATAAGCAGTAATTTCTGATGCAGGAACCACTACGTCCTCAATAATAACTACTGACTGTTGAGGAGTAACTACTAAGAAGTAGTAACTATATGTGTAGTAACTACAGCAATGCCAGTAGGAACTGTTGGACTTGCAGTAGTCACTACTGAACCCCTAGTAGTTCTTTTCGATGAGGGGGCCATTTCGTCATTTCTGTTCTTTGTCCTTGAAGAAAACGCCTCGCCCTTACCCTTCGTTTTATTTTTGATCCAACATAAGTAATGCATTTCTTCTTTCCCGACTTTCGTAGGTGAAATCCATCCACAATCTTCAAATGCACAATGCAGCGTTTACCCGATTGATAACGAATCCGAAGCTGTTGGACGCACTGGAAGACATCATGGAGACCAAGGACATTGTGCTGCATCATACGAAAGCGCATATCAAGCCACCGGAGAAGGGAGCTCCATACCTGATGCACCAGGACTACCCGTACTTTCCTCACAAGAAGCATACCATGCTCGCGGTGTTTTTGCATCTGGACGACACGACACCGGAGAACGGAGGTCTCGCCGTTTATCCGGGAAGTCACAAGCTCGGACCTTTGGAAGATCACGGCGTGACTGACGAGAAGGGCGAGCAATATCACTACGTCGATCCGGAACGATTTCCGCTATCCGGCGCTGCACCGATCTCCGCCAAGAAGGGCGATATCGTCATGTTCTCGTACTTGTTGCTCCACGGATCCTACTTGAATCTTTCGACGAGATCGCGTCGCATGTTCCTCATTCAAGTAAAAGCCGCCGACGACGAACCGATCGCCGACGTGCACAAGTCGCCCTGCCAAAACCTGGTCCTACGTGGACGCAATGTTAAACGTGAAGCGAGTATGGCGACGCGATTTAGTCATTAAAATATTAAATACTGTTCTCCAAGATCCGTCGACTTGTGCACTAAAGATTTTTTTTTTCAAGCCTGAATTCGTTGATAAATTGCCAATGGCCGACGTATAATTCGAAAGAAAAGAGTCAATAAAACTTCTTCATTCCCACTTCTCCATCCGCGTCAGCTATTTTGGGGGTGGAAAGCCTCACTGTACTGCTGTCGGGGATCGTTGCGCGTTGCACCATTAAACGTCTTCAGCCTGGTAGCAATTTTGTAGCGTTAAATCGAGTCGAGACTGCAACGTAACGCTTGAAAATTTGTACCAGGGCAATCAGACTTCCGAACATGGAATGAAAATTTTCCGGCTTACAATTCGAAACAAGATAGAAGGTTGATGAAGAGTCAATAATTTTATTGACTCTTGGAAAGGAAGACATTTGTCTTCCTTTCCACTTCTCTATCGACGTAGACTAAGCATTGCATCATCGTTGAGCATTGCACTATTAGACGTACATCTTCAGTCTGCTAGAAATTTGAAGCATTACATCGGGTCGGACGAAGCCCAGGGCCGCGCCAGGGCTGCAATGTAACGCTTGAAATTTTCTACTGGGGCAGTGAGACTTCCGGGCGTAGAATGGAAAGTTTTCGTCAAGAACAAGTCGCCGTGCCAAAACGTGGTCCTGCACTCGATTCACGCGATGAACGCGATGCATTCATAAAAATATTAAATACTGTTCTCAAAGATCTGTCGACTTGTGGAATAGAGATTTTTTTTTAGGCCTGAACTCGTTGATAAATTATATATATCAATGGTCCAATTCTGTAAGGACAGAAAATACATTTCGGAGTTGCTTGCGTAGCGTGAGCAAGCGAGTTGTATTTTGTACCTTTAAGATTACGTGGTATAACCTTAGCTGGTAACAAAAATTATAACGAATGTCGTTTTGAGATCGCAGACCTCGGAGCAAAAATAAAATTGTCTTTCCCTGCGTCTGCTGATTCTCCAGGGAAAAACAATTTGCTTTCCGTCGGCGGACTGTGGTCTTGAAACGGCATGCAGTACAGTTTTTGTTATCGGCGGCCGTAATTCACATCACCTTAAGCTGAAGTGAAACAGATGTGACGGAGCCAGAAGTGTGAGAGAAATAGCAGCATTGGTCTTAATGTGGAACGAGAGCGACAGAGAACGTGTTTCACTTCAACTTGAGTATCCGTTTCACGGTTTGTCGGTTCCGCCGTTTAATGTAAAATCGACTGGCCCGGGAACGGAAGAACGGGGGGCGAAGGTGGCCCGATATGCAAATATGCCGTCATAAAATGAAACGACAGAGTGTTGAATAATAAAAAAAGGAACACGACGATAAGGTAGATGAGCCTGAATCGACAGCCTTGGGTCGACCAGCGCGACTGCGAGATAAGAAGGGATATGTGTGACAACCGTAAGCCATCCTAGCACGACAACGCAAGAGTGGTCGTGACGCGCTTAGATGTGAGTATTTGTGTGAAAAGCAAGAGAGCTGGTAGCCAACCACGAGCCGAGCGTTAAATTATTATTGGCCCCAAATACCACGGTGCCTTAATGTATTTGTTTGAGCTCTGATGCGCTCCGGATCCGAAGTGGGAGGCGAAGTAGTTGATATCTCCCGAAGAGCTCGATTCAACTCAGTCCCACGAATCTCATCGACATTAACGAAGCCTCGAGAGGCAAATATGAGTGGACCAAAGTTTTTAACTCCGGAAGAGAAGAAATCGTGGAAGGAGGATGGATACATCAAACATTCAGGAGTCTTCTCGGCCAAGGAGATGACCGAGATATCGAAAGCTTACGACGAATTGTTCGAGCTAAAACCGAGGGCAAATATGGAAGGCTTAGAGTCAGCTTCCGCTGGAAACGATATGAAGAAAGCGGCTGAAAACATGGGCTGTACTGTAAGTAGGAAATGCCATTTAATCTTTTCGGTTCTTATTCGTTCTTCAAGGTCTCAAATCCGTATCCTTTTATTTTAAGGTAGTACTCGCGGTACTGTCCGACCAAACGTGAGTTTCAGAGAAAATTTCGACCACTTCTTGATGGGATATATATCTTTAAAAAATCAAGTGTATGGGAGCTGCTGCAAAGATTGTTTTTGCGAAATAATAATTCCAATTTGTCATTAACACATTGATGATAGAAATTATTATTCAACAAATTACCTGGCAAATGGACTGTTTTCCTTCATAAAACAATTCGTACATTTTTCAGAATACGTATGAATTTTTTCACAATTTTTTGTGATTTTTGAAAATCACGTTTTTCTATGAATTTTTTCAGAATTTCTTGTAATCTTTTACAAAAAATTCTGAAAAAAAATCATACGTATTCAGAAAAATAAACGAATTATTTTTATGGAGGAAAACAGTTAAGTTGCCGGGTAATTTGTTGAATAATAATTTTTATCTTCAATGTGTTAATGACAAATTGGAGTTGTTATTTCACAAAAACAATC
Source organism: Amblyjoppa fuscipennis (assembly GCA_963575735.1). NCBI lineage: Eukaryota > Metazoa > Arthropoda > Insecta > Hymenoptera > Ichneumonidae > Amblyjoppa > Amblyjoppa fuscipennis. Next base: position 7,520,550 of record OY754496.1, read on the forward strand.
TTTGCAGCACGTCTTATACACTTGATTTTTTCAGATTTTTATCCCTTCGAGAAGTGTTCGAAATTGTCCCTGAAACTCACGTTTGGCAGGACTGCACCGCAAGTACCACTTAAAGTCCACCGTGAACTATGAAGTTTCAATGTATTTCTTCTTTGCCGACTTTCGCAGGGAAAATCTATCTACAATCTTCAAATGCACAGTGCAGCGTTTACCAGATTGATAACGAATCCGAAGCTGTTGGATGCACTGGAAGACATAATGGAGACCGAGAACATTGTGCTGCATCATTCGGAAGCGTACATCGCGCCACCGGAGAGGGGAGCACCATTCCCGATTCACCAGGACTACCTGTACATTCCTCACAAGAAACATACTGTGATGGCGGTGTTTTTGCATCTGGACGACACGACACCGGAGAGTGGTTGTCTCGCCGTTTACCCAGGAAGTCACAAGCTCGGGCCGTTGGAAGATCACGGCGCGACGGATGAGAATGGCGAGCAATATCACTGCGTCGATCCGGAAAGATTTCCTCTATCCGGAGCGGTACCGATCTCCGCCAAGAAGGGCGATATCGTCATGTTCTCCGACTTTTTGCTGCACGGAACCCACTCGAATCTTTCCACGAGATCGTGTCGCTTTGTCCTCGTTCAAGTCAAGGCCGCCGACGACGAACCGGTCACCGACGTACACGAGTCGCCCTGCCAAAACCTGGTCCTGCGGGGAATCAACGTTAATCGCGAAGTCACCGTGGCATTGTGATTCATTGATTAGAATATTAAATACTGTTCTCGAAAATCTGTCGATTTGTGGAAGAAGATTTTTTTTTAAGCCTGAAGTTAATGATAAATTGTCGATCGCCGACGTACAGAAGTAACACCCAGAAAAATAATTTATTTGACGGCCACCGTTTATTTAGATGAAGCAAAACATTTATTTGATTTAAATAAATATTTATTTAAATCAAATAAACAGCGGCCGTCAAATAAATTATTTTTCTGGGTGAACCCTGCCAAAACGTGGTCCTGCGGGGACGCAACGTTAATTGCGAAGCCACCGTGACGATGCGATTTACCTATAAAAATATTAAACACTGTTCTCCAAGATCTGTCGATTTGTGGAATAAAGAATTTTCTTTCACCCCTGAACTCCTTGATAAATTGTATTTATGGATGGCCTAATTCCGTAAGGGCGTATCGGCTGCGTACAAGCACGGCGATATTATCGTATGCAAAATATTTATTTCCAAGTTTATCTTCATTGAAGGAAGTATTTTTAACACGGTCAACGAATCTTGACCGAAGATGACTTCAGTACGATCGGACATGAACCACGCTTGTTTCTAACCGATTGATGGACGCATACATTTTTCTACGTTTTCATATAATCTTTTTTGCTATAAACTTTTTCAGGATTTTTTAAATGAAACTCGATATATCGAGTTTCATTTCATTCATTTAATCGAGCTTTGAATATCGAGCGAGAATGGAGACTGAAGCTGATGGTATTAATTAGTATCGAGCGTATTGCACCAGTTTTTAGTTGAATTCTTAATTGCAATTTCAAACAATTTTCAATCCGATTGAAATCCCAAAGATCGTGCAGCCAAGAATTCCGACGATGTTAGCTTGGTCACACTGGATTTCTTTGACGGAAATGGTGAGAATACACTAAAGGTTTCTTCATTATCCATACATGTCATCAAACGAGCACGACAAACAAATCATTTTAGATAAATCAGCGCCGAATAGGTTCGAAATATCAGACGTAAGACTCGTGCGTGAAAGAAGAAATACCAATGAAGAAGAATCGTATACTTCGGATGATATCAGTGCAGAGGAACCGTTCGCGGAATCGAGAATCGTTGAAAAAAATATTTCTGACGATTTGCTCGATAGTCGAGTTGCGGGCCATGAAGATGATAATTCAGGAGGGACGGAGACTGATAAAAATATTGAAGAAGTCTTGAAAGAAGGACGTCGGAGCTTAACGAAATCGGATAGGGGAAATAAGGACGAAGATGAAGAAGACAAAAAAGAATACGAAGTTGAAGCAGACAATAAAAAAGAATACGAAGTGGAAGATGTTAAAAATGAATACGAAGCTACAAGCGAAGCGTCCGTAAGGAGGTTCGACAGAACTTCCAGAAAGTTTGCGTTCGCGTCGGATATCGAAGAGGTCGATGAAGAAATGGAAGAGTACGAAATATCTGCAAGCGAATTTTTCCGGCAACCGGACTCGGAGGAAGAAATACATAGGGCTCGCGATGCCGAACTGTACATTACGGAGACACGACTGACTCTCGCGAGAAGTAGAATGCTCGACCGAGCTACGTCGGTGCTCGAGCAAAGACTGAAGATGATCAGCGGGCTGAAACAATTGTACGAGGAGCGAAAGAAGCTTGCATTGAAGAATCGATTTCTCAACAAGAAGTGCTGTGAGTTTATCAAGAAAACTACGACGGTCGATCTCTTCGAGTATGTTGAGGGGGCTTTGCCGATACACGGAAATCAGAGGTGACAATTATTTGCAATAGACCATTTGTACACGATCGGGTCGTTGCAACTTATATAATTACTATTAATTATGATACAATTTCTGCAATCTATAAGGGTAGATTCAAGGATCGCGTTATCCATATTCTTAAGAAAAAATTACCATTTTTTGTGTCTGATAAAACGACACGTTCAAATCCGACACACCGCAAAGAAACTTAAAAAAAGAAAATTGTTTACGCCGATCGATAAAAAAGTTACAGAGTAACAATAAAATCGAATAAAATAATTCCTAAACGTTCTTTAATAATGCTCCTTGCGGCCTAAAAAAATTTAAACGATAAAGCGTATATTTACCGCGAATAAAAAATCCCGAATTATGCATGCGTTTTCACCCATTTATTATGTAAGTGGGTAAAATACTAAAATACTACTTTTACCCACTATGGCGCTTAATACTGAATGTACATCGAGTCTGGTACACCTCTAACAGGTACCATGCTGTTCTGGAAGAGTATATTGCCACGAAGACCGATTACGAAAAAGCAAAACCTGCCCTGGAACGCGAGATGGAAAATCTGACGGATTCTTATCATACGTGCCAAGCGAGATTCGACCAAGTTTTCGAGGACTTCAGGCTTCGCGAATTGGAAATAGGCTTCCAGTCTGTGAACAGCAAAACTGGAAAAATTTTGGGCGAACAGAGGGCAAGGTCTCTGGTGAAGAAGCAACAAGGGAGATTCAACGACTTGGCCAACGTCAGAGTACACTATTTGAAGCTTAACCATCGCCTGGCCGATATAAACGCGAAAGTTCAAGAATTGAATCGAATGGGGGAAGGCCACACGCTCATGGACTACGAGCAGCTGATGATAGAAAAAAGTTCTCACGTCGATAAACTGGACGAACGCGAGAAAACGCTGCTGAAGCTTGGAGACAAATGCGCTCAATGCATTTCGGTGAGTTGTCTCGACATCCGACACGAGCAGAATCTCGACCCAATTGACGAACGCAGTGAGACTCGACATTGCTGACTCTTTTTCTTCCAAGTTAACAATCGATTACAGATTTTAAGTCACATGAAGGAAACCTCGGACGTCTTTGTTTGCGACATAATGAAAGCGGCAACGAAGTTGGCGGAGGTCGTGGAGAAGAAGAGCGAAGCTCGCACTTCGCTCGCCATCGAACGGAAGAGAAAAGAGTCGTTGAGGAAAACCACCGCCAGGATACGACACTCAGCCGGACTCCTTGGTAGCCCGACTATGCTGAGAAGGATGGAAGTCGATTCCGAAGCTCTCGATATTTTGAAGCAAAAAGCTCGGAAGTTGATGGACGAGAACACAACCTCTGTTGATCACGATAACGTCGCTGCTATGGCTGAAAAATAATGCGAAAACCTGTGATTGAGAATACGTTTTATGGTGTATTTTAACAAACAAAACTTTTCAGACCTCTTTTATCGTCGGTACACGACGAAACGCGCATAAACCTTTCTTCTTTTTCGGTATATGTACACTATCGTCGATTTCGATGGCTCCTCTCTTGCCTGAGTACAGTTTCACCTGGTACATAGTCCGACTATGCTGAGGAGAATGGAAGTCCGCAAGCTTGGAATACTTTGAAGCAAAAAGCGCCGAACTTCATTCCGATAACGCCGCTGCTATGCCTGAAAAATAATGCGAAAAGCTGCGATTGAGAATCGTAGGCGAAAAAAATACCCCTATTCATATGTGTGGGGGTATTTTTCCGGAATATTTGTTTCGGAGTATTTTTTGCGGGGATCGTTTTTTGGGATTCTTCAGAAGATGTTAATGGTATAATTTAACCAAAAAAACTATTCAGTCCTCTTTTAGGCATACACGTTTCTTCCTGTTCGGTATACGTACACTATCGTCGCTTTCGATGACTCCCCTGTTGTCGGAGTACACTTTCGCCTCGTCCTTCGGAACGTCCTGAATCGTTACCCTCAGCAGTCTGAAGTCGTTGATCATTATAATGCGCAGCAGCAGTACGAGCAATCCGAGAACCCAGCTCCATGCCATGATCCACGAGAGAGCCTCGAATGGGATTCAATTTTTACAATATATCACAACGAGATTCGAACAATTGTTAAAGAAGGAAGAAATCTCTTACCCGCAGTGCCGGATACACTTGGCAAACGTTGTGTCGGTTTGGACCATAAATTTCTAAGTAATACTGCATGATATCGCACCGTCTGAGATAAAGGATCGATAAATTGAACCATGAGATCTAAAAATTCATATCGAATTCGTGATATTCTAATTAACTCTTCACGTATGGGAGCCGTGCGCCGAACGCGACTACGCACGCCAAAGCTTCGCGAGCTTGTCGGACCTCACATGTAAATATAAATTTCGAATATGAACAGCACACTATATATTGACGAGAAAATATTATCTTACACAAATATAATATCGTATATTTCCTAATTTCGATATCGTCAATATTTTTTGAGATACAGCGATTTTTATACCGCGCAATGCAAGTACTCGTCTGGAATCGAGGTCGTCGCTCAGCGACCCACATAGCACCGAAATAATTTTGAAAGGTTTCAATAATATTTCTTTGGAATATTGAAAATATTTTTCTGTCCATCCATAAATCTAAAATGCAAATTTTTCCGAAATGTTTCGCTGAAATGTTCTTTTGAATACTTCAGCTAAATGTGAAAGATTGCATCACCAATTCAAATAGCATATACACACCCGCATGAACACGGAACACTAATAAAAATATTTCAGTGAAACATTATGAGAAATGGAACATTATGAATTATGAGAGATTATTAGAATATTAGAAATGAAAGATATTTCAAAATATTATTTTCATATATTTTAGGAGTATATCATAAGATTTAAAAGATTCAAAATATTTACAAAATCATTTAAAAATATTTCATGCTATATGGGGAGGATTCCGTACGTGAAGGTCAAAAGACAGAAATTCGTACTTCTTACGCTCCGGCAGTTGAGTAGCGTTCATGTTGAGAGCGTACGTGTGAAGACTATTGGCGAACTTCGAATATCCGTAATCCATGTCGTAGACGACGAACATCGTTACGATAGAGAAGATTAATTGAAAGATGAGTGCCAGAGGAACGATTCTCCATGGCGCTATGAATCTGTAATTAAAGAGCTCATTATCGCCAATAAAGTTGCGCAAATCATTGTCTCGATCCCTTCAAGAACTGATTTGCGTTGCCGGTCGATCGTCAAAGGATCGACGATTCACGACTGAGTCAAATAGAATTCACGGATCGAAGTACTTGCATCCGTATGTCGTATCCTCCTTTACCGCACATGGCGAAGATTATCATCCAAATGATACCGAAGACGCAAGAGCACAGACTGACGAAGTGATAAAGCTCGCAGCGGCTCGGATGCTGAGAGGTGACGATTATCTTCTGTCGCCAATCCGGTGCAACGCCCTCGAGCGGTTCTTCGGCCGGTATGTCCTCTGACATTATTCTCGGCATAATCGGTGACACTATTTGAGCCCAGAGTGGACAATGATCTGCGAAGATGTCGTTCTGTGAAGAGTAAGAAGAGGCAAATTAATTTTTTTAAATCAAACGATCGACAGCACGTGAAGAAAAAAATCCATGCCGAACAAAATTAAATCGACTAACCCACAAAATGTAAAACAATATTGCCGATGCATAGCCCGACGTGGCGCTCAAGAGATAGAAGAATATCTGAGAAATTTTCCAGCAAATAGATATGTCGTCCGGGTTCGTTTCTATCAACTCTTTATACGTGTCCAAAATTTCCATTTTTCTGTAGAAAAACTGCGATCGAGCAACGTCGAATGTCTCGCGACCGGTCTCTATCGTGTCGCGTGCTCGCACTACGCGTTCAAGTGTTTTTATCATTAAATTGAAGGATTTTGTTTTATTGTTTTTTATAAAAATAAAATTGCCACTGCCGATAATCGAATTTACGAACTTATCAACAATCTATATATTTCAGTGTTTTACACGCCTCGCACGCTATATACACGATCAGAATCACATGCGGAATTTTTAAAAATCTATGATACACTCTTAGAAAATTATCAGTGATATGACACGTACGCGGAAATATTATTTCACGTGTTATTTGTATAAAACAAGCTGCACCTCGGTGCTACGATTAAAATACGAGCTAGTCCGTTGTGCCGAACATGTCCATTCTATAAATTTGATGGTCAGCCAAAGAAATAGCTTGAATATTCATGGGCATTAATTCTTTGGCTTTCACAGGCCTTACAGGTATTATAAACTAGTGGTCGAATTTACTTCTAATAGTGATACACAGCATATACAGCTGCCACGCAAAAAATGGTCTCCTGAAAAAAAGAAATAAAAATAGGTCAATATCAGGAATAAATCCAACAAAACAGATCTCTAAGTACGTCTGTGCGATTAGTTACGTACATTTTCAAAGTTGTCATAGGCATAGCTATCAGCTTCCGCGTCCCAGATACATCTGGCACCCATCTTCAATCCAGCTCCTTTTTTCTCTCCGAGAACCACACTGACGATGTACTTGTATCGCTTGAACTTTAGTTCTGAAAAGGATCGCGCATGTTAAAAAAATATTGTTAATATCACAGAAGCTATTATCAGCTGATAACATTTTTTATTATAGAATTTTCATAAAATTACCACAAGCAAATGCTGTATCCGCTCACCTTTTACTTTCACTTTGATCGTGTCGGCTATGTCCTTGCACCACTTGCTGGCCTCCT
>OY754496.1:8132790-8340290 GCA_963575735.1 Amblyjoppa fuscipennis
TATTTATGAATTGTTTCCAGTGTACGACACGCGCCCCTGGTAATTCATAAATAATTAATCGAATAAATATTTTCCTGTTACAGACGCGTCACGAAAATTCTGAATTTTGGACTCCTTCCAGACTCCGTAAGTTCACGTCTTTATTTCCCCATACAATTTTTTTTCGTAGCTCAATTTTTTGAAAGTAGAATGTATGAAGAAAAAAAATAAAATACAAATATTGGAATTCTACCCACAATTTTTGGTATCAATTTTCTTCCAGTATACGATACGCGCTCTTGGCAATTCATAAATAATGAAACGAATAATTCTTTTCCTCTTACAGATGCGGGACCAAAATTCTTAATTACGAAATCCTTCAGGACTCCGTAAGTTCAAATTTTTATTTCTCAGCGCAATTTTTTCCCAACTTTTGTTCCTCAACCGCACGTGCAAAAAAAACCCCCGAACTATTCGGCGCCGAGTGAGAAAGCGGTGCTAGGAGACGCACAAAAAAAAAAATCGGGAAAAAATTATAAAACGAATAGAGGAGCGTGGATTCGGAGAGAGATAGGAGAGACAGAAAAAGCAGAAACCAGGACTTTTTCAAAAATTTAACTTCTTTTTATTTTTTCATCTCACTCTCCGAGCACCTCACATTATCTATCTGTCCGTCTCGCTTCCTTCTCGCGTCACTGCGCTACCGGCGTTGCATTACGCATTATTTAATGGACGTTTTTCGCTTTGTTCCCGGGACTCATTAACCAGGGCTCCGATTGTACTTTGCGCCGGTTCTCCGTACAGTGGAAAACCAACGGACCGGGTGCAGCGGCGTCGCTGCATAATGAACAGGACACCCTCCGCGTCTACCGCTGCCGCCGCCGGTCTCATACTCCTCGTTCGCGTACCCCCTTGCACCCTCCCGGTGCACCAACGGCAGCAACAGCACCGGCAGCAACGGCGATACTACCACCCTCAGCCCTCCTATCCCTCTCATCAACCTATTATTTTTCAGTGTTACGTTACGTCGCGTTATGTTACGCTCCGGAGCGTCCGCGTTCGGGTCCTCTGGTTGGATGCTGACTAAAAAAAAATAGAAAAAAAAAAAGTAAAAACGCCAAAACTGCGATGCCCACCCCCGAAGGGTTGGTGAATTCTCGGCGTAAGTCTGACCCGAGAATGCACCCGTTGTCTCAACGGCATTTTAATCACCAGCAGAGTTTCAGGTATTATCGACGAACACCTTTCGGCCCAACGAACATCCCTTCGGCATCAAAAGCCCTGATACGATCGTCCCGTCAAACAACGCACATCCCCGGTGAACGAGATTTTCGTCGACGTATAATAATTACAAAATCTTGCATCCTTGCCCGACGAGTATACATGGTCTCTCTCGTTGGATGCCACATGAAAAAATTTTTTTTTAAAACCACAATGACGAAAAATACCAAAAGAACCAAACAAACAAAAAATACCTAAAGAACCAAAAAACAAAACAAAAAAAACCAAAAGAACCAAAAAAACAAATAAAAAATACCAAAAGGACCAAAAAGATCAAAAACCTCAGAACTGCGTTGCCCCCGAAGGGTTGTTGAATTCTCGGTATAAGTCTGACCCAAGAATGCACCCGTCGTGTTAAGGGCGTATTGACCACCGGCAGAGTTTCAGGTATCGTCGTCGGGCGCCTCCACCGAAAATCCTCTTCGGCATCAAAAGCCCTGATGCGATCGTACCGTCAAACAACGCACATCGCCGGCGAACGAGATTTTCGTCCGCGTATAATGATTACAAAATCTTGCATCCTTGCCGGGCGCATATATTTACGTTACTCGATATTTCGCTTTCGCGGAAACAAGCGAGTTTATTAGCCGGCGTAATTTAAATAGGGCTGCCGGTAGACTCTTCCTCGTCCCTCCTCGTAGATGGCACACAGAGAGAGAGAGAGCAAGGGTATAGACTCTCGTACGGAGAGGCTCTCCGATATCGCGTTCGAGGATATAGGATTAAGCGTGGATGAAGAGCGGGGCAAAACGGCACCCGCCGGGGCGAGACGGACCACCCTCGCGAATTCCTGGCGGTACGCAAAGGAATATGCCGACGACGGTCCATTTTTCCCCGCTCGCACCGTGAGCGGAGTTTGAGGCTAAAAACGATGAAAATGGAAGGCGGACTGTACACACATGGACGGACACGAACAAATCTGACAGGGTTCTGGCCGCGGCCGCTCTCTATGCTCCAAAATTAGAGGATGCTGTCCGAACTTATCCCCGCTGCCCGCTGTACACAGTCGTTTGCATTTCCTATGCACAATTTCTGCGGCGCGTGTTCGCGAGCCGATCCAACGTGTACAGTCCATTCGTGGATTTCGAACTAGCTGACGATACACGAGGCCGCGATTGTGTTATCGCTCGTCAATCCATCCCGGACCAGCGGGTAATCTGCGACCCATTCGAAAAAAATCTCCGAAAACCGAAACTGCACTACCGGGTTACATCGACGGAGGGGCGGAGAGGGGGAGAGCGCATTTGCATGACGAGTAATCATCCAAATTGCGCTCGTTCGCCGATAAGTAGCACCCGAAACGGATCACAGTGCTCCAATGGTTTCTTTTGTTTTTTAATGAAAAAAAAAAATTTACAATTTTTTTTTTTTTTTTTTTCATTCTGGCGTTAAGCCGACTTCCCGCTCCATCGACGATGCTTTGCAAAAATAAATTATCATTTATTTTTGCAAAGCATCGTCGATGGAGTGGAAAATCGGCTTAACGCCATAATTAACAAAAAATAAAAATAAATTGTAATTTTTTTTTTTTGCATAATACGTGCATACTTTTGTTTAATGAAAAAAAGTAACAATATAAAAAAATTTGAATGAAATTTATTCGTCTGCCAGCGCAAATAGCCGTCCTCTCGTTCCTTTTTTTTTAATCATTACACCTTCGTGATTAAAAAAATATATATTATAATTTTGATTTTTTCATCCTGACGTTGAGCCTGGAAACTCTCTCGATGATGCGTTGGAAAAATAAATTATCATAATACGAGCATACTTTTGTTTAATAAAATGAAACAAAAAAAAATGTCATAAAATAAAAAATGTAACAAAAATAGTGGTGACAATTTTTTCCACCGGCAAATTGACGCAAGTCGCGTCCTCGGCGCCGATCCCTACGCCTATCAAAAATTAATTTAACTTCACAATGTTTTTGTCCATTTTTTTTTTTTTTTACATCTCGCCCCTTCGCGAAGCAATGCGTCACGAAAAGCTTTGGTTCCGAGTCATCGTCCTCGGGACGATCGAAAAATATCTCGAAATGAAAAGCAAAATTTTTGTCCATGTCTGTACGACCGTACGCATACGCTCCTCCGGCCCGACGTCGGCCCGGTCCTCCTGCTTTCGAGAGGCATTAGACGCGAGCCGCGGGGAGAGAGACGGAGCGGTGTATCGGCAGCCATGCCAGCGCCGGCCGCGTGAGTATTAGACACACCATACCCGCAGCTCATTTGCCAACTCCGGCAAATTTACCAAATTTAAATGCAAAATCGGCCGGAGCCTCTGTACGCTCTGTTGGTCCATCGCGGCAGAGAGAGAGAGAGAGAGAGAGAGAGAGAGAGAGATCGGAAGAGTACGCTCCTCCCGAAAGCCCCGTTGCAGTCTATACAGTAATGGAAACGGCATGAAAGTGCGAGCGAGTGAGTCGCGCGTTCGCCAGTTGGTTGACGAGCGAGCGAGAACGCACAACTGCACCGGTCGAAGAGCGAACGAGGATGGAAAGAGATAATATCGAGCGATGAGAAACGTAAGGGCGTATCTGGACGCTCTTCTCGTGGCGAATTGTGCGAGTCGCGCCTCTAAGTTTCTCGACGCTCGATGTATATACATGTAAATATACACACGCGTGTGTGCGTGTGTGTGCATAGAGAGGAAAAGCGAGGAGGAATACGCGAGGCAAAAGCGCCAGCACGAGTACGACAGGGTGCGGGATCGACGAAACGGTGGTAATGCGAGGGTGGCGCGCGGGGGGGAGGAACGCTCGGGTTCCGACGCCAGCAGCATCGGCGGCCTGTGGAAATGAGAGGGTTGCAGGAAACTCGAATGGTCGCAGCGGTGCAGTATAGTAGTTGCACGGTTGTCAGGCGCAGCGTGCCGATTGGTTCTCCGGACCGTGTGTTTCTCGCTCTCTTCGCTCTCCAACTCTCGTCTTTCTCCTCTCGGGCCTTCTCTGCCCCCCCCCCCCCCCGCGTACGTGGATGTCCCGTCGATGTATGCATGCATGTCTGGTCCCTTTCTCTTCACGGCGCTTCTTCGTCCGCAACGCGTCCGTCCCTTTCCGTCTGTGCTTTTGCCCTCCGCTTCGCGCACCCTTACGTCATCCCCGCACCCGTCACGCCACAATCGCGTCTCATGCACTTCGGTATACTCTCTCGTTCTTCTGTTCTCGTTCGCTCGATCCACCCCCACCACTTTTCGTACCGCTATCCGGATTACTATGTGGTAGAGAATGCGGTACCTTTTTTTTATGTTGATACTTCAATTTATTTTTCTTGTTAGTTATTTATTTATTTATTTATTTTTATTAAAAGAAGGAGAGTTGCTCTGGGATTGCTGATTGTTGTGAAGAGCTCCATTTTTCCGACCTCCTTGGGGTAAAAGTGGTAAATATCGCACTTTGCCACTTTCATCATATGCGAAAAAAGTTATGAAAACTTTTAAAAATTGTACATTATGCAGACAGAATTTTTTGAATTAATGGAAAATAATGTAGTCGTTTTGAGCCTTGGCTGATCGGCTGCCGCATGAGATCGATGTCGGAAGCTCATTCGTGAGAAACTTCAGTAACGAAAATGAAAAGAAGAGTTTTTTTTTTGAGTTATCAATGACTCGCTTGACTTTAGGCCAAAACTGATGTCTGATTCGTATTGAACGCGGTAAGTATGCAGATTTATGAGGTTCGGAATATTTTTTGAGACCCTTCGAATTTTTGGAAAAAAATAACCCTTTACTGTTCTTTTTTCATTTTTTCATCATCCTGAAACGACACGAAAAAACAGTTTTGTATCACCACCAACAACCTTATCAAGTGAATTTTCCACAATTCCATAATTGCATCCCGAAAGCTAAGAAGTCGCCTTTATGAAATCCCAAAAATCCCAACTCTTCCCCGAACGGTTCGTCAAGAAAATGTTTCATCCCACGGCGTTTCAGTCCCCATGCGAGGGTATTTTCGTCGGTCACTTCTGAATCCGTCACGCACTTCGTCCCATCCCAACGAATTCGATAACAAAAATCCGCGCCAGCGGCGAAAAACAATGTTATTTTGTGCGTTCCCCGTTTACAAAACGTCCTGAAGCGCCTGCACGCTCCGCCGCTATCTGCTACTCAAAGTTTATATGGATAAAAAAAGAAACAAAAAAATAAAAATGAAATAAATAAAAAAAAAAGAACGTTTCCTCGGCATCCAAAGGTGTCTCATTTTTTTAATTTTTTTTTATTTATTTTCTCCCGTTACAAAGCCCCGTCCGTTACATCAATGCCAGCTCTCCCCCCCCCTGGTTAGTCTCGGGGGTTGGGAGTCGAACTGAGGGCGAACGGAAGTGTGACAGCGCTTCGGTCGGTCAGTTCTCTCGTCACACATCTACACGCATCCGTCTAGTACCCGCGCTCCGGGTACCTGTCGATTATTATTCTCGCATTGCACTTCATCGGCGCTTCGTCGTTGTTTATCGATGTCGTTTATTATTCATCGTTTATAGCGGGGCGGTTCTGGCCGCAATCGAAGCGATTCGCCGGGCCGCCCGATGAGCAGGGAAGCCCGGGGAAAGGATGACGATGCTAGTTACACGTTGTACGAGTTTCGTGTTACAACGAGAGAGCCCGAGAGAGATGGAGAGGTGGCGCATATACATATATATATATATACATATATATATAAAAATATATGTATATATATATATATATCTTATATGTATATGCGTGTGTGTGTTGCTCGTCGAACCTTTATACCCATCAGGGTGGATGTTTGCCGGCTCTCGGTGTATATCCGCTCGAACGAACGCTTTAACCGGATGTACACGCAACGAGAGACACCTCAAATCGCGCCCATATACGACGCGAATACATGCACGGGCGAACCGTACGTGCTTGTCTATGGCTTTAACGAGTGTCGAGTGCAAGCTCGACCGAGAGAAACGCTCGGAAGTTGTTTTTGGAAAATGGGAAATGCGGTTTATCGACTAAAATGAAGCAAAACATCTCGCTCTCCCGTTTCCCGAAAGACGAATAATAATAATAATAATAATGGTTATAACGATCCCAGCTGCTATCGGACGGTAAGTAATTTCATTTCTTTTTCTTTTTTTTTTTTTTTTTTTTTAGGTCATCCAATCCTTTGTACTTCGAGCAACGTCGGGAAAATTCCTTTTTTTTTTGCTTGAACGACCCTAATTGCTCGGCTCTCCGAAACAAGTTCGCCTGCTGTTGCCCTAAAGACGAATAATAATAATAGCTATGACAATCCTAGCTGATATCAGACGGAAAATTGTTTTCTTTTTTTTTTAATGTCATTCAACCTTTTGTCCTTCGAACAACGCCGAAAACCAAATATCAGACGGTAAGTAGTTTTCTTTCCTTTTTTTTTTTTTTTCAATGTCATCCAACCTATTGTCCTTCGAGCAACGTCGAAAACTTTTTTTGTTGCTCGAGCGACCCTAATTGCTCGGCTCTTGCGAACCATTTCGCACTTATGTTACCCCAAAGACGAATAATAATAATAGTTACGACAATCCTAGCTGATACCAGAGGGTAAATAGTTTTCTTTCTTTATGTCATTCAACCTTTCGTCCTTCGAGCAACCTCGAAAAACTTTTTTTTCTCGTGACTCGAACGACCTTAATTGCTCGGCTCTTGAGGGGGCGTAAGGGACGGAGCCGATGGGGTTGTGCAAAGGCTTTTCATCCGCCATTTATTCTCGAGACCGGGCAGAGCGTACACATACCGCTGGGAAAACGAAACATCGCCATGCGGGCATCATTAACGGCAGCCTCATACAAGCAAAGCCCCATGTTTATCCCGGGAAAGCCCGACGGTTTTTCCTCCCGCGCAGACTCCTTATCAACAATTATCAGAGAGTCCCTAAAAAAAGTGGAAACCATCATCGATGACTAAATGAACTGTCGAGCGATTTTCTACACATTATAACAAAATCTATTTTTATTTTACAATCGAAGACGACTGCAAATTCGCAAAGGGCGAAGAACAATCGGAAGAGGGAGACAATGATTGGTGTGATGTGCGGCCAAAGAATGAGGAATTATTTTCTAGAGCCGGCTTACAGCTCGGCCAGAGCCGGATGTTCAGCGAATTAGCGTGAACAAGATCTTTATTCACGTTTTTCAATACGTTTTGGTCCGAGACGCGGATCATCTTCAGTATTCTTTATTTCAATATTCATTAATGTGTCAATTGACAATTCTTAGTTATTTTACACTACAAAAATAAATTGTAAATTTAATGTACATTAATTGTGCATTAATGTACTTTTTCGTGACTTTAGAATACCACATATTAAATTCACAAATGTTTTGCCTGAGATTCACAAAAACTTTCAATAGAACTAAAGATTTTACCGTAAAATTGCAACGCAGTGTTTGAAACTTGACAATCAGTTTATTAAAAAAAAAACTCTTTGTTATAGTTTACGTTTCTTTAATTGTCTTATAAGCTTAGATAACAGTGCCTTAAGCTAGCCTATATCTTACTGTCTGCAGGACACTCATCGATAAGTGTCTTGCAGACAGTAAGATATATGTTCTCTTAAAGCACTCTGTTCTCTAAGATTTTTTGTCATTCTCGTAACTATAAAATGTAGTTTTTGTGGCAAAAAGTCAGTATTGTCATTTCTACTATGTAATTTTTTTCTCAGTATATGTCATATTCTCGGAGTTTCGATTTTTATAGCATATAAAATGAGCTTCGAAAATCCGCAATTCCATTCCATATGAAATGGATTTCCACATGCTACGAACAATGCGATTAATGTGCTCGCCCGAGGCGCCCGACCCAACACCAATCGCTAGGTATCGATGTAAAGAATGCCAAGATTCGGTCGCGAATCTTGGACCGAAAAGTATCGAAGACCGTGAATAAAGATCGTTGTTCGCGTTAATTCACCGAACATCCGCCCGATCCAGCTGCAGTCGCCTCTGCGAAACGATTGGGAAGAAGGAGACTCCTGATGAGATGCGAAGACGGTTAACAGCGGCCTCGCGAAACGATATTCCGGATCCGCGAACAATGAGCCTCCAGCGGAGAGCCGGACAGTTGTTCCGAGATAGATGGAAACCAGTTTCGTAGTTTCGTTTTTTTTTTCTTTCTTTTTTTTCCCCTCAACATTTTGTGTGCGAAGACTGGACCACCCAGGGGGGTAGCTCGTCGCGCGCTGCACGCGACATGCAAATGTCGCGAGAGGATGTTCCGGACCCCTCGCACTTCGGGCTCTTCGCAGTCGCGCGTCCGCAGCATCCGTTTCGCATTTGATCCAGTTTTCGGGAGACCAGATCTACCGGTGTCGCTGGACCGCTGCCGGACCCCACCTGGACAGGAGACCGATCGGGGGGGCCCACACGCCGCGGACCCCCAGTCGTCATTCTGGTTTTTTCTTCGCTGCTGCTCGAGGCAGATACTCGGACAACTATAGAGAGGGAGAGGTGAATTTCGTCGGCCAAGCGATTATGCGAAACTCTGGACCGAGCTCTCAGTTTCGCGATCAACGCTGGCTTATCCGCACGCTTCGGCGATATCGCGATCTACGGCTCGATCTGTAATTCGGGACGAAAGAGGTGAACTGCGATGGCGGAAAAAATATGACCCGGAAGATATCTGCGCGAGACTAAATTTGGGAACTTATAACGGCCGTGTTCTGCATCGCGGAAAGTTGGTTCGCGGAATGTTCACTTGGAGAACATCGCGGGCGAGTATCGACGTCGATTGAGACTTGCCGAAGATGAAATGCAAGGTCGGACGGATATCTCCAGGGTTATGGAAAAGTTTAGTCGCTTTCAGACTCGCGCAAGTAAATTCCGACTCTTGTGTAGAATCTGTTGTGCTGCAAAAAAAAAAGATGGTTTTTCGGTACTCAAGCGTGAACTCTTGACCGGGTTTCCAATTTTGCGATCGACGCTGGCTTATCTGCACGCTTTCGTGCTGTCGCGCTATGGCGCACCCATAAACATAGTTTATTTTAAGGGTCATCCGCAAATAAACATTTATTTAATTCGAATAAATAATTATTTAATTCAAATTAATATTCATTTAAATTGAATATATATTTGTTTGCGGGTCGTCCGTCAAATAAAATACTTGTCCGGTTGCGATCGACAATTCGAGACGAAACTTCAAGAGGTGTACAGCGACGACGGAAAAAAAAAATGAGTCGCTTTCAGACTCGCGCAGGTAATTTCTGACTCGTGTGTAGAATTTATTGCAATACATACATACATGATTTTCCGGTACTTAAGCACGAACTTCCGATAGAATTAATAATTAAAACGCTAAATCTGCGGCAACGATGTACACGTATAAAATATGTTTTCAAACTAATTCTGGTAAATACTTTCACCCGCGCCGTGATCGAAATTTGATTAACTTTCATTGGGACGTATGTATGTGTGCGTGTGTGTGTGTGTGTGTGTGTGCGTACGTGTTTAAGGGGGCTTGAAATAAATCCTGATTTCCGTGTCGTTTTGCCTCACTGTTAAAACATCCGCTAATAAATAAATTGGTAAATCGCGAGTTAATTCCATTACGTTCGGTCGATGGATCGAACGGGCGATTAATCCGAGGCGGAACGGGCGCGGAAGCCGGGGAGGGATGATAGTCGACGTGGGTCGCGCGACGGAGTAAGCGCCGATGGGACGGATAATAAAAAAAAATAAATAAAAAAATAAATAAAAAGAATAGTGAGAAAATGAAGAGAGGCGAGCAGGAGCTCTCGAGAACGGAGCTATGCACGGGAGATCCGCGAAACGCTGGAGGAGGGGACTCCGGCGGCCTGGAAATACAGAGAAGAACGAATGAAAAAGAAAAATAAAAAGAAAAATACGAAAGAAAGTAAACTCGATGAGAATAAAGAGAGAAATGGAGGATCGAGACAAAAGGTTGGGGCTTCGCAGCGCAAAAGAATTCGATGGACTTGCGAACACAGGGGAAACTTCGGAAATACACGGAATTCGATGGAAGAGTTAGACTCGCGGGGACTTGAGAGTCCGAAGCTACCCTGTGGTTTTCTTGTCGTTTTCGATTTCTGTCAACCAACCGACCGAACAATCGTCCCCGATGTTCATTTCAAGAGTTTTTTTTTTTCATCCTTTGCCTCTTTCCTCGTTCGGGCGCGCGCTCACTCTTCCGGCTATCAGTCATCCGATGTAACGCACACGTCAAAATCGATTGCCAAAAAAAAAAAAAAAAATTATTCACTATTTTTATTTGGAACTTAGCGATACAAGAATCACTGATTAGTGTATCACTGATTAGTGTATCACTGATTAGTGTATCACTGATTAGTGTATCACTGATTAGTGTATCACTGATTAGTGTATCACTGATTAGTGTATCACTGATTAGTGTATCACTGATTAGTGTATCACTGATTAGTGTATCACTGATTAGTGTATCACTGATTAGTGCGTTAGAAAATCTTGGTTGTTCACTTTGAAAGTAATTAGTCTTTTTCTTTTTTCCCTGCCTGGTCGATCATCGACACGGTAAAATTTTTCATTTAACAAACATTGCTTGTCAAACGTATTGACGATCTTACGATTTATTTAATTAAATATATGTGCGCGTTAAAAAAATTAATAAGAAAAAAAATACTAATTTTAACCATTTTTTTCGCGAGACGAATAAATAATTCTCATCTCAAATGATCCTTTTTGCCTTCCTTGTTTTTTCGCTTTTTTCGGTCCACCGTGCTTCACACTCAAATGCAGTATATTTTTTTCCCTGCGTGGTGGATGATCTACACGGTGAAAAAAGTCACATTTAGCAAACACTACTTGTTAAATGTCTCGTTGATTTTACGATTGATTTTATTAAATATGTTGGCACGATAAATATCTAAATAAAATAAAATAAAAATTTACTCTCTTTTTTGTATTTGAACTTTAACGATACAGCAATCACTGATTAGTATACTCCATTAGAATAGTTTGTTTGTTGACTTTCTGAGGATTTCAGTCTATTTCTGTCTTTCACTGCCTGGACGACGATCGGCATGGTTAAAGGGTTTCATTTAACAAACATCACTTGTCAAACGTTTTATTGATTTCAGGATTTATGTAATTAAAAATGTGTGAACGTAAAAAAAAAAAAAATTAGGTAATTAACGACAAAAAAAGAGGTAGATTTTTCTGGACAGAAAATGCTCGTTAAATGTCCCAAACGTTTTTACCTTGTCCCAAAACAAGAAAATTTTATTATTTTCCAACAAATTGAAAATCAATCAAATTTTGTCCTGCCAAGTTTACCGTGACTAACGTCTAAAATATGTAAATTAAAAAAGGTTGCGATGTCCTGCATCGCCTAAGCACGTCCCGTTAATCGACGCGAGAGTTCGTCGATAACTAATAACGAAACGGTGAATTTAAACGCCGCATGAATATTTATAAAGAAATGCGGTAGAGAGAGAGAGAGAGAGAGAGAGAGAGAGAGAGAGAGAGACAGAGAGAGAGAGAGAGAGAAGTTTACGCCATGAAAGGCCATGTAAAGTTAGCTCGGGGATGAGAGAGTGTCTCGTCGTAAAATATACATTCTGCGATGACGCAATCTATCAAGTAACAAGAGAGAGAGTTTGTTGTTGAAAAGAAGAAAAAAAAAAAAAAAAAA
Organism: Amblyjoppa fuscipennis; assembly: GCA_963575735.1. Classification (NCBI taxonomy): domain Eukaryota; kingdom Metazoa; phylum Arthropoda; class Insecta; order Hymenoptera; family Ichneumonidae; genus Amblyjoppa; species Amblyjoppa fuscipennis. The sequence continues at coordinate 8,144,650 of OY754496.1, forward strand.
AAAAAAAACACGCGACGAGGTAATAAGATAAGCAACGCCGCATTCTCCGCGATATATCGGAAAAATGTAGCGGTTTAAATGACTCCGTTGAATCTCGAGCGCACACCCTCACGCTCTACCTTGCGTCACGTAATCCTTTGAATATCGATGGGACACGTACGAAGGTGGGTGTGACTCCCCGATGCCGCCGGTGGCGAGCTCCATCGAGTTGTCCGAGCGCGAGGGAATTTTTCTTTTTTTACCCACCCTGTTTCCCTATTGAGTCGAAAATAAAACGAGCTTGTGCTCGATAGATCAATCAATCAAGATCTATCTCCCGCCGATTTATCCCACCTAATATCGGTATCCGTGTTGTCGTCGGGAGCTTTTCGAGCCACAATAAAAAAAGAAACAATGCGGCTTCTTCTTAATTGCCAGATAACGTCTTGTTTTTTTTTTTTGCCTTTTCTGGTCCACCGCCATTCACATTAAAAGTGTCTAGATCCTCGGCTAGTTTTGCACTTCCGAGTGTGCACATGCGAGACCGGGCCAAAAAGTATATTATTCTACCCATTTATTGTGAAACAAAAAAAACTAATCCTCATCTCGAATGGTGGTCCATTTTGCCTCGTTTGTCCCGTTTGCCCTTCTCGTTTTTTTTTTTTGCGTTTTCTGGTCGACTGCGATTCAGATAAAACGTTTTTAGATCCTCGGCTATTTTTTCTAAATTAGAGTGTACATATGAGACCGGGCCAAAACGATATATTTTGGTCAGTTGTTGCCCATCTTGTTTTTTTTTTTTTTTTTTTTTTTTGCATTTTCTAGTCCACCGTAATTCGCACGAAAAGTTTCTTGGCTATATTTTTCTAAATCAGAGTGTACATGCGAGACCCGCCCTGAAAAGTTTATTTACCCATTTTTCGCGAGACAAAACAATTATGCTCATCTCGAATGATCCTTTTTGACTTTTTTGTCTATAGTCCTTATTTTTACTTTCTCTATTTTGCTCTTCATGTTCTTTTGCCTTTTTTTCTATCTTTACCAATCCTTCGCGAGCCAAAATATAATTCTCATCTTGAATCGTCCGTTTTATCCTTGTTTTTTATTTTTGCCATTTCTGGTCCACCGCGATTCACGTTAAAAGTTTCTAGATCCTCGGCTATTTATCTAAATCAGAATCTATACCCGAGACCGAGTCAACATAGTCTATTTTTGCCAATTTTTCGCGGGACGAAAAAATAGTCCTCATCACGAATGGTCCGTTTTGCCCCGCTCTCTCTCTCTCTCCACGGTAACGTTTATCAGGGGAGTGTCTGTACAAAAAGTGTACGAGCAAGAAACGTTGCCCCGTGGCTGCGAGGCGAATTGCATTTGTACAAAATCGCGTGCGTCGCTCCTCTCGCCCCGCTGCCATTCCAGCGTTGGTCGTGGAGGTACAGGCGAAGCGTGTGGAAAAGCTTCGCAGGGTACGGTCGGCAAACCCCCTGGCTCCCGGAGCGAGTGGTGGACGAGCGGTTAAAACAAATGAGCGGCGAGCTCCGGCCTTAAATTAGCGCCGGCAGGGGTGGTTTTCATTTCCACCCTTAAATTAGGACTAAGCCTACTCACCGCTTGCTCGTGCCTCCAAGTTTCACGGTTTGATCGGATGAGTTACCGCAGCTAAAAGGTACGCCGACACTGATTAACGTCCAACGGGCTCGCGCGCGTCCGCTCGACGCTTCTTCGTCTTCGTCGTCTTCCGCTCGACTCAGTGGGAACTCGACTCACGAGGCATTTCGGCATTCTAATGCCCGGGTAAACGAGTAAAATTCCGGAAGCAATTTCGCTGACTACTCTCGGTACGAGCTTTTCTTCGCACCGCGAAGCGAAAATGGCACGGAGGATCCGTACGATCTGGGACATAAATGGAAGACGACAAAATGGAAATTTCGCTTTGCATAGAGGCGATGCATAATTCGGTGGTTCCACGGAAGTTGGCGAGTGTCTATGAGGGCCCCGGGACGACCAATCAGAATTTCCTACCCGGTGTCGGTGGAAGTGTCGCGGATCAGTTCGGGAGGGACGGTAGGAAGCGAAATCGCTTTTAATCCAATAAAGGTCCTTAATAATCCAATAACCCGTGACGCCGAGGCTCCCGCCGTCAAAACTCCGTTGCTTGGGCTCCGGAGAGAGAGCGAGAGAGAGAGTAGTTCTCGGCGTCTAAGCAAAAAGGGGTTGAGAGATGGTCGTTGACGATGAGGAGGACGGGGGTGAGCGCGCGGATGCCGCGAAGCGGCGACGAGACGGGAGGGTGGGTTGCATCGTTTTCGTACGTGGGTGTTGGTAGAAAATCCACGAACGTTTCTGGAGAGTATTCTCGAACACCCCACCCCGGTCGATCCTTTTCCGTATCCTTCGTCATCGTCGTCGTCGTCATCGTCGCCGACGTAGTTGCGCTACTCGCGTCGCGCGGCCATGTTGTCAGAATCGCCACCGCCTGACGACCCCCCTTTCTCCTCTTAATACCCCCCTGGAGTCTCCCTCTAGTCATCTAGTTCTGGCGAGGGGGGTCTCCGTTATGTAAATGTGAACCAACCCCACGAGCACCCGGCTCCTCGACTGTCTCATTCTCTGGCTGTTCGCCTCTCGCACTCCTCCCCATTGCTCTGGGGGTCTCGCGATCACCAAAACAGCCGTACCGGGGACACGTATAGCCACGTATAAAGGACCAACACTTGCGAAAAGGCCGTTACTCGAAACCCTCCTCGGTAGTCCGAGCCACGGAGAAACTCCCCTTGAAACCCCGGGCCGCCGATCCCACCCCCCGCGAACTGCCGCCAACTAGCAGCCCCTAAATCTAAGTCCAACGGATCTGGTACAGGCAGGGCGGAAAGTTCGCGAGAGCGTATTAGCACAAGGTTTTGGCATTAAAGTTTCGGTGCGATGAAAAATTAATAGAATTAAACGGAACGGATGAAGAGAGATCTTGGGTCTGTTGACGATGACCTCTTTATGGATAAGAGGGGTCGAAATTTTGTAGCCCTTTCGTGGTATTGGTGCTGAAAAAGCGAACTATGGTAGGACGATCGATCGGTCGAAAGTGGAAGCTTCCAAAGCCGAAACTGCGGCCTAAACTCCATTCGGCTAATTGCATCTCTTTAATGTTTGATGGTCCTGCAAAAGGGCGCATGCTCAGATGTTTTTCTTTCACGCGGGAGGAGAGCAACGAGCTTACTCGCCATCTGACTCTGCTAAGCTTGTTTTTTCGCGCGCATTCTGCGACGGTCCAGAATAACATAAATGTGGACAACTCGTATGATGGAAAAATTGTGGGTGACGTTAGCGCAGTGGTTAGCGCTCTTACTTAATAACCGGCTAACCCGGCTTCGAATTCCGGCGACCACGATATTTTTCTATCATTCAAATTTGAACCAGCCGAAGTCTCCGTCCGGTCATTATAATCCAATGTCTGATACAACATTAATCATTGTATCCGCGCCCTTATTTTCGGTCATTAGGGTATTGAGACATCTCCATCGCTAACCACCGCGGTTCCCAGATCGAAACTTTTCATTCAAAGGCATTGGAAAATTGTCAGCGACGAGGAAACCGTGTTATCCTTCATGGTCTCTCGTGCATACATACGACTCTACAAATTTGACTAATTCCCTCCAGAAACCCACTGCTTCACAATAGAAAAGTTTCTATTACTGGTTCGAATCCCGGCGATCGCCATATTTTTCAATCATTCAAATTTCAACCAGTCGTCACATCATCGGCCACGACCAATCCTCCGAAGTCTCCGCCCGGTCATTACGATCCTGTGTCTGATGCAGCATTAATCATCGTATCCGCGCCCTTATCCGCAGTCATTTGGGTATTAAGACCTCTCCGTCGTTAACCACCGCGGCTCCCAGATCGAAACTTTTCATTCAAAGGCACCGTCGGAAAATTGTCAGCGACGAGGAAACCGCGTTATCCTTCACGGTCACCCGTGCGTACATACGACTCTACAAATTTGCCTAATTCCCTCCAAAACCCAGGGGTTCCCTTCGCATCAAGACAAGTGTCTATTATACTGTAGATCCCAGGGACATTCGGGGTTCCTCCTCGTCCGTAATTTCGACTGAGTGCCCTCCCCCGCACGTCCCTCACTTCTATCATCCTCTGTATCGCAACGAAACCGGCGTGGGGTGGTCGGAGGGCAAAGGAGGGCACTCCGAATATCCACGTTAGTACCTTCTCTTGCTCTCCTATTCGTCCGAAGAACCCGAGATGAGTGCAGGAATTCCCAGATTGCGTGAATCCCCACCGGCCTTGGTCCTTTTCCTCGTCGTTGACGTTATAATGTGAGTGCGCCCACCTAGACCGAGGCAAGCTTCTAAGCTAAGCTAAATAATGGCCGGCGGAGAAATCCCGTACGGGGGTTGGATAGTCGGGCGAAAGGGGAATCCCGCTGACGGGAAGAGAGCAGGAAAATGGAAGTAGTGGCGATGTGGGGGGGAGCAAGGTTGGCGGATGGATGAAAATAGTTGTAAGGGTCGACGTGGCGTAAATGTAAGGAGGGCCAACCCTACATTTCGCCGGATGGCGTGCACTCTCGTCGTGCATCCCCCAACCGTGTATTAATCGGGCGAACCAAATATGTACATACATATACATATGTATGTATATATATATATATAATGTATCTACACGAACGTGAGGGACTTCCTTGCAAGCCTTCGCAGCGACCTGGACATCGGTGATCTTTCCGCCTGTGTGAATGCCCCAGCATCATACGCGACCCTCCCATCCTCGGACGTCGGCCTCCCAACCCCGTCCGTGTGTTTGGCCCGCACATGCCCCGGACGACACACCAGGAATGTATGAGTATTCATTTAGGGACCTTCTGCCGGGTAGTCCTTTCCGAGCGGCGGTCGTGAGCTAAGAAAAATCCCTGGGCGAGTTGGGGAATCCACTCGCCCGCACCGTTAGAATTTAATCTCGAAGCGAGCGTCGAGAGCAGAAGCGGAGATGCTCGAGTCTTTGAACGAGTGTGCATGTGTGTGTGTGGGAGTTTGTGTCGGTAGGGCGAGGTCTGGGGCAGTGTCCACGCTGTGTAACGTTTCTCGCTTGTAGCACGGTGGCTTGATATGAACGCAAACACATGGAGACGACGAGGATACGCGCAGATGCGCGCATGGTAAAGACATCGGGTGGCACGAAGAGCGAGGTACGAATGCACGATAGGAGACTTACTATAGATTGTATCCTGTGACGTGTGTATATAGACACTCGTGCGAGTTTGCAGGGAGCGTGAGAGGGAGATAGCGGGAACGGTGTCGTGCACTTCGATGTACAAACGGGGGAGGCGAACGGGTGTTTCCATGCGAGCTTGCTTGTGTGCTGGTGTTTGTCCTTACCGGGCAGATAGCGTATATCTGGACGATATGTATTCGAGCCACCCCCGAAGGGAGAAAGCAATGGGCGAGTGGAGCGGGTATATTCTAGCTCGGCTCTTCGGAAGAGTGGGAGTTTCCTCCGCCGTGGAATTGGAGGTGGTTGCGTCGGGCTCCCTTGGTCGGGTAGGTATGCGGCGAGCACCGAGCGGAGGTACGGGGAGAAATTGCCGAGGAGCAGCACGAGGAAAGGGGGGCACGTAAGAAAAATGCCGGAGCGAGACAGCGACGGCGGCGAAAGAGGAGGGACGCATTGGTAGGGATGTTCGTGACGGCGCAGCGGGGTGGAGTCCCGGGGGGCGGTTGAACGAAGGAGAAAGACCGCCGGGCTGAGAGAAACGTGCCCTCAAAATCGCGTACACCTTCCTGAGGCTAACTCTCCGTAAAGATTGTAGAATTCCATATTTTTCCTAGAAGGTCTGTTACAACCCTGGGAGCCTAAAAAGGGCCTGTCCAAACAGTCACGTCGGAAATGGAAAAGCCAACGAATTCAACGCATTCGCGGTACTTCCGCGACGGGATGGAAAAATGAAGTTCCCAACTTGATTAAAACTTCGTGAAAACTTCGTTAACAAAGGGGATTCCTCTCTTTGGGGAAAAATGTCCGTAACAAACGGGCACCGGCTAGCGATATCAAGCGATGGTAACAAAGAGTTACCGCGAGCGTAATGCAGGTGGGGTATCCGAGGGTTGCACGAACACAATGAGAGTCTCTCGTACGCCGGGCCGGGAGAGGATGTGTGGAGGAAGAAGGCCGAGGAACGGGGTGGTCGAGAAAGAGGATGAGGATGAGGGTTTAAGGGACTTGTGTGTTGGTTAGGCGGTCGCGGATCTGGAAACTGTAGCGGGGTACAACGTTGTCCGGGGGTTGTCCTTTGCTAAGCCAGCGTTAAGGGTGGCCGGAGAAGTAAGCGAAGCCGAGGCGGAGCGGGTTGTGCAGGGGTGGTCGGCGGTAGCGCGGGACGGAGAAACCCGACGGGGGGGTTCGGAAACCCAAGGGAGGCACGGGAACGAGTCCGGACGGCGAGAGGCGAGCGACGGAGAAGGCGATTGCGGAGACGCGGGCAGCCTGGCAGGACGAAGAGGAAGGTGCGGGTATAAGCAAGAGGCGGTAGTTGGTATTAGTAGTAGTAGAAGCGCGGCGAGTGAGAGAGAGTCGTGCAGGTTGGTAGTCTTACAGATCAATAAAGCTAACCACCCTCTTCGTCCACCCGTCCACCCCCCCGAGAAGACCTCCCACCGTGAGCGGCTCGTTCGCGCCTCAAGAACAAACCCCCCCGATATGTCTGACAACAATGCCCGACCGATGGATTAGACGCTTCCGTCGCCATTCCTCGTCCCCGTGAGGATCTTTCTTTACTCGCCTTTCCGACGGTTTTCCCGATAGTCTTTTCTCTTGTCTTCCAATAAAAACGGAGACAAGTAGCCTCTTTATTCCTCGGGCCCGCGACCGAAGGGTCTTCGAGGGAATTTACCATTCGGGACATGCAAGAAATCGGAGAAGTCTCTAAATGGATGAGTCGGAGGAATTGATAATCGAACAGCCAGACAGTTCGCGGTAAGGTGGATGTCCGACGAAGTTCGCCAAGTCAATAATTTCTTCGGCTCCATCCAGCGACTGCAGTCGCGGTAGTCGCGGCGCTTGGTAATTAAGATAAAGAGAGCAAGCGCCCATTTCCCGCTGACCTTGGGGCCGGTCGCGTGGCTATCCTTTTTACCGCGTTGTGGTTTTTCCGCTCGCTTCGGCTCTCATACAAGCGGATACGTAAGATACATCCGTGCATACACGAAAAAAAAAAAAAAAAAACTGTACTCACAGGTACGTCTACGTGTAGTAGCCATGCGATCCACGCTCGGATTCACGTTGAGCAAGCTCTCACAGGAGGAGCGTGCGGAGAAGAGGCGAGCCGGTGGAAGAGTGTTGGTTGTACGGCTTTTGCATCGGAGGAGGGTTTAGAACACTCCCTCTCCCGCAGGAGTCCGTGCTCTCCGGCGGGGTGCAGCATTCGCACACTCCAAAGCCTCCCTCCGTCTAGGAGGGTTGCGGAGGGCAGCTTCGGCGCAGAGACGCCGCGCGGGGCGCGCGGACGGGCGTTCCACCCCTTTCAGATTACTTTCTCGGTTCTTTCTTGAGTCACCCTCAAGCAAGCGTTGGACGTGGTAAAGGCGGGCGAGGAAGGGTGGCAAGAGGGTGGCCGTACGGTCTGCTCGAGGCACTGGTAAGAGCCCCCACCACCCTACACGCTTCCTTATTGATCGTCCTCAGCAGGCACCACCGGCACCAGCAGCCACAGCTCCGGAGTTGTTCCTCTCCGCACTATCGTCCACCGCACGCGGCCTTTCCTCCTTTCTCCTTCTCCTTTATCCCGCGCTCGCTTAGGTCCGGCCTTTCCTCCACTTCCACCCTCATCGCCCAAACCAACCACCCATCCCTCGCCGATCTCTCTCTCTCTCTCTCTCTCTCTCTCTCTCTCGCACGCACACACTTGCGAAAACGCTTTTGGCCAGAGGAAAACGCCGCGGGCTCCGTATCCCGTGTATACCGTACGTGCGATGAGGAACGAGCTGCTGAGAATCGTCGACCAGCAGCTCTTGCGTATATGATATAGCGGTTGAAGCCACCACCCTTGGTGGATCTCGTGTTTCTATGTACCCTCTACGTATCTCTCTCTCTCTCCCGCTCTCTCTCACTCTCTCTTTCTCTCTCCATGGACCGACCAAAAACCACCTACCTTCCTTCAGCGGCAATGCGCCGCTGGTAACCTCGAGCACAAAGCACCGCATGATCCGTGCTTCTGCTACCGTCCAGCCATGCCTCTATCTATCTCAACGTACATTGCAACACCGGGAGCTTTACTACGATTTTCATCTATCCGAGGCCAGTGCTCGCGTATTAGTACGGTGAATGGGGCATACCCGTGGTGGATGTAGCCCGGCGCAGAGGCAAGAGGACGGCTTCCACAGGGAGAGAACCGCACGATTTCTCATTCCGAAAATCGCTCATCGGGAAAATTACGTATCCAAATAAGTTCGCCGAGTAGTCAGCGTTCGAGGAGAGTCGCTGATGCGCGAAAGTATTTCGGAATAATAATTAATGTATTCGCCTGCTATGCGTGCAGCGCTAATTCGGAGAGCCTGCGACACTCTTCTGATAATCGCAAGTCCGGAGGACGTCTTCGACGGAGTGGTTTTTTTCGGGACTCGTCGAATTGGGCGATGATTAACGGCTTTGTTGAAATTCGCGAAGATTTATTGCAATTTGGTCTTACTCTCAGGGGGTCAATTGATTATGTGCAGAAATGCAAAATTTCATGGAAGATCTTCATGCCGCAAGATCGGGGGTTAATCTTGAGTCACGAAATTTACATTAATTTTGATTTACGTTAAATCATTACAATTACAATTTACCGTCGTTTTCGAAACGCATACGTTCTACCGCTGTTCGCGTATAAATATGCACACTGTAAAATTAAAATTCGTATAAAATTTAATCGATCGGACTGGAAGTTTTTATGCAAAAACTGGTATATTAAATTTCATGTACTACTGTGATGGAAAATTATTGTTCAGTGTATTAAAAACATCATCGATACTTAATTTTTTAAATAATTTACTTAAATTTAATATGACAGTACTTTAATTGTAACAAAAAAGTACATTGATTATTCATCGCAATTGTACATGAAATTTTAAGTACTAGTTTTTGCACAAAACCTTCTAGGCCGGTAAATTAAATTTATAATTATCTTTTTTTACAGACCACTGCAAAATTGAAATGCAGATGTGTTTGAAATTTCAGAGACAGTTTACGTAAAAAAAAAACTTTCAATACCGTTCATTATTTTTCAAACCGATTTTTGTTTTTTTTTTTTTTTTACCGTGAACGCATGCATTCTGCGAGCGACTCGACAATGGCTCGTCAATAACAACCCCGGATCAGTTTTCGGGTCAGTTGACTGAAAATTGTAAAAAAAAATTAATTTAAATTAGAATTTTTTTATTTCCGGCTTCTGAAGAAGAAGATCGAAGTTGAAGAAGCAGCTGACGACGGTTCGTTGCCGAAGTCGATGCCGAGCGAAAGTCGAACAGGTGCCGAGCACGTGGCGTTCGATCGATTTCTCTCGCAACGAGTATTCCCGCGGCTTTATTTCCAGTCTCCATCTCCACCCCCTTCCGGTTCCATCGGGCTTTTGCCCGGCTTTTTTTCCCTCCTCGCCGAACGCGTTCATTTTTTTCTCTCTCCTTCTTTTTTTTTTTTTTTTTTTTTTTTTTTTTTAATTGTGTGTGCTTTTTTCCATCCCGAGGAACCACTCGCCTCGCCGTTTTTCATTCATATTTCCACGGTCCCGCGTCCGTTCATCGAAGTAACGCGACGTGTTGCAGAATCGATTTTGAATGGCGAGCAGCTCTCTCCACAGCACGCGACCCTCTCGCTATGCTAGTCTCGCTCACGCTCACACAACCACCGATTCCCGTAGGTCGGGGTTACATTTATATGAACTCGACTTTCGTCACGAGCGCGCGCGCGCGCGTGGCAGGACGATTCGACCATTTTTTTTTCTGTTTGTTTGTTTGTTTTTTCTTTTTTTTTCATTTCTCTCTTTTCCAACGTCGTTTTTTTTTTTTGAGCATTTTACAATCCAACGGCTCCGCCACTACGTACCCGCTACTGTTACGGGGATTCCCCGACAGAAAAAATAAAAACACAAGTGTATGTTTTCGTGTGCACTCTGTCCCGCTACGATGTCACTCGGTCGACTTCCGGTCCGTACGAATAAACGATTTCGACTCTGTCTGAGCTTCGCAGTTGTCTATCACTCGACAATTTGACGGTCACGCGGATCGATAAATCACCGATCGTAATTATCGAGTAATCCCCAATATCGAATATATTTTATCGCAACAGTCGAATTGTGTCAGCATAAAATTTCGATCGATTTGGCTGTCACTCGAGATCCAAGACACTTGAGCGATAATGTCGAAAAGGTTTTCTTTCTTCAATTTTATATTAGTAGTAAGAGGATGAAGTTTTTATGCTGAAACAGGTATATTAAATTTCATGTACACTTGTGATGAAAAATTAATGTTCAATATATGAAAAACATTTGAAACGGATTACTTTTATTGATTTACTTTCATTTTACTATGAAAGTACTTTGATTTCAATATTCTGCTTTAATTTCAATGAAAATGTATATTAATTTTTCATCGTAATTGTACATTGAATTAAATGGAAGTTTTTGCATAAAAAATTCTACTCTGATACATTGAATTAACAATGTTTTTCATAGTGTAACAAACACAATAGCCCTGCCGTTTGCACAGTCTTTTCTATACGTGAATACAATATGATTGCACCGAAAAATTATAAGATCGTATGTGCAAGGGTCAGTACAATGATATGGCGACTATAACCGTTTTCTTTTTTCTTTGACATTTGAAACATTTGTTTTTCTTTTAACGTTCAATCTCCGATTTTCATTGTTAAAAAACCTTGGCCGTCACCCCGAATTCCCTATATGATTATTCCTAGGTACGTCAGGGTGATCGAGGTGAGTTTTTAAACCATGCAAATTGGATGTTCAACGTTAAAAAATAAAAAGAAACTTCAAAGCTTTGTCGTAATCAACTCCAGAAACATCGAAATGAAGTAATTCACTCAGGCGCCGAACCGCGCTCGGTCGATAAAGAAATCTGTAATAAATTTTTTTTTTCCCCCACGTGCCAACAACTTCCGGTTGAAAGTAAATTCTCACACGAACCGGATGTCGATGCAGCTTCATCTAGGAATTTCTTTCCGCCCGTCCAAGGTTCGCAAGGTAAAAGAAAATTAATTACAGTTTTGATTACCGACCGAGGGATTTCGCTCGCTCTTTGCGGACAAAAGGGAAAGTTAAGTAGTGAAACTGAGGCAGCTCGGTGCAGACACACACACTCACACGAGCAGGCAGGTTACGTGATGTCGTTTCCTGTACACATGAAGCTCGCAATGCCGTTCCCCGATACACACTCTCCGGTGCGATCGATCTGCGAAACGCGGACATTCGCGGGCATCGGCTAGCCGGGCTGCAGTCTGTAGTCCATACTGCGATATCCGATTGGGGCAACAGCTGACGGTGTTATACGCAAGCGGAGCCGTTCATCGACCCATCGATATTGTAATAGTTTGCTAATAGGCCTTCGATTGTTGAGCGTGTAGCGTCGCCCCGGCGTCGTACACAGAGTACATACATTTACCGACCGTACAACGGTGAACGATGAAGCTGAATATCGCAGTCACCGAGACTCGCGCGCGGGCCGGGCGATCGCGCTGTTACAGATTGACTTTTATATTGTCCTCGACACACATTGCAAACTCGATTATTAGCCTTGTATTCGGAAAATAAATTTATTTCCCGTTACAATGTGTCCCGCACGCTGAAACAATTATACGCAATGATCCGCCCGTTAAAAGCGATCGGGAGCATCGGAACGCGGTTAAACGAATTTTTCGCTCCGCCGCGGAATAATAATTCGTTCTTTTTCCATCCTTTCTTTTATTTCGGAGATAAATGACATGCTCGACAATTTTCCGTGTAAGAAAAAAATTTTGAATTTAATGTAACGGACTGAAAGTCTCAAACTTATGCAAATTTTGTGTACAATTGTGATGAAATCTTAATATACTTTTTCATTGAAATTAAAGTAAATTATTGACATTATTAGACTTAAAGTTTGAGTTTAAAATTATTAAAAATTAAGGTAATTTGGCAAAAATAAAGTACTCCCGATGTTTTTAAATACACTGAACATAAATTTTTCGTCACAATTGCGGATGAAATTTAATATACCAGTTTTTGCATAAAAACTTCCATTCCGGTACATTAAACTTCGCACGAATTTTTTTTTTTTTACGGTGCTGCTCAGTGGCCCTTTGACGGCGATTGGCTCATACCGGAAACTCGATTACAGCCCTTGTATTCGAAAAACAAATTTATTTCCCGTTACAGCGTGTACACTGAAACGATTACACTCGACGATCCGCCCGCTGAAAGCGATCAAGGGCAGCGAGGCACGGTTGAACGAATTTTTCTCTTCGCCGCAGAAAGATAGTTAATTCTGTTTTTTTTTTAATCCCTTCTCGTTCATTCGATGATCCATGCTCGGTAATTTTGCTCAGTAGCCCTTTGACGACAATCAGCTCATACTCGAAACTTGGGTAGGGTCGACGACGTGGTTCTTCGTAAGGAAAAAAAAAAAAAAAAAAAAAAAAAAATTGTAAAAGGAAGACCACGTTGGGAAAAGAGAAGGCGGCGTGCAAACACTTTTTTACCACCGCCATTAGCGATGACCACACTAACACGCACAGACGACATCGTACTCTTTACCCGCGGTCATTGCAACGAATGGGCCAGCGCGACGACAGCGGTCGACTCACAAGGCGGATCGTGTGTCCTCAAACAATCGACGGAGCTAACCCTTCTCCAACGCCCACCCGTTTTTCTTTATTTCACTAGACCGCTTTCTAATTATGTTTGCCCGGCTGAGTGCTGCGGCGCTTTTTTTTTCTCCTAATTAGTCACTCGTTTAATCAGTCGACCATTCTTCCTCCCTCGCTGCCGTCTCCCTTGCCCGCTGTGTCGCGCGTTCCTCTAAGTTATTTGTATAACTTTGAATTTTTAATTTCGAAGCAATTGTCAACGTCAAAATTCTGCATACGGCGAGAAATGCGTTTCGCCTCGCAGTTTCATCCGGTAAAAATGAGACTACTTTTCTTTCGAGTGTCAAAGTTTCGAAGTCATTGAAAATTAATAAATTTACTAAAAACAAAAGAGATAAGGTTTCAAAATTTTTTTTCTCCAGAGTCTTGGAGAACTTTGGATTTTTTATTTCGAAGCAATTTTCAACGTCAAAATTGTGCATACGGGCGAGAAGCATTTCGGCTCACAGTTTGATTTTGTAAAACTGACATTTTTTTGAAAACTGGAATTTAGATATTCAAATTACAAATTTTTGCCGAAAATTTACAAAAATGTGCATTGTAAATAAAAATTTTATTGTGAAATCTCAAAACAGTTATTAATTTTACTGTAATTTCAGAAACAATTTAGAAAAAAAAAACCTTCCAATACCGTTCATTAATTTTGTAACGAAATTTTTTTACAGTGTATGCAAACCATTGAAAATCGCAATTCCAAATCTCCATGTTCCTCAAAACGAAGGCACGTGGTCTCGATGAACGATTCGGGGGCGTCGCGTTGCTTCGCGAGCGAGCCAGAAATGGGAAGAGCGAACATAAGTGAAAAAGCACGTGTGTATCTGCGGTCCGAAACGAGTGCGAAATTCACTTGTAAATTCAAAGCTTGCGCCAATCGAGAGAAGATTGCATAAGAATGACGGCACCGCTCGAAAAAAATAACCACAGCACAAAGTAGTACAGTGGTGGCTTTATAAAAAAAATGTCGTAGATATAATAGTAATTTTTTTTTTTTTTTACTTTGCTACCTTTCTGCCATAGACGGAATTATTACATCGCAAAATGTAAAAAATTAAAAAAAAAACACGAGAAGATTTATCCTGACTCAAAGTGCTGTATATATATATATATATATAAATTTCGTGAAAATAATAGTAATTTTTGAAAAACTGGTCCTTCCTGCCATAGACGACTCCTCAGTTTCGATTTCAATTTTTCTCATGAAATTGGTAACTTTTATTATATCTGTCTCTCACTGAATAAAACAGCCGACAAAAAAAAAACTCACATTGCCCAACGCAGCACACCGCGATATCGTACAATAAACATCGAAGCCTCATAGGAATTATTAGTTCGGAAATTTTTTTTTTTTTTAAATACCCGAAAACATTTATCCCTACCGGAAGTACGCAAATCCAGCGAATGTTATGCAAAGCGAAATGACCGCATGGATGATGTAACAACATGAAAAAAAATACCGTTTCCCACCCTCTCTCCACCGAGGGTTCATCCATGCAGCGAGCTTGGGTAAACAAGCGAAGTAAAACGAGACCGGAGCGAGCTCTGCGGTCGCCATTTGTCTAGGAATATAAGCTTCGGAGTATATTGAATATCGTTGCGGGTAGGGTCGTTCATTTTCGTGGAGTTTCCCTCGGCCCTCTCGGTGTGTCGGGAGTCGTAGGTGTCCGATAGCCGAAGGGCCGCGTGTACGGCGGCCCTACGCTCCTAGAAGGAATATATCCATACACGTATACGCGTAACGAGTACGCAACCGAGGCGGGGGGGGGGGGGGGGACGCAAGAGTTGTGGCCATAGGAGAGCGGCACAGTGGACGTCGGCTACAGGGGTTGCGCGAGAGATGCCCGGGGCAAGGAGGCGTCGGGTCGTGGGGGGATGCGACGGGCCAGTAGTGACTCGTAATAGTGAGTCGCGGTGGTAGTGCAAGGGGCGATAGTGATGGTGCACTGATAGCAACAGTGGTGGTAGTGATATGGGTGAGTGGTGCGAAGGAGATGAAGCGCAAGGAGCGAAAGCGGGCGCGGGGTTCCGGCTGAGGGCCCGAGAGAGCGGCTACGGTGGAAGAGCGGAGACGGTGGACGAGCGCGAAGAGAAGAGAAGGACGAAGCGGACTGAGGGTTTGGGTTAAGCCACACCCGCAAAAACAGCCCCCCCTGCAGCTCGACGGCCGACCGAGCGCATCGACCGACCAACCCCCGCCGACCACCACCACACGCGACAAGTTCGACTCAGCTTGCAAAAGCTTGCGTAGGATGCTAACGTGCTATCCGAGAAGCGGCACCGGCGAAAACCCCCTCCCCACCTCGAAGTTGTCTCGGGTGATGGTGGTAGTGCCAGTAGTAATGGTCATTAGACTGGTGGTAGTCGCACCCGAAATAGTAGAGTAGTGGTGGAAGCTTTGCCGTATTATACTTTCCTACCTAGCGCGATAGAGGACTCGCCCCCCTCTTCCCCCCCTCCCCCCCCGAAGCAGATGAGGATAGAGTACGGGGACTTAATGCGAAAGACAAAGAGACATGGTCGGAGTGTAATGAGGAAAATATAGAAGTGCCCTAGAGCTAGATAACCAAAGCCCTAAGCTAGGAGAGCGAGAAATTCGGCACGTCAAATGCTTGGTCCGTTCTCGCTCGCCCCCTCCGGCCTCCGCCTCGTCCTCGCCGCTTCTCGCGCCCCCGCGAGGGGTTGTCTCGTTCAGACCGCGCTACCCCCGCATAGGTCGGTCGCTCCTCGGACTCTCTCCTCGTCCTTCTTCCGGTGCAACGCTCGTCCTCACCGATCGTTTCTATTCCTCGCATCCCGCATCGGCGCCCCTTCTCTCGCTTCCTAATAACCTTCCCAGAGCGCGGGCGAATTCTATGGCGCGGGAGCGAGGGGTTGTATAATACATGGTACCTACGACCCCCTCTTCCCCCAACCCGCCTCAACCACCCTCGCTCGACCGTGTCGCGGTTCTCCTCAGCTTTATCTCTCTTCTGCTTTCGGACTCGCCTCGCGAGGAAACTTTCGCCGCTTTCTCACTTTACCATCGCTACGACCAACGCTTGCGTCCCCGACGTCCGACGCTGCCGACGGCGATTCGCGAAACCCACCCCCGACCTTCCCCTCGCACCCCCGTTGAAGCCACCGTTCGACCGTCGCTTCGCGGGACTGAAAACCGAAGAAAAGTGCGAAAAGCTTCATTCTTTCGCGCGGGAAAACTTTCGAAACTCTCCGAGGGGGGTGGTCAGGGTGGCGAGTTTGGACCGGGGGCGGAAGTGGGGTGGAGGGGGAGGGGCGAGTTTCGGAAGCTGCCGTTGTGGCAGTCGGGGCCGATCAGCCACGCTAGAGAGTATGAAAGTTTCGGAGAGAACGCGGGCGAATGCGGAGAGGGCGGAAGGGGGTTGAAATAGAACGAACGAGGTATCGGGGCTTACGGAAACGATGAACTATATATTCGAAACTCCATCCTATAGCCTGTGTGTATGTGTACCTGCTACTGTGTCCTGGTACATCCGGGCCTCGAGCCGGGCGCTTTCCCAGGAAGGTACAAGCCCGGCAAGGAAATATCTCGTTTATTATAAATTATAATTGAATGAACAGCGGAGGGGGTGGGACGAGGGGGGAGGACGAGGGCGTAGAACTACACCGATGACTGATGGATACGAGTTATATCGAGTTATTAGTAGTTAGTCGCAAAATTATTATCTCGAGGTAAAAAAATCATAATGTCGCGTGTTCGACGCGCATAAAACAAAATAAATAAATAAAAACAACCCTCGATCACTGCACAAGTACATCGAAATATGCGTCTCGTGGTTATCTGCGTGCGATAATGTTATTCCCTCATTTCATCGCGAATTATGTCTCGAAAAATCGACAAGATTCGACGTCACGGCTCGACGAAAAAACGGAGCGCAGCTAATTATAGGCTCTTGACATTTGGGATTGAACAAAAAAAGCAAAGTTTGCTACTCGTTCCTCCGAGGATTGTGCGAGGCGGGACGAACGGAGAGGAGCGACGAATCGAGGTGAATCGCCGAGTGAATGGTTCTCCTTCTCCGCGAAGCTTAGCACCGTTGATGCATTCCAGACACCGATGTTTTGTATTTTTTTTTTTTTTTTCCACTTCTTCCTGTCTACCAGACACATTCCTCGAGGCATTATATTCACGTAAGCGCGGCGTTCTACTTTTTGTTGTTGTTGTTTTTTTTTTTTTTTTTGTCGTGAGCGTTTGCCCTTTCGAGAATAGGTCAGAACGGCTCTGACAGTGACGTCTTCGCGATATGTCGAGAATTAGTGATTTTCTAGGCAACGGGCGTTCTATAAACGCGGGTCTGTACGAACGGCGGACGGTTCGACGAGGCGCGCCGACGGTGGTCGTACGGAAAGGGGTTGGTCCGCAGCGGCGGCGTCGTAAGGGTGGCGTAAGGGACGGCTTTAATTAAGGCAAGTGGAGGAAAGAAAAATCCCGAGGGAATTTATAGAGGTCCCGAGTACAGCGCCGGTAGTGGCCGCTTTTCTGTATACGCCTGGAGTCTCGAACGTCGAGGGACCGAAGGGGAGGAACGGTACCCCGCGCGCGCGAATGGTCCGCCCGCGGACGACGTCTCGCCGTAGATACCAGGACGCTGGGACGAATCGTCCGGGCACACAGAGCGCGAAACAGCCGAGGGGTTCCTCGAGGGCGAACCTTCTAAACTCTAAGGGCTCGGGATTCTCCGCACCGCACCGCACCTCGCCCCCCCCGTTTCCACCCTCGACGCAAGGCCATTTCGGACCTTCGAAACGACTGTGCCTTTGTGTGCGTCTGTTCTTGTGCATATGACGACCCGAGCACCCCCTCTCGTCCTCCCACCGCCATAAAAGGTCTAAATGCAAAGTAGAGTTTACTGCGTTAATTTCCTTACGCAATTAAACCAAGAATTAAGGCACATGAAGGCACTTCGCGGTCGAGATAAAGTTTTCTTATCTATTACCGTGGATAAGAAAACTTAATCGGGAAACCTTAATTTGAAAAACATTAATTTTGAAAGACATCACTTCCGGTAAAAAAAAATTACATTTTCAGACGGGAAGTGACGTTTTCACTGGATAGTGTCTCTTTTAGAAAGCGACGTTTCTCCTAGATGGCGTCACTTCCGGTCGAAAAATGCGATTTGTTAATCGGTAATGACGTTGCCCTTAGATGAGGTCACTGTCGATATATAAACGATAGCCTACCGTTTAATCAACTCATGGAGCGACAAGGTGCTTAATCCGCTGTATCTGCCTTAAGGACTGTGCAGCATCCACCACGGACCATGCTTCGCGACGCGATATTTAAACGCATTGTCTCCGAATGTTGTAAAAATTTGTGTAAAGTCCCATTTTATTCCATTTATCTAAGTATATCCAATGTAAATTTGGTCCAAAGAAATAATTAATATTTCATTGCTGCGTCGTTATTCTTCTCGAGTCGCCTGCGTCCCGCCGTGTCAAAGTGATCAACGGCTATAGCCAGCGTTTTTCGGGAATCCCTCATTAGGGATTAACAAAGCGACGCAACATCATCGAGCTTTCCATCCTGCTCCCACCCCGCCGCCGCGAACGTCGTTGCCTTCGCCCCGCGACTTCGATGATTGTCCTGTCATCCGAGAGTTTGCTTGGATCGAGCTCGCACAAGCGCAAACCGCGACATCATACACAGTTGTGCACAATGCGGACGGAGCGCACAATGCGACTTGTGCGCGCGTGCCGCGGAACATGCCCTCGAGCGAGTTGGCGTGAGAATTGGCGTGCGCGCGGAATCCGCCGGATCGGCGCATTATTGGGGGATGCGCGCGGTTTGGGAGGAGAGGCGAAGGTGGCTGATGGGTGATTGAAGGGGATCCGTTTATCTGTGTGCCGCGCATAGATCCGAAATGAAAAGGGTTCGAACACCAGCGGAGAGAGAGTTCGATCGGGCTTTCGGGCTCGGAGAGTCGTTATGAGGAATATAGAAGAGAGACACCCGCGGATGCTGCGGGTTCCCGGGGAGGGCGCATGGCTGACGGTTGCGCCGCTTTCGGATCCACACGAGTTGCGGTGCTCTACGGCCGACTGCCGGCTCGGCGGAAGCCCGTTGTGGCGGTGACTTTTAATCAATCCGATTATTGTCAGGAGAATTGGACTTGGCACCGTTCCTTCGTCAACTCCGATCCCGTTCTCCGTCTCCGTCCGTGTGTATGCGCGCATTAACGTTTTACCGCCATTGACCCCATCCCCTTCCGGCCACCCCATCCGGTTATTGTTCTCCACTCTCTCGAGTCTTACTTTTACTCCCTCACGGTTCCTATCGCTTCTCCTTTCGCCACAGTTTCCCATTCGTCGGTACGTATCGCAGGTATCGTTCTTTTTCTTCCTTGGATTTTTTGTGCCCGTAACCATGTAGGGTGGTTGGATGTGGCCGATTGTTGGGTGAAGCTGCGCAACGACGTTGCCGACATTGGCATGCGGGATTGGGCCAATCATCGAGGGAGCCTGGGATGATAAGTACTTGCCAATATTGTCCCCAAGGTCGAACAACTGGATCGACTGATAATTGGCTCTCATAGCCAGAAAAGTAATTTATTTGACGGCCACTGTTTATTTGGTTTAAGTGAAATATTTATTTTATTTAAATAAATATTTATTTAAATCAAATAAATATTTTACTTAATCTAAATAAATGGTGGCCGTCAAATAAATTATTTTTCTGGGTGCAATGTAGGCCCTCTTTAGGTTTCTTATATAGGGCGAGGGATGTTTTAACGTATAGTTAAAATATTTTCACTTGGAAGACCTCTCAAAGCGATCATACTCAGTCAATGTATTGCCAAGCATTTATTGCCTGCCGAGTACGGAATCCAAAAATCATACGCATGCTTTTATATTGACGCCCGGGTGCACTTTAGCTTGTGCGAAATAACTTGGGTGTGCGCCATCCAGCGGCGAAAGGCGCTGATTGATAGTCCAATGTTGGTGTCACGTCGACCAACCGACGATTGGTGAGTTGATATTCGACCGAACATTGGCCTAAAATCGGCGGACCAAATGGTTTGTGAGCTCATGCATCAACATGCATCAACAGACAATGGTTGGTGAATCAATATTCGGTTGAACATTGGCCTAAAATCCGTTAATCAATGGTTGCCGAGTTCATGCTCAGCCGACCATTGACCTCAAATCGACAAACCAACAATTGGCGGGTCAAACGCAACCAAGTATTTGCCGCAAATTGTCAAACCGATCATTGACGAGTGTTTGACTGAACGTTGGTGATTTGAAAATCGTTACTCCAACACTGGCCCAACCATCGGCCGGGTCCATTCCATCGGCAAAACCGAGTTCGGTGAACCCATTTTTGCCATTCCACCGGCAAAAAAAAATCGGTTCATCCGAAATCTCTCCGTGAATCACCTCCGCTCTTTCCCCGCATCGTCCAGTTATTATTCCCGTCTCTCTCGAGTCTTACTTCGACTCCCGCACGGCTCTTCTCGCTTCTCTTTCATCTCAGTTTCTCATTCACCCGCACATACGTAGCAGTCATTCTTTTTCTTCTCGGATTTTTATGTTCCCTTCGTCCGGAATCTCTCCGCGAATCGCCTCCGCTCCATCCGCAGATGCGAAGTCCGTTTCTCTTTATGCTCCTCGGATTCGTTCGGCATATCAATACGAGGCGAGATTTACGCAGGAGCGAGAGGAGAACCGTGGTGAGAGTTGCGCGCCGCCGGCGCCTTCCACTCTTTCACCCTTAATTGGTTCGTTCTCCGGCGCTCCTCTCTTCACTTCTCTTCCTCGCCTCTCCCTCGCACATCGCCGTTTTGCCACCTACCCTCCTCTTTTTTTCTCTTATTTTTATTTATATCCTACAATTTCCATCCATTGCTTATTCCGTTGCAAGTCGAGCTCGTTTTCACCTCGCCGGAGAAACTCTCCTGGCGAAGAGAGATTCTCCCGCGGGGTGAAAAACGTACCCGGCACCGACGATTTTTATCGGATTACGCGCTTACAGAGGGCGAACCATTGAATACCGAATGCAAATACCAGCGGGTAGATGTGCGTAATTCGATTATTTTCCTCGCCTCGTTTAACAGCTATCAATTGACGATTAATCGTCGAATTCCCGTTGAGAATCCATCGGGCCGATTTAAAAATCGTGAATTCTCTCGCAATTAAAAAAATTCCTTCGCTCCATCGCAATGTCTTATATCGAGAAAATTTTTCCGCATTAACATGGTCCCTCTTCATGATCCGCCGTAATGCGGATTTACATAAACCCAGACAGTCTCTCTCTCCCTGCGCCCTTCCGCGGGATTGTACTCGAGAGCGCATCCTCGACGCCGGAACGGCAGACGGAGGGCGAGCCTTTTTCCTTGTTGTGCAAGTGCAACGAGAGAACCTCGGCGATATCGCCCTCCGGTCGTCTGCCGACCCCCCCCCCCCCCCTCCCGTTCAGCTGCACCCTGACTCTCCAGCTCGCAACCCCCGCGAACCACCTCCCCCCCCCCCCCCCACCCGATGCGCCATCGGTCGCGAATCGCTCGTTCTCCGCGGCCTCGCGGCTTCACCGATTAACACACGCGCCGCCTGTCTCGCGCGTGTGAGAATGAACGCACACGCGTGCGTGACGCACGCAGGTGTGCGTACGTGTGTCACCGGGACGCGTTTGGTTCGCTCGGTCCGAGACTGCCGGATCGCGCGGCCTCTCCGCACGAACCGACGCGCCGTGAGCGTATTGAAGGTAAATCAGGGTATGGAGTTCTCGAGGGTGCGTACCTTCTCGCGCCGCGCGCCTGTGAGGGTGACCATTGCCGAATCAACGTCGGTAATGTGTGGATGCGGGCGAGCTTCACGACACTTATTCCGCGTGCATGTGTGTTATGACCGGCAGCGCGAGCCACACGAGGCTTCCCACATGAACGCAAAGAAGTGGACAGCCTGGCCCTGACACTCAGAAGCACCATCAGTTATATAGAGATCGGCGACGACCCCTCGGGGGTTGGCTCGGACGGGTGCGAGAGCGAGAGTCGAGAGCGGCGGGGGCGGCGCGCGGGGGGGGAGGGGTGGCTGAAGAGAACCGACATGGAGAATCGCTCTCACCGGAGCAAGGGAGGACGAATGCTTTTTTAAATCTAGCCATCAAGGATCCGTCCCGGTATGCTGGCTGAATGCCCGCGTGCATCTCTCGCCTCTTCTCGCCTCCGCGCGCCGATGTGGGTCCACTTCGGACACCAGACCAACGGCACGGCTCTTGCTTCGCACGCGTGTTCGACTGGGCTGGGTAAGCGAGCCACGCGAGCTCGAAGGAAAAGCGATTCCGCCGTATTCTCCACCCACACGACGAACCGCTCGTTCCGTTCGCAATCTACGGGCAATTAAGGGTTGATCAATATATCGGGGATTATTATTTTCTTTTTTTGTTTTGTTTTTTGCTTTTGGAGACAATGGACATCTCGCGCGAGTATTATCTGCTGATTCCGTGTAGTGGCCTGTTGTTGTTAGCAATTCGGGTCGAGTGAGAGTTTGAGTTTTAATTTTTAGAGCCTAACCGATAGACTCGACGGAAACGATAGTCCGAATTTTTTAATTTTTTTTTCTTTTATTTCGTGGAATCTTCGTTAGATTTTTTGTCATTAAAATTTTTACGGAAACGTTTAAATTCCGTTGTTCTAAACTTGTTATGTTGTTCTGTTGCTCGAAATTTGTTATGTTTGCATGACACTAGAGCATCGGCACTTGGATTCGCACCCACACGACGAACCGCTCGTTCCGTTCGCAATCTACGTGCAATTAAGGGTTGATCGATATATCGGGGATTATTATTATTTTTGTTTTGTTTTTTATTTTTTGGAGACAATGGACATCTCGCATGACTATTATCCGCGATTTCCGTCTAGTGGCCTGTTTTTGTCAATTCGGATCGAGTGAGATTTCCATTTTCAGAGATCCCGCAGCTCAACCAATAGATTTGTCGAAAAACGGTAGTCCGACACATTTTGTTTTTATGAACTCGTCAGATTTTTTAGAGTTATTAAATTTTGATGAAAACATATAAATTCCCTTACTTTAAGCTCGTTATATTCGTGCGAATTAATTAATTACCGAGAGTAACAACGAAAAAACGTGGCCCGAGTCCATGCTCGACGAACACATCGAATTTCCGGTACTATCGTCGCCTAGAGAGAAGAGTAAAAAAAAAAAATAAAAAAAAAATGGATATTCTTCGGGCTGACAGTGGAACTGATCGAGCGCGATAGCGTGCCGAGTTCTCGAAATTTCCGATCGATTCGAGCGCTCATTTCAATGCTCATCTCCATTTCCAGTCTCCGAGACTCGAATTCCCATAGCGTAGTCGTCCGCTTCGTGTTTCTCTGTTTAATTTAATTACGCATTTTTTTCGTCGTCCCATACATACGAGAAAAATCCGAGTTTTACCGGGACAGAAAAAAAAATTGGAAAAAAAAGTTAAAAAAAAATAAAAAATAAAATAAATCCGCCCTCCCGTCGGATGCGCGGAGTGCGATGACTCGCGGAATCATTTTTCAAAATGTCTGACGCGACGGGGAGTGGGCGGGGTGGTCAACCCCAAGCGTAGGGTGGCAAGATGGCGGCTCTACGGCAAATCGATGGAGGCTAGTCACTGCAGGCGCCCTCGCTTCCACCAGCAGCGGCAGCCCCAAACTCTCCCGCTACCCTCCGCGACCGCGGACGCCGCCGCCGCCACCGCCGCCGTCGACCCGTTCTACACCCCTAGCTAGCGAAGCGATTGCCCCCTTCGCCACCTCCCGGCGCGCAACGCCCTTCGTCGACTCTACGGACCTCGACGATCACCTCATTTTCGAGCACACGCAAGCGCGCCCCTACATCCGAACCTGCTCGCTTCTTGTCGCCTCGCTCACCTGCATCCCCCTGCGTTACGCTCTCGTTCCGACTGCACAGAGCCGTCAACGATTTTTTCCTATGCGTTGAGCCAGGGTGGCAAAAAAAAAAAAAAATGAAAAAAAAAAAAACGTTTACTTAAAAAAAAAGATTTTTTATTCTTTCGAGGAAAAATTCGTCAGCTATGCTGTTTATTAATAATTAAAATGTTGTTAATGTTTAAATAATGTTATTAAAATATTGCCAATGAATGCGAATCCGTCGGCCAGGGAGTGGATTGATTTTTTATAGATGTTTACTTGTTGTACACAGTGAAAAAAAAATTTGTACTTTTTACAACAAATTATTGACCACAACGTCCACGATTTTTTATCTGTTAATTGTTTACTTTACAAACAAAAGTAGAAACAAAAATTGTCAATCATACGGAGAATAAAAAGACGGGTGCGCTGTAAAGACGTAAAACCAATAGCCAAAGAAGAAAAGAAAAAGAAAATTGTTCAACGAAAAAAGGTTACTTAACATTTTTTTTTTTCCAAACGCTTTTGACGAAAATTTGCCAGCTATTTTATTTATTAATCGCTGATTTGTAGTTCAAAGGAAGCATGCCTGAGGGAAGATGGTCACTGTATCTGTGCAAGAAATGCTAAGAAATTGATGGATTTTTAACGCTATTTGTTTGTTATAGAAAAAAAAAAAAAAAAAAAAAAAAACTCCGATAATAAAAAAGGGGTTTTAAGCGCGAACGCAGCGAAGAGTTTGCAGCAACTCGAAGCTCGCCAGCTCCGGTGAGTCCAAAGACGGGGAACCCCCTCGACTCATGCCTCGGCGCTGCGTTATAAAACCGTGAGGTCACCCGATCGATATAAAAAAAAAAAAAAAAAAAAAAAAAAAGCGAAACAAAAGTCGCCCGACAGACAGCAGTGAAGAGGTCGGCAGATGAAAAAAAAGGAAAAAAAAACAAGAAGAAGAAGAAGAAGTAGACGAGCAGCGAAGCGGCCGCGCTCGAATCTCGTAAAACGTTCGCACAGCCTCGACGTATATCCCTGCGAGTCTGACACGCGACCCGGTTTATTCTCGGTCCGAAGCTCGAAGCATCGCGCTGGCAGCGCCGGAGTGCAGCAAGAGCGATATCTATAGGAGAGAAAAGAAAAAAAAAAGAAAAAAAAAAGTACTGGTGGATCACAGAGAGGGTGATAGAACCGAAGGGTACGTAGTCGGGGGCGGGGGCGGCGGCGGCGGGGGCGGAGGGGTTAGTGGAGGTAGTTTGGCGGCTGCACGGTCAAGATTAAAATCCCGAAATTGACGCCGAGGGAAAAATTAAAGTTGTAAAGTTTCCGGTATCTATCAACGTTGGACGGGTCCATACGTCAGGCAACGGCTCTGGCCGGTGGTAACCGTTGCCGCGAGGGTCGGGATGCCTGTCGGGAGGCCGGAAAAATTATTGGCGGTGGTCCTCGGACCGCGTTTCGCGAACGGTCGAGAGCACCGCTGGATATGCGCGTATATCGCGTCTCTTCCCTCCGCGGCCCCCGAGCAGCCTCCCGATGGCGTTCGAGCGGCGGGGGATTTATTTTTCTGAGAGAAGGAGCGATGTCGCGGCTCGGAGCGACTCTCTCCGGCAGCTTCCGGTTATCTCCATGGCGCGATACGCGCACGTACCGATGCACTCCGGCCGTTGTCGCGTTACGTTTCGAGGAGGCCCTTGGAATGTCGAGAGAAAAAAAAGCACACACACACACACACACACACTCAGAAAAATAATTTATTTGACTGCCATCGTTTATTTGGATCAAGCAAAATATTTATTTGATTTAAACAAGTATTTATTTCATTTAAGTAACTATTTACTTTATTTAAATAAATATTTATTTAAATCAAATAAATATTTTGCTTCATCTTAATAAACGGTGGCCGTTAAATAAATTATTTTTCTGGGTGCACACTCGCCGACCTGTTCTCTGCACTTGAACGATCGCGTATACGGCACGATAGACGGCAATGCCGCGGAATAATATTGTCGATCGGAAATGGCCTGGGTCCAAAAAAATCTTTGCCGTCCCGCTGATAGGCGACGCGCCTCACAGAGCCGACCCGGAATGAACAGCGAAAAATAAAAGATGGAAAAATAAAGAAGATACAATTCGGGCTGTGATACGGACGTCGATACCGGGGCGGGGGGGGGGGGGGGGGGGTGGGGTGAATAATACGTCTGGAGATACATACGAGCGCGAGATAAAATTATGAATAATTGTCTGCGGAGACGGATGCATTTGTGTTTATCGCCGCGGTAAGAGTGCAAGGACGGTGCACGGAGGGCGCAATTTAACGTCGTAAATAATGTAACTGGAGCGAACGCAATACGATCAGCGCTCTCCCAGTAATTTCTTACTTGGAAGTACCGCTTGATTGATCGTTCGTTTATCATTGGATCGGGTTTCGATGTATTTACACGCGGCCTCATGGCCTTAGGATTGAGGGGTGTGTTTCGATTAACTTGCGGGCATGAGGGGTGTGTTTCGATTAACATTTAAACTTAAACATCTTTAGCACTCTCGGCTCAGATTACTTCGCTTATGTCATCGGTGAAACGTTTTTTTTTTGTTTTGCCTCATGCAAGTTTCGTGAAAGTCAAGAAACTGTACTTTAGCTCTTCTATCGTCAAGGCTTTATGGCCTTAGTGTAGTAATGAGATACTTAATGAGATATTCATTTGTATGGATGATAGAAGAGTGTCGATATGAGACGGCAGAATCAGTCCCGGTCTAACCATCGATAAAGAAAACATTTTACTTGTACTACAAATAAATGTGTTCTTTGAAGAAGATATTATAATACATTATAAACATTTATATGATATACTATTTATATCATTTATATTATATGTTAGATATTATGAAAATTTATTTCATTTTTAAACGGACCTACATTAGGTCATTTACGGGGTGAACTTCTTGCAGGCATGAGGGGTGCGTTTAGATTACTATTTAAACATAAACATTTTTAGGCACACCCGATTCAGATCACTTCGGTTATGTCATCGGCAACGAATGTTCTTTGCCTCGTGACTGTTTCGGGAAAGTCGAGAAATTCTCGCACACACTTTGGCTCTTTAATCGTCAAGGCAATGACCTAAGGCAATTACCTCAGGTCATTTGGTCATGGAGTTGGCCTCTGCGGACATGAGACGTGCGTTTAGATTAACATGTAAACTTGCAGTTTCAGCAATCTCGGTTCAGATTACTTCGGGGTTATGTCATCGGTAAAACATTTTTTTGTTTACCAGATTCCTGTTTACAGAAAGTCGAGAAAACACCGCTCATACTTCGGCTCTTTTGTCATCAACGCCTCGACCTCTGTTCTCGTGAATTTCTGTAATGCTCGGCACGGACAAAAATTAGACTGATCGTCTCTCGCAGTCTCGGGAGGGATTATCAAGATTTATGTCACGACTCGCCGTCAGATTTTCTCAGAACGTTGAGCTTCTGGAATAAAAAAAAAAAAAAAAAAACGAAGAAAAAACAAGAAAAGGGTAGAGTGGTAGCCGCAAACGGAGGACAGGGTGACGCGAGATGAAGGATCGCGACTCGGGGTTTGGTCCGTACCGTCATGAAAGACACGGGGATAACTCGGCGGACGGTCGGGCGTGTCGTTAATAAACCTTGAAGAAGGGCCATTAATCATCGGGTCGGCTATCTGCCAGCTTGCTCGCGGGCTGATGCCTCGCCCGTGTAAATAGTACCGAGATATTTACCTAAACACGGGAGCGTACACCGGCGAAAAGAGTATCAGCGCGTATAGTTTTCAACCCGTAACATCCCATCCGCCGTGTCGGCCGAGCAAAGGAGAAAGAGACGTGGGTGAGCGAGCGGAGGAATAAAAAAAAAAAAAAGCACGAGCGGGGCACATCCTTAATTCAAATATTGACCGTCCATTTATCAAGCGTCCAGCGGTCTCCGATCCAGCTGCGAAGTCTAATTAGCTTTCGCTCTCTATCTCGGTCTACATCTTTTTTTTTTTTTTTTTTTTTTTTTTTTCAAGACTTATCAGCTTACATTCCGTTCCGCCTCCTTTCATACGCCATTCGATCCTCGCTATCACTCGGCAAATATTTACCCTGTCGCTCTACTTTTCACTCGCTTTAACGTCTCCGACTGAGCGAATTCGTATGCGCGGTAACGCATAATGAATTCGTTTTTTTTTCTTTTTATAAATATGTACCGGTAAATCATTCCACTCGAATGCGAATGTGTATCACGTTGTAAATTTATCGACATAAATAAGTCAAGCAGAAGTTAAAATTAATCAAACAAGTACAGCAAACATTTTGGATTTAACGAATTAATTTTATTTTTTTTTTTTTTAATTAAATAAAATGTAATAAGATTTTTTTAGTAAAAAATAAGTACCAGTAAATCGTTCCTCTTGAATGCGAATTTGCATCACGTTTTAAACAGATCGACACAAATAAGTCGAGAATAAGTGAAGATAAATTTTAAAAAGTCCAAAAAATATTTTGGATTCAACGTATGAATTTCTATCCACGTACCGCATGATCCATTCGTCGTCCACGTGGCTCGTCAATGCGTTCCTCGTATCCTCGTTCTCCAAAATGGCTGCCGGATGATCCCATCCTACTATATATATATATACACACATATACATATATATAGTCACTGCGTTCGCCTTCGGCGACGAAGCGACGACCGAGCGAAATTATTTTACAGTGACAAACTGCGGCGATGACATATTTGCCCGACGTCCTGTAGACACAAGTGGGCTGATCGGAAATCGCAATAAAATTTTTTTTTTTAATAAAAAAAAAAAAAAAAATTACTCAAACCGAGACGGAAAAGTCGTGCAACGGCGAGTTATCGTTTCGTCGAGAACGTACTTCGTACGACTGGTTGGTGATGCAACATAAATTAAACTGCATAGCCGCGCGGCAACCCCAATCAGCCCATGTTCCATGATCGTCCTGCACCGTGCGTATTATCGAGTGATTGTATGTATACGCCCGTATATAGATATACGGTCACGATCGCTGATGGAGCGTGTGTGTGTGTGTGTGTTTGTGTGTCCGAGAACGGGGGACGCGCGCGCTTCGGCCAGGCACGCGGATTCACGTGCAAAAATTGGCGTGCCGATACCGGTGGATCAGGGGTGGTTTGGAACGAGCCGCCGGCCGGAGCGAATCCGCAGGATGCGCGTTTACGGGAGGACACAAAAAATTTGTCACCCTTTACCGAAGTCTCGCGCAACGGCAGCGACAAAAATCCTACGTACACCGTGCGCGCACGCCCTTTGATTCACAAATTAGCTTCGACACGTCGAGCCTCGACGTCGCCGCCCTTTCAACGATATTTTTTTGACGGGTCGATTGGAGCTTTTTTTTTGTGGCGATTTGGGCTTTGCAGCAATTTCATTCGTTTTCTGGTTTTGATAAACCGGACGTGAGTGATTGGCAGCTTGGGGAGGATTGGGCAATGTTGGCCAATCAGGGGAAAACTTAATATCTTGGATGTAAAGTGAAGGGTCGATTAATACCCCCTATTTGCGCTGCAAAATGGGACAGTGGGGCAAAACTTAATTTTCCAATAGTTTTTTGACGCTCCATTTTGCCCCATCAATACATCCGAATTTTTTGCCCCACTGTCCCGTCCAAAAATAATTGGAAAATTGCATCCTGCCCAACTGTCCCATCTAAAAATTATTGGAAAATTGCATTTTGCCCCTCCGTTCTATCCGAAAATTATTGGAAAATTGCGTTTTGACCCACCTGTCACGTTTTGACCCATTCTCCCCTATCTTGCGATAATTTTATGATTCGGGTAGAAGCAATGAACGGAACATAGAAACGCATTATTTTATACGACTTGATTAAAATTCGGTCATTGTTTCGTTAAATTTTTGCGGGGTACTTCGGGCCTATACCGTCACGACTATATTTGCAATAAAGCCACTCAGTGGGCGGTCGGACACACGAGTGCCGCAAAATTTAACTCTATTGTCTACTCACAGGAAAAGCTTTATTTTTGTTAAAAAAAAAATTCGAGAATTTAATGAAAACTTGTTCAGCATGTTCGGAAACATCGAAAAATCATATTTAGAAAAAATGCCCGGATGTGTGTATGTGTGTGTGTGTGTGTGTGTGTGTGTGTGTGTGTGTGTGTATGTGTGACTCAGGCACGAAAAATTCGAACCGCTGTAACTCGAGAATGCCTCGACCGATCAAACTGAAATTTCACACACAGCAGGTGTTGTTAATTGTCAATGTTTACTCAAAAATTCATTGAAAAATTTGAGGCTCTTTTTTTTATACGCTATTTTTAATTTCTTCAAAAATGTCTGTGCACGCTCTACGAAATAAGCCAAAAATACCAAAAGTGCTTTCTCATAGAGGAACCTTCGCGAATAAGCGAACATTATGAGAAAGCGATATGAAAATGTCAATTTCCAACTTTTATGAGACAAAGATATTAAAATTTCAATTTCCAACGTTTATGAGACAGAGATATTAAAATTTCAATTTTCAAATTTTGTCAGAAAGTGCGGTATGAAAATTTCAATTTCCAACTTTTTTTTAGAGTACTCGAAACAAGCCGCCAGCCAGGGTAAATCCGCAGGATGCACGTTTACGGGAGGACACAAAAAATTTGTCACCCTTTACCGAAGATCCGTGCAACGGAAGCGACAAAAATCATACGTGTACGAGTAGTCGTACCGCGCGCACGCCCTTCGATTCACGAATTAGCTTCGACACATCGAGCTTCGACATCGTCGCCCTTCGAACACAATTTTTTTTGACGGATCGATCGGAGCATTTTTTATTTTTTGTTTGGCGATTTGGGCTTTATCGCACTTTCATTCTTTGCCTGGATTTGATACACGCGGCTTTTTGGACGCGCGGGCACGGTCCGGGCATGCAGAACTGGCACTTTGGGGAGGGGGATTGGCGAATGCCCGCTAATCAAGGAGAAACTTAATATCTCGTCTGTAAAGTGAAGTTCCAGAACATAGAAATGCATTGTTTTAGCCGCCTTGATTGAAATTCAGGCGTTCTTTCGTTAAAATTTCGTTAAATTCTCCCGAAACGCCACGACTATATTTGCAATAAGGCCACTTAGCGAGCGGCCGGGGACGCGAGTCCCGTAAAATGTAACTCTTTTTTTTTTTTTTTAGAGCAAGTGGTAACATATTGAAATAAAACTGCACGGTTGAAATAAAACTGAAGTAGGGCGCGTCTGCCCGGTTCGTTTCCAGTTTAAAATTGTTGCGCGCATCAGGTATATTTCAATCTCGCGACCTGATCAATTACGCCACGTCGGTTTTATTGAAAATTAACGGTATTTCTGAATGGCGCTCTGGTCGTTGGTTCCGGAAGGTTCGAGCCGACGATCGTACCGTAAAGAGGGCCGTATTGCAATCGTCGGAAGCCCGGCTCAGGGGCAGAGTGAATACGACTGAAAAATCGCGACGTCAAGGGTTCTTCCGGGCGATCCGCTGGACAAAATGAAATCGCGATGAGCTCGTCGAAATCTGACTTGTGCAGTTTTCAATAAAATCAAGTGAAACTCGTGACGATTAGGAAAGAATTCAATCGCAGGGAGATGCCCGTACGCAACCAACGTCGAGCCACGCGAAGCGCGGCGCGGAAGGGTGGATTCTTTTTGATCGGTTTCCTCGAGTGGCTGCTTGACCGATCTTAATCAAGGGTTCGGAAAATTGTTGAGCTCGTTTGTTGCGCCACGGGCCAACGAGTGCTCCGGCAAACGAACGCGGTTTTTTTTTTTTTTTTTTGTCCGCTCTATCGCGCTAAACTCCATACGAGCTCTCGGTACTCGATCTACAACGCTCGAAAGAATTCAACCAGTCGACGAATTGCTCTCCCTGTTCGTTATATCCTCTTTGAATGGTTACCGTATTTTTCCGTCAATATTGCGTTTATCTCCGCAGCGGTCAATCCGAAACTCGTTGAAAAAGCAATATGCCGTCTCGATAAGTGGAACAAAATGTTCGTTGGATTTGGATAATTAAAAAAAAAAAGAATTTATATAGGTCGAGAGCCTGACGCACGGCAACCCGGCGTGCATCCGCGAAGACCTTGCTATCGTGCGGCAGGAAAAATAATACATACATTTTATACCTTTCCGTTTTTACTTGTATTGATACTTTTTTTTTTTTTCATTCGCCGATGCAGTCGTCGGGGAATTGTTTTTAATTAAGGAAAATTTTTTTTTTTTTTTTATTTATTGCGAACGCTAACACAGAAGCTTAGCATTGCGGCGGTTTTGATTAGTGCGGAACACAGCGCACTGTAAAAATAAATTGTAAATTCAATTTACTGCAATCCGAAATTTGCTCACGTTACTTACATTAATGTACTCTTTTGTTAAATAAAAATATCGGATATTAAAATTACAAATATTTTGCCTGAAATTTTGTTAGAATTATTGAGAGTCACATTTGTGGGCATAGAAGAGACGGTTCAAGAAAAAAAAAAAAATACAGCATTCGGAGCTAGTGTAGCACTGTATAACAATTTTATTTTTTGTTAATAACAATCTTTTTATTTTTCTAATAAATTATTAAAGCATAAATCAATTCAGAGAATTCATTTGTGCATGAAGTACCGATAATGCGTGGTCGGGAAAAAAAAATGAGGATGAACGGACGTGACAAAAAGACAATTAATACGAACGAATTACGTTATACAATAAAACTTTATTTCTCAATGGAGTTGATAGTTTCTGAATCAGGAACATTGAGTCATGCTAGGGCGGTTAGGCTCGTGTAAAAAAAAAATATTTTAAACTCATGCCATGAAGATGACTAAGTTACGAATGGATTGTCATGTCGAAAAAATTGTTCTTAAAAATATTAGAGCCATCGAAGCCGCGTGTCCGAGATCGATACGTTTGGCCCGTTTACGTGACACATTTGTTGGCGTAGAAGGGACAGTTGAGAGGCGTGCAGCACTCGTCGATGGTGTGGCACTGTAAAACAATTTTTTTTTTTTTTTAAACGACCGTATTTTTACCTTTCTCTTTATAATAAAGCCTTAAAGCACAAATCAATTCAAAGAATAATTTCGATAGATACTAACCGGTGCACCAATCTGTCCGCAGGCGGAGGCGTCCACGATGAGAGACGACACCATTAGAGCCACGAGGATAATCGTCAGTACATTCGTCATTTTTACGTTTTTTTTTTTTTTCTTGATAGATTAACTGAATAAAAATGTATAAACAATCTCATTATTTCTTGCTTCGGGCTATTTAGCGGTAACACTTCAGAGAAGAGGCTTGCAGCTTTCATAGAAAATGTAATTCGGATAATGTGACAACTGACAGACTTTTCGCGCTGGTTCGATAACCTCAAGAGTTCGTTTGCTTCTGACATTCTGAGCACTGCGCCTCAAGTATTTATACAACCTATAATATATAATGTGCTTGTTCTCATTAAAGTTAAAACATTTCAACGAGCAGCTGGGCAAATGAACAGTCGAGTTTGTGTGCGTTGACACTATCTGTAATTACTAGTGGTGCATCCGGTGGTTCGAGCGCTTCGCTCTCTAGCATGAATAGTCTTCAAAAGACTTTCAAACGTTTCACCTAATTAAAGATCCCTCCCCTATGAGGAGACAGAATATTTCGTTCTGAAATATCTCGTACTGAGGGGCACCCAAGGGGGACTTGAGATATTTCAGCCTTGCGGGAGAAGCGGAGGGAGGGGTCAGCTTCACTAAACGGGGAGATTCTCCATGTATGATGAAGCTGACCTTTTTCCCTTACGATAAAGGGGAAAAGAGTCATCTTCATAAACGGGACCTCCCGCTCCTCTCCCCCCTTGGCAAAGTTTTCCAGGGTAATCAATGGGATCCTAATGGAAGTTCATGGGGAAAATTCAAACTGTACTTTCTACCATCAATTCTTAATGGGACTCCACTGGCAAATCAATGAAAAATTTCATATGGTACACCCAGAAAAATAATTTATTTGACGGCCGCCATTTATTTAGATTAAGTAAAATATTTATTTGATTTCAATAAATATTTATTTAAATCAAATAAATATTTCACTTAATCTAAATAAACGGTGTACATTTTCCCATTCGTTACCAATAGGAGGCCAATGTCAATTTCCTGGGAAAATTCAAATGGTACTCTCTCCATTCGCTATTAATGGTAGTCCATTGGATTTTCAATGGCAATTACTGGGAGACTTAGCCAATCACAATCCGCCGACATGCTTGTTTTCTCTGCGCAATGGTTTTCCATCGCGAAATTTTACATACAATTTAAGGATATTTGGACCGAAATCGCGGGAGGAAAACAGGAGCGGATTTCCACTGAACACATTTGTCAGTGCACGAATGAAAAGATCCAGCAAAGCAAGCGACTAGGCAGAGATAGAGTAATTCATTTATTGAATTTATCTTAGAAATGAAACCGTGAATATGCTTGAAATGTGAACTCGATCTACCTGATAGTATGCTGTTCGTATCGGTTTTTCTTTTTTTTTTTTTGTCATTCGCCGATGTATTCGACGGAGAATTGTTTTTAATGAGAGAAAAAAAACTTTTTTTTAAATTGCAAACGCACACACAAAAGTCTCGCATTGCAGCAGTTTCTATTAGTTCGAAGCATAGCGCACTGTAAAAATAAATAGTAAATTCAATGTACTAGAATCTAAAATTAATTAGTTTAACATTAATGTATTTTTTTTGTCAAATTAAAATACCGAATATTAAATTTACAAATCTTTTGTCAGAAATTTTTTAAAATGTTAATTATGAATAAAAATTTTACTGCCAAATGGCAACGCACATGTGTATGAAATTTCCGAAACAGTTGATGTAAAAAAGCTTCCAATTACTGTTCATCAATTTTCAAAGAAATTTTTTTTTCTTTTTTACAGTGCAGAATCCAGCCTTGCCGACGATCCCTTGGCTCCTCCGGGCGTCCGGTTCTTTGAGGGTCTCCGCGACACGCGGCAATCCCTTCGGCAGTTTATCCTCGAGCGAAGAGATGGCACCACGGGCTTGCATAATGCATCGAGTAATTATTGTCCGCATCAACTGCCGAGTTTATTTAGAGCGGAGAAATGCTGTCGCTGATCCGCGCGACCGCCGGACAACCTCCGCGATCGCACGATTGTATCCGACAAAGCGAATAGAATTTTTTTATTTACTTTTTACATTAATATTTTACTTTTATTACTATTAAGAATTTCTAATAAAAATAAAATCGACAACGAAATTAAAAAAAACAAAAATCAATTATCTAAAGAATGAGCGAGTCTAAAGAAAAAAAAAAAAAAAAACGAATAAGTAAAAGAGATGACAAAACATTCGTTTTAAATTTATTCCCGAGATTAATTGCAGACGATGCGAGGGGGAGGAAATTTAGCGTTTAAGCCGTGAGATATTTGTACTAGCATAAATTTAGTCCCAGAGAATAATTCTTGCGAACCGGAAACCGAACGTCTCTCGAGTTACGCAACGCGAGGTGTACGATAGTCCGCTGCTCGTTGACAGTGAACAGTGTCCCGTGTGTCCGGGAGGCATTAAGGACCCATCTGGACACAAAGCGTCGACGGTATTCGCGTGTGGCCATTTATAACTCGGTCTGCATTCCCCCGCTGCCTCGCCCGTGCTCGGCTACTTAGCAGATATTCCACGGTATTCCGAGGTCGGGCTTCCACGCGCTCCGCCGGGACCGCGAGGGACTGCGACCCCCTCCGGCAGGTTCAAAAGTTCACGTGAAAAACAACCTCAGGAAATTGCTAGGAAATGGCCAGTGACGATGCTCCGCAACCCTTTTCACGCTGGCCCGTTTGCCCTCCCTGCCGCGTCTCTTTCCGCCAAATATACTGCTTCTTGTCATAAAAATAGAAAGGCCAACGGCAGAGCAGCTTCGGAGTTTATAGCTAATGGCATATGTAAGATATTGGATGGAGAAAAAATGAAGAATTCTGGATTTGAAGAGGGGTGACATTTTTATCACGAACGACAACAAATATTGCAGATATTGACTTTGCTTATGGTATTTTTTTTAAGGTAATGTAAGGTCAGAATAACAAAAAAATTTAATCAATTTAATTTAATTCAGTTTAATTTCATTTATAAAAAAAAATTCCAACCGTTTGCGGTGCTTAAATAACGAATTATTTTTTTTATTGCTTTTCTTATATACCGTAGAAAATGAACAAAATTTAATGTGCCCTGAAATTTTTCATTTATTAACACCGTGTATTGTACGAATGTATCGACTTACTCTGCTATGTATTTTTTATATTAATGGATCAGACATGAGAATAAAAAAAATTTCCGATCTAAATTTTAGGCTTACAACGATTATTCAAATATAAATAGAAAGGGCAACGTCACAGCAGTTTATAACTAATGGCATATGTGAGATATTGTATGGAATAAAAAAGAAAAAAAAACCGATTACAAGATTAGAACAAATGTCGCATTTTTGTCACAGATAGCAAAAAATATTTCAATGTGAAGGTAATCTAAGGTAAAAATGACAAAAAATTAATTGACGATATGTCTCACTATGTTAACAATCCACATATGAAAAAAAAAATCGCAACCCTTCGGAGCACAAAAATAACAAATGATTTTTTGTTATCTTTCACGCATACCCCAAAAAATTAACTAAATTTTATTTGCCCTGGAATCTTCGATTTATTAACCCCGTGCACGAAACGAATATCGATGCACTCAGCGCTCTACATTTTTTTTTTTTTTTTCAAAACTGAATGTAGCATACATGAGAATAAAAAAAATGTTCCATCCAAATTCCAGGCTCGCAACGATTATTGATAAATTCCAGTCTTCTTAATTGACCTTAAATTCGGTGTTTGAAGAATTGCAACATCCGCGCCACTTGAAATTCAAGTAACGCTTTTACCCTAAAATCTTCAAAAAGCGTTAATTAATTATTCCCCCAAAATTTGTTTAAACAGCGCAGCCAAAACGATGAACTATCGCACAGTCCAGCGATTTCAGCTACGCTCCCTATCGATTTCTGATAGCGTGGAACACGAGTACCGAGTGTCCCGGCTTACCGCCCGCCAGTTTATTCGAGGCATAGCATTGCCGCGAGTAGTAACGGAAGTCGTGAGCAGACCCGGCGTCGTACTCGGCGGCCCTTTCGGAGCATTAAAAAAAATACACGAGAGAGTAGCAACGCTTGCGTTTCACAAGTCGTATCGGGCGTTTTAGTTTACGCGATACACTAAAGACACCCGAAATACATAGCGACCGGAACGACCTGAGTTGGAAAAAGTTATTGGTACTCGGAGTCTCCCGTTTTCCTCCTCGGAAGCGCGCTTCCCTTCTGAGGTCGCTTTCTTTTATCGCAGATAAAAAAAAAAAAAAAGAAAAGAAAAATTACCCCGAAAGACTCGAAAGACTCGCCTCGTTCTTCGCTCGCCTCCCGCTGTAAAGGTCGCGGCCAATTTTATTTCCTCGACACTTCGACCGACGAAACGCACAAACGATATTCGAGAGAGTCGCGCCGGAAGAAGCGGAAACTGGCGGGCGAGCGATGGCTCGAGAAAACCGAGAGGGTTTACGCGAAAGCGGCCAATTTACAGTAAAATAAAATGGCAAAAGCGCGAGAGGATGGAGAGGGCGTTTTAAAACAGCGGAGTGAGTGAGCAATGACGGGGAAAGGGAAGTATGTGCGAAACATAAAGAAAACGTTCGGGTATACGAGTAAACGGCTGCAGCGCGAGAGCACAACCGTCGAAATAATCCGAGCCAGAGGAAAACTTTATCCTCTCTCGGCACTCGGGACTCCCTCCCGAACGGCGTTCTTCTCATTCTTCTTCTTTCGCACCCTTTATCTTTCATCCGGTACGCGTATTGCACGCGCGCACGCGGAAAAGTCCAGCGAGAAAGAACCGGTGGGACAAAAAAAAAAAAAAAAAAAAAAGGCAACAGGAAAAGTAAAGATCGTAGGGGGTTGAAAGTAGAAGAATGCAAGGCTACCGTTGGAGAAACCGGGCCCGGCTCGCACGATCTCTCTCTCTCGCAATTTCAACTTTTATCATGCTTGAAACTGCACGAAGCTAAGCTGTTGGCCGGGGGTGTGTATGCAAGGTAAACGAGAGATGAGAATGAAGTGAGAGGCGCACTGACGCCGCTCACACCCCGGCTATAATGCCGAGTTGCCGGGGTAGCGGAGGGAAATAAAAGAGCGTCTGTGGCGTGTATGAATTTCACCGACGGTAGGGTAAAGAAAAGAGGATTAAAAAGAAGAAGCGCGCATAGGTATGTGGGTTAACCCTTCTTAACGCCGCCTCTATTTTTCTCACCCTCTCGCGCGTCGCAACAAAAGTCACCAACCCCGGTACTTGCCCTCTCGGCCACTTGCTCGCACGACGGACAACTTTGGCCGGCGCTCTAATGGATTCTTTGCCGGACGAAAGAGAAACAAAAATTTATTGAATTAAGGGCTTGCGACAGAGTAAAATTTCGATTTTTTTTTCTGGTAGTTTATAGTGTCAAGAATATTCTCGTAAATTTTTATGTCGAAATTGGTCGAATTACGGAAGTTGGATACCGTCATGTGAAAAGTGGCGGAGCGCATCGAGCAAGAGCGCGGACGAAGTTTTAACGCGTTTTTATCAAAACGTCCTTTTCATGATCGGCTTGATGGATTTTTACGAAAATTTGTGCCGATATACTTCAACAGATTCTTGACGATCTCATATTTTTTAAAACACAAACATGATTAAAAGTGTTGAAAAATGGGTAAAAATCTACTTTTTTCAATGCCTGCCATTTTGCCAATTGTTTCCCTCGTCAAGCACGTTATATATCATTTGTTAAAAAGCAATTAGACTTTTATGTTTCTGATAAAATGAGAACTTAAAATCAAGAGAACATAATTACAATAAAATTTAATGAAAAAAATGTGTCTAAACGTTCTTTAACCCCTTATAACTCAGTCCGCTCGAAATCGTATCGAAACGGGACTACCAGGGGCGGAGTGGGAGCGACGCGTTTGTACGGTAGCGCCTGAGAGTGGGGATAGGGGTGTGACTTATAAAGGGTTAAACTGTCGTCGTTTGGTCCTAAAAAAATGAAATCGAGAAAGCGTATATTTACCGAGAAAAAAAAATCACGAAATATGCATGCGTTTTTTTACCCATTCACTTCATTTACTGTGGCCCGTAAGGGAGATACGCCGAATCATTTGCGCGCTGATTAATCCTATCGACTTATCTTGCCGATCGTCGTTTATGTAGATTGAAAACAATTGTTGAGTAATTCATCACCTGGCCTCAATATCTACTCGTTTTGTAATAAGTGCGCAGCCGCTCGTGCTCGCACGAGCGCCCTCCTATCCGATTAGATACCGAGGAATTATCTACAATTTGGGACACGCATGCGCAAGCTTAACGATCATATGTTTTTCCCGCCGAGACGCACTACCGGTAGTGTAAATGGTACCGTCTTACGGCATCGGCTGCACAGTTTTTCTCCACCGACCCGAGTCATCCAACGACATCGCATAATCGACTGAGTATAGCTCAAATGCGCGACATAGAACGTCCACATTGGCATTGGCAAAGGGTTACTTTGCCAAATTGACTCATTGGATTAGTTTATTCGGCACGATTAGCCGGTTTATTTTGCTGATGAAATTTAATCAGGGCGTTACCTGAGCTACATAGAACCAAAACAACACAATTTTTCATAATCTTTGCTTTTTAAGATTTTCTGGAAGAAAACAAAAATCATATTATCACAATGTCGAAGCTCCTGATGTTCGTATTGGTGGCCTTGTTGGTAACTGCAGCCATCGTCATAGCCGCCCCCTCCGACGAGCGGGAATGCCGTGAACGCGGTGAAGAGGTAAACACTTTGAAAATATGCTCCACGTGCTTGTATTTTATATTGTATATTTTTATATTTTATATTGTATATTTTTACAATTGTTTTTTTTTATCTTTTGTTTTTCGTCCAGTGTTTCAGTCAGTCGATGTGCTGCAAACCATGGAAGTGCCTCATTTACGCGTCAAGATGCGTTCTTTAATTAATCAACGTAATTTCGGTTAAGATCGTCGGGCAGCTGAACATTTTTATCGGCAAATTTATTGTCTCAAATAATAAAAGAGAAAAAACATACCGATGTATTATTTACACATTTTCGTGCTGCTAACGTCACGAAATAAATTTTTTTTAAAAGATTTAGTCAATACTTAATTCAGCGATGTTATTTAATGTTTTTCAGTATCGAAAACCCTTCACTGCCCCCCTCAATGTTAAGTAATTTAAATTGCAAGGAAAATTTCACGACGCAAAACCATTGCGCAGAGAGGACAAGGTGACGAAGAGTCGTGATAATCGATATATAGATTTTCATCATCGGTTAGAATGTAGGAAGAATCAAGGTAGAATATACAATCGATAAACTGGTCATATTTTTTATATTAATTAAGAATAAATTCCAAGTAATTAAGGACAGTAGATGAAGTTAGTTAAAATTAATAAGAATACCTTGAGACGTAAAGTTAGTTAAATTAAATGAGAATACTCGAAGGATCCTTAAGTAAGTGGTCCGTGGTCAAGTACGGAGGACTTTTCGTCGAGAGCAAACGACAATACCTTCTTTTAAGCACAAAAACGATCAAAAATGTTTCGTAATCAATTTTCTTCTGCTTTATCAAAAAAATAATACTTCGAAGTATGTCTGTGAATTTTTACACATTTCTTTTAGTACATCAACTTGTTATTTGAATCCTTCGAATGTTGCCTTGACAGACTCGAAATCCTCGTTAAACAAGAATACCGTGTGTAAAGGGTTAAGTTATTCGTAATTAGCTAGAGAATCTAAGCTCGTCTAAAGTGGTCCAGCCGATTCGATGAACCGATTCGAGGTCTCACGATCGATTCCGTACAATGAGAACTTCTAATTTGGCCTACTCCGTCACGAAGCGCGTTTGTTGTAAAGAAAAATTGTAAATTTAATATAACGGACTGGGAGTTTTGATGCAAAAACTTGCACATTAAATTTTAATGTACAATTGTGATGAAAAATCAATATACTTTTTCATTGAAGTTAATAGTATATCGTGCAACAAGGGCCGAAAGTTGTCGAGTGGTGACTAGTGTGAAGCTCGCCGCCCGAGCGAAGCGAAGGCAGCAATCACACGAGTCGCAATCGCCAATTCGGCCCTCGTTCGACATCATACTTTTTGCAACGAGTGCATGAATAGTGGTGTTTTGAATGGTAGTTTTGTGTGACGAACAGTGAAAAGTGAGGTTGTAAATTTTCCTCCCTAGGGACGAAAGTGAAATCCCAAGGGACGAAAGTGAAGCAATAGCGAACTTCGCTTGCGCGACGCACCTTTTCTATATTGCTTTGAAAATTAGCCGCTTTCGGCCCGCAAAACTGCCACTAAAAGCACCGCCTTTCATACACGTGTTCCGAAAAAAAAATGTTTTAAATAAGGTATTTCCAATGTTTTTAATACAGAGAACATTAATTTTTCATCACAAATGTACACGAAATCTCATGTACCAGTTTTTGCATAAAAATTTCAAGTACGATACATTAAATAAAATTAAATAAATTTCATACAAACTTTTCAAAACAATGCTTACTTGTTGGCTGAACGTTCTTTTTTCATGCAAAAACTGGTACATTTAATTTTAATATATAATCGTGATGGAAAGATTAATAGACTTTTTCATTAAAATTAATGTAAATTATAAAAATTAAAGTACTTTTATCGTAGCATTAAAATAAATGATAAAAAAATGAAGTATTCCTAATGTTTTTAATACACTGAACATTAATTTTCCATCGCAGTTGTGCACGAAATGTAATAAACCAGTTTTTGCACAAAAACTTCAAGTCTGGTACACGAAATTTCATACGAATTTTGTTTACAGTTCTCGCTTGTTGGCAGAACGTTTCTTTTGCCAAGCTTGGGGAGGGGCAATGCAACGCTCGTGGCACATGCAACGTACACTGTGTATAGTGTCAACACACATACACTGAGCAGTTCTCCCGTTCAGCTGCACATTGAGATGTTTTTACATTAATGAAAGCAAGCAAATTGCAACCGACAGGTTGTATAAATACTTGGGATTCAGCGCTTGGAGTGTCAGTGATAAACGAATTGTAGAGGTAATCAGAACAGTCGAGGTAATCGCGAAAAGTCTGTTGTCAGTTGCCGCATTGCCGCGTAAGTATACGACCAATAAGATCAGTTCGATCAGGTGCATTAACAGAATTACATTTTCTATGAACCTTCTAGACCTCTTCTCTAAACTGTTACCGCGACGTAGCCCGAGACAAGACATAGTGACATTATTTATACTTTTTTTTCAGTTCATTTATTGAGAAAAAAAGAAACTGTAAAAATGACGAAACTACTCAGGCTTGTTCTCGTGACAATAATGGTCTTGTCTCTCATCATGGACACCTCCGCCTGCGAATGGATCGGTGGACCGGTTAGTATTCATTGAAATTCTCTGAATTGATTCATGCTTTAGGGATTCGTTAGAAAAGAAAAGTAAAAAAAAATACGTATTTTTTAAATTGTCTCACAGTGCTACACTAGTTCCGAGTGCTGTGGTCATTTGCTGTGTCTCTTCTACGCCCACAGATGTGTCTCAAACGGATATATGTATTATTGATCTCGGACACGACGTCTCCATAGTTCTAACAATATTTTTAAGGACAATTTTTTTAACATTAGAATTATTCCGTAAATTATTTATCTTCATGGCACGTGTTAAAAATTTTTTTTACAAGAGCCTGATCGCTCCAGCACGACTCAATGTTCATGGAACATTAACTACCAGCTCCATAAAGGAATAAATATTTATTGAATAACTTCATTCGTTCGTATTGATGATTTTTTTTTTTTGTAACCTCCATTCAGTCCCATTTTTTCCCACATCCACGCATTATTCTCTCAATTAATTTATGCTTTAGGGATTTATTAGAAAAATAAAGGTAAAAAGATTGTTTTACTATGCTGCGCTAGTTCCGAGTGCTTTATTTTTCCTTGAACTGTCTCTTCAACCACAAACGTGCCACATAAAAACCCCCGATGTATTGACCTTGGAAGCTCAATAATTTTAAGAATATTTCTGAGAACAATTTTTTCGACATAACGATCCATCCGCAACTTACTCAGCTTCATGGCATGCATACATTTTTTTTTTTACAAGAGCCTAATTACTTCAGCATAAATGTTCATGGAATCAATGTTCGTCGAACATAAACTACCAGCTCCATAGAGAAATAAAGATTTATGAAATAAATTAATTCGTTCATATCGATGATCTTTTTGTAACGCCCATCCGTCCCATTGTTTTTTCCCCGCCCACGCGTTATTGGTACTTCGGGCATAAATGATTTTTTTTTTCTTCCCTCCGTTCCATCCGATCGCGTAACAGAGGTGTACTGATTGCTGGTGAGGGGTCGATAACACGGCGTGACAATCAATCCACTTATCTTTTTGCCCGCCATTCTCGGAACACCATAGCGGCGCATTGCGTGCTTTTTCCAACAGCCGCCGCGTACCGAATTCCCAGTTCATACCAACGCCTCTATCTCGTCGCCCACACTCCAAATGTGAGGTGAAATAAAACGGTAAATAAAATCGTACTCTATCACAGAACTATCCGAAGTACCTGCAATATATTTATATATTTATATCAATGGGATTTAAAACAAAAAATTAAGTAAAAAATTGTACTTGTTTCTTTTTTCATTGCGAGTTGCGTCAACTGTTGTTCGAGTTTGATGTTTGTGTGCGTAAAAAGAATCCTTATGCGATGCCGCCGAGATCACCCAAACCATCGCGTTCGCCACTCGCCCCCGGAACTTTCATCCCCCCATGCAGAACGGAAAACTCGCGGTCGTTTAAACGCCAACTTTACGAGGGTCTTATTTGCTGCGGCGTTGCTCTTCTCTCCATCTCGACTTTTATTTTACGATTCCGTCGGCTCTTCCTTTGACGCAGATTTGATTCAACTTGAGAGGCCATCCTGGCAGGGAACGCCGCAGGATGAAAAAGCCTGTTTGCAATCTTGCTGCGTTCCAAGCTCCGTGTACTGTTGTTATATCCTTAGTACTCATTTTTTATGCCCGCATTCGAGGATACCGTTTTAGTGTGAAATCACGATGTGCCATCATCTCGACAGTCCTTGCCTCGAGAAAATATTCTTGCACCAGGTTAGCTCTGCGACCGGAAATTCGATAAAAGTCGACGGCAATGTTACGGGTTAAATGGCAATAACGATAAAATTTTTCCAAGGCGCATGCGCTATAAGGAATAACGATTTGTTTTGTTGGATTCTATTTGGTTAAATAAAATGAAACTTCCGCTGAAAATGTACAACCGCTGCATCGACGACAAATTGTTCTTGAAACAATGGAAATTTAAGATCGATATCTCCATGTTTACTCGAATTAGACTGTTTTTAGTAATTTTTCAAAAACCTCAAAATCCCAGCAAATGTGACCACTTCGACAGATATTGACGAAATTCAACATCAATTGTCTGTGATCAAAAATCAAAATATTGTATCTGTGTGCTGTTTTAGAACGATAACACAAAATTTACTCGAGTCAAAGTTGCCACAGAGAATTTTCGAAAAATTCAAAATTG
This sequence comes from Amblyjoppa fuscipennis, assembly GCA_963575735.1. NCBI lineage: Eukaryota > Metazoa > Arthropoda > Insecta > Hymenoptera > Ichneumonidae > Amblyjoppa > Amblyjoppa fuscipennis. The sequence goes on from OY754496.1 coordinate 8,189,037, forward strand.
CCTAAAATCTCCAAGCGCGACTCAATTTTCACGAAAATTTCACTGAACGAAACGACGAGGCCACTCTCCGAGTGTACCAAATTTCAACTCCCTGTCTCAAGCCCATTCGGAATTATATCCGTTTTAAACGATGCAAACACACAACGATGCATACACATCCGAGCGCCAGCTTAAAATCTAATTTTTCAGCATTTTATATTATTTCAAGTACTCTGATATGAAAATCTCGATTTTTTTTTTTACGGAAACAAGTTCCTCTATGAAGGAACAAAATAAGAATCGGCAACGCAATGTCAAATCCGTTCATTCCAGAACAACTAGTATCGCAAGGATAATTTTTTTCACCACCGCTCTACAATATTTTCTAGTTGTTCATTCCAGAACAATTAGTATCGCAAGTAGATACTAGTTGGTCATTCCAGAACAACTAGTATCGCAAGGATAATTTTTTTCACCACTCCAGAATTTTTTTCACCATTCCAGAACAACTAGTATCGCAAGGATAATTTTTTTCACCACTGCTCTACAATATTTTCTGTCATGCGATATACAAATACAACTTCAGCCTAGCTAATAAGTACAATGTAGGCCTCGACAAATATCTTCTACAATACGCAGACGACACAGCACTTATCGCTGACAACGAGGTGACAATAACTTTGCAAATGTCTTCTGAGAATTGCATCGCATGGTTTAACAAATGACGTTTGAAACCTAATCCTACAAGATCTAAGCTCATTATATTTGATCACCAAGTTTCCACCAGCTCACCGTTCAAATTATATAACTACAAAATCACTCTGAATTACTATCGACAAGGAGCTAAACTTTAAAGGACACACAAAAGCAATGAATATAAAAACCGCAGCAAGAGCATCGCAGTTCCACAAGCTAACATTGGGAAACAAACCTATCGCTACAGAACATGTCACGAAAATCTATAAATGCATCTGCCGACCCCTTCTAGATTATGGACACCCACTGCATCTCAGTTGGAAAAATCAAGCCTTCAATAGCATAAAAATCGCTGAAACAATCTCACTGCGCCGTCCCTCAAAAGTACGCCACCACAGAATGAATAAAAAGACTCAGTATGGACTTTGCACTGTACCGTCACAGATCCAACCGCTATTTAGAAAGTTCCAAGCAAACAAGGTCCTCAAACGCAAATTCCCATCACGATATTTTTGAAGTAATCTCCGCACTAGAGTAAAACAAAACAGGGCTACGAACCCGTTAGCTTAAGCTATTAGTATAATATTTCAGTCGATTGAATCGCCTTTTCCACAAACAAGGTTTTATTTTATATTTATGAGGTACTCCATAGACAAATACAAATATATGGTTTCAATGGCTCATTAGCCTGAGGGGGGACAAAAATTACACATGTATGCACGCAATACCACCGAACGATGTATTGCCGAGGCTAATAAAGCGCATTCACTCCCACTACTAAAATGAAATTCCACCTAAAACCAATTTATGTTAACAAGAATGTCGATGCCTGGCAATGTTTGTCTTGCAAACTCAATGTTCGATGTTTAACAGCCACCAGAATGGTATAATAGAATAGTTAACAGGGCTTGGGTGGCAACTATGGTGACACCCTGCACAGTAAAAAATAATTGCCTAAAATCGGAACACGAAATTTCGTCAAAATAATTTTGTTAAATAAGTGACAAAATCCATTTATTCAGGCTTGAATATGCAAACCTGTCTTTTTATTTTCTGTGTCATTAAGAATTTTAATTTGTACATTTGTCTGTAAAACTACAGCCGGATGGTGCGGTCGAAAAATTAACAAATAAAAAATTATCGCCGTTTATAGGGAATAAGTTGCTGTAAAAGTACAAACTTGTTTTACCGTGTGGATTCTTGAAAATTGGGACGAACAAACAAGTATCTAAAATATGCACAAGATTCAATATTTGACAACTCTTAAAGAAAATCATCATTGGTCGATCCCAAGATAAAGTCAAATGCAAATTTATTTGCATCAAAGGAATTCCTTTTCTCGGCGCAGGAAAAGTTTGTTGGTCGAAAAAACTCACCAACAAGATCTTCCGATGATCCATCGTTTTCCGGTCTTGAGCACTGGAACACCGACGACCGGTTTGTCCCGTAAAACAATGTCTCGCCAAGTTCTGTCGGGATAGTTTTAGCTAATTCGTAACCCTTGTAGCGGAGCAAGTTAAACGTTTGCGTTCGCAGTGGCATCGGGATCGTTTCCAGCGCTGCTGGTCAGCTCGGAGTACCCTCCGCGTTGTAAATCAGTCGCGTTGCCAAGGATCCAATTATCAAATTGTCCGGCCTAGGAGAAGCCACTTCGATGGGGCGGCGGAGGAGAACGCGCGGGGAAGAACGCGGAAACCCCGTTGCATCGGGAACAACCGGCTATAGATTCCCTAACACGAAATGGCAAAACCACCCAAGACAGCGAGCGACTACGGAAGCTACAAAGATTTATCACTTTGCCCATCTGAATTCGTAAGAGCGTTGCTCGATGCGTTGTGTGCCTGGCGTCTTTCGAAACACGATTTAGACTCGCGATTTGCGTTCAAGGCTGTTGTTACATTGACTCGTAGAAACAAAAAATAATAATGGCACGAACCAATGTAAGTTAATTGATCTAATTTAATTTTTAACCAATCTCTAATCCTTGACTTTCATACATGGGAAAAATTGGCAAAAATTGGAAGCTTGAAAACATACTTGGTCTTTAGAAACAGCATTTAGACTCGTGATTTGGATTGCAGGCTGTTGTTACATTGACTCATAGATACAAAAGAAAATCCATAGCACGAACCAATTAACTCGATTGATCTAGCTAATTTAATTAATTTTAATTTGGTCATTTAATTTTTAACCAAAGTCCAGTCCTTGATCTTCATAATTGGTAAAACGTAGTAAAAATTGAAAATATGAAAACAGACTCGGTCTTTCGAAACAGCGTTTGGACTCGTGATTTACGTTCCAGGCTGTTGCTACATCGATTCGTAGAGAAAAAAAAGTAATGACACGAACCAATTAATTTAATTGATCTGGCTAATTGAATTAAATTTAATTTTTAATCAAGCTCTAATCCTTGACTTTCACACTTGGTGAAACTTGAAGCTCGTAATCGGAGAAGGTTAGCCCTTTGAACGCTTATGATAATTCCACCCGGTGCGCCACTCCAGCTCCGTTAAGGGTTCGCGTGTACCGGAAATGAACGTTTGCGTGAGCCTGTGAAACGGAAGTTCGTGCGGAAGTGTACGTAGTTTGTGGCAAGAACGCTTACGTCACCCTCTCCGAGAAACGCGCTGAAGACCTTATCGATATCGAGCCCTGAGAACCAGAAAGGCGCATCTCACACGATACAACATGCTGAACGATCTGGATACGCCCGTCCAGTACTTGGCGATCGACACGATCGAGAGCCATGACACTGCATAGATCAATCGATGTCCGCGATTGAATTATTTTCGGTCGATTGTCGACGCGTCCGTCTCAGAGAAACTCGGTATCTCAGGATAGTGTTGAAAATCTTGAACGGTAGCGGATACGCCCGTCCGTTTCTCGGTGGCCGATATGATCGACACGCTTGTAAACGCCCTAAACACTATATATACGGTCAAAAAAATTCGTATGAAATCTCATACGAAAATTCATATGGAATTGAATTTTAAGGTACTGGACATTTTTTATGTGTAAACTGGTATATTCAATTTCATGTACTATTGTAATGAAGAATGAATGTTCAGGGTTTTAAAAACACTGTAGATATTTTTATGTTACTATAAAAATACTTTAATTTTAATAATTTACTTAAATTTCAATGAAAAATTATATTAATTTTTCAACACAATTGTACATTAAATTGAACGCACGGGTACTGAAAAGGTTTTATGCATAATCTGGTACATTAAATTCCATTGTGAAGAAAAATTAACGTAAGATAAATCAAAAACTTTAGAAACACTTTACTCTTAATAATTCACTTTAATTTTACTGTAAAAGTTCATTAATATTTCGTCAGAATTGTAATTTTAATTTAATGTAACAATTGTTGTACAAGAACTTCCAGTCTCGTGCCATAAATTTTTTAAAACAAATCTAGATCAATCGTATCCACGACAATTATTTTCCGTTGTTTCTGAACGCGTGCGTCTCAGCGATCCGGGAGGTCTCGGGCTAATCTCGAGAGTCTTGAACTATCGTAGATACGCATCTCGCTCTCTCGGCGGTCGATGTACTCGACACGCTCGACAATCCATAGATCGATCGATATTCGCAATAGAATTATTTTCGGTTGTTTGTCGAAGCGTGCGTCTCGAGATCTCGAGCATCCGAAGACACGTGAAGATTTTCGAGATTCGTATGGCAGATAAAACTTGATAGCCGCGTTGCCTCGAGCACAACGCCCGTGACTCAATGTCCGGATGTATGAAACGACCCTGACTACTTCTACCTGCGAACGACGCAATGTGGCGCACCAGCGAATTTCTCGAATTATTGTCCGAGAGCAGCCGCGCACGTGCGGCTCGACTCTGCGTCGAATAATCGCTCGGCAAATGTTGATTGAATAATTGTTTTCTCTTTTATCGATTCGACGCGAATTACGAACGTTCGGATTTGTTGGTAAATTAACTCTAATGATGGACTTTTCGAGATCAAAGTGAAATCTGAGTAAACGACAAGTTTTTCGTCGTGAAGCTCTGCTCCCCATGTTTTTCGAGATTCAATGAATTCGTAGAATAGAACGAACGCGGAATTGGGTTTCCCGGCGCGGCGATGTGCCCTGAAACGGACAAACATGATAATAGGTCGATTGTCAGTTATTGACATGCGTCCGTCTCTTTCTGTTCCATACGACTGTTCTTCAAGATCTTGCGACCAAACATCGCTCAGAATCCTATCTCTCGCTCGTGTTGGGTCTGCGAGAACTCGCCGGCTGGCTGATAACCCCGTGAACTTCCGTCAACGCAATCACAGCTATTCGATTCTCCTCTTACGCACGAGATTATAATAATAAACATAAAAAAATCTGGACTTCAGCGAAGTGACCGATCGAAACACCATCTCAATTCCGCGATATCAGCCGCACTTTCTCGGTACTCGAAGTCAAGAGTCTTGTCCTTAAGAGATAAAAAAATTGCCATTGACCTCGCGACTTTGCATTTGTGGAAACATAAATTTTGATGTAATCCCAGTGACATTGCCTGCGGAATTGATCAAACAGTTAATCCTCACGGATGACGTGCGGCGAGCCTATGTGGTTGCACCTGTGAACACACATTGCCTAAAGCAATAACAGTATCTCCGCAGGCAATTCGCAAAAGCGTCTTCGGGAGAGTTACCGTTGATAAAATGATCATTCGATTTGTCAATGGAGTTATAGCGCCAGCGACGAATATGGCTTACCAAAAATATCGAAACGACCGTACGGTTTTGGCAAACTCAGAGGAGGCTCGCTCCATCGGAAAATATCAATCGAAGCCAATTTGGCAAGCGGTTTCCGAACGTGCCGAACGATACTCCGACAGATGCTGATAAATATATATATATATATAACGCGGCGAAATTTTGCCACGTTACTATATATGTATATATATATATACATATATGTGTACGAGAGATATCATATATATATATAGCATACGGGATCTCTCGTACACGGCGCACTGAATTACACCGCGGGTGTTTCCCAGCATTACTCCGATCTCCACTCGATTACGTTCGCGGCGGTGGCAATTATTGTTTTCTGCCGGACCCGACAACCGGCTCGTGCACTGTACAACATGCACGTCCGTTTTTTTTTTTTTTTTTTTTTTTTTTTTTTTTTTTTTTTTTTTTTTTTAAGAAATAGAATATAAAAAAATTTGAAGCCTCCAATCAAAGTCTCGCTCGCTATCGATCGGTGACGTGCACCGATTTCCATTTAGTCGTGAAGATGGATAGATGGAATTGTGAAGAGGGCAAAATATTTCGCACATGGCTTCCTCATTTATTACAATTTTGCGCATTGGTTTCTGTATGGAAAAGTTCGTGGATCGATTTTTGGCTTCCTCGTAGAGGAAGCTATGCACAAATTTGTAATAAATGAGAAAGCTATGGATAAATTACTCTGCGCCTTTCAAAATTATTTTGCTTGTTTAAAAAAATGTACTTTGCTTATTTTCTTTCACTGCTCTAACGCTAATATCTCCGATGTACAGCTTTCAAAAACGCGAAGAATATTTTAGCGACTCACGATATTTCACGACGATTCTTGCGTCTGTTGTGAAGTAAGAATTTCCCGAAAAAATGCACATCCTTACAAAATTCAAACGGGTCGATTGTTTCTTACCACATTCAATAGGGAATGCGGCTCCATAATAGTTTACTTGTGTCGAATTTTTTAGTCAAATATCTTAAAAATTGTAAAAACCAGAGAAAAACGATATCTTTCGAAATATCTAAAATGTCACAAAATGCAGATCCCTTGACCGAATCTAACCAAATTCAATAGAGAATTGTTTGATGGTCTACTTGTCCAGAAAGTTTCAGCCCGATAACACAAAATTTATGATAACTAGAGAGCGAACACACTTTTGTCGAAAAATTCTAAATATGATAAAGTCTGAACAAGTGTTTTAATAATTGTCTAAGTTGTCAGAAACAGAGACACGTAACTGCTCTACTTGCGTGCCAAATTTCGACCCAATTGATGAAGCCGTTCTTTAGTTATAGACGGTTAAATTTTACCAGCCTGAAACACATACACACGCATACATGCAGACATTTTTTTCTAAATGTGATTTTTTTCGACGCTTTAGAACAATCTGAACATATTCACACGAGAATTTCGAAAAACAAAATTTCATGAATAAAAAAACTCCCTCTATGAGGGATCAAAGATTACATTTTTGTCAACATCCCGATAATGTGAAATACCAGCTGTCCATTGTCCTAAATATATCGTGTTAATAATTGCCTTAAGAAGGAATGGCAACAAATTTGATGCCAGTAATTTGACACACTCGGCAAGCGAGCGTCTCATACATTTCCTGATTCATATTTGGTCTTTCGCCTGTTTGACGAATATTAATTAAATCACGACCAAACTAATTAAATCTTGTCACGCTAAGTGCAAAATTCACTCACGGAGCAATGTTTATCGAAGACACACATGCGCGATCTCGTTTCTCACGAACGTGCGCTATCCGGTGATGCTGTAATTTTTCAAGGTCTCGACCGTCGACACGTATAATTCATGAGAGACCTTCGCGCTCTTTCGCCGTTTCACGGAATCACGACAAACAGCAATCTTTCATTAGAGATTTATATAAAAAAAAAAAAAAAAAAATTTAATTAAAATTTACCGTTAACGGCACATTTACATTCCGACCACTCGCAACTCTACCATATTACAACTCTATCAGAATGTCAAAAAACTCTAGCGGAATGAAAATAAGACTACCAGAATGAAAATAAAACTCTACCGAAATCGAAATAAAACTCTACCGGAATACAAGGCTAGACAGTAGGCTTGTATTCCGGTGGAGTTTTTATTTCCATTCCGGTAGAGATTTATTTCAAGTCCGGTAGAGTTTTATTTCAAGTCCGGTAGAGTTTTATTTCAAGTCCGGTAGAGTTTTATTTCAAGTCCGGTAGAGTTTTATTTTGATTCTGGTAGAGTTTTTTTTTACTTTCTGGTACAGATTTTGGTAGAATTCTAATACGGTAGAGTTGTTTTCTGGTAGAGTGAGTGGTAGAGATGTAAATGTGCCTCGTTAACGATGATCTTGAAGTTACAGTCTTCGTTCGATGGAGGAGAATTCTTTGCATTGTCCTATTCGAAAGAAGGAGGTGTGGAATAAGTTCAATATTAACTCGCATGAACATGTAGCCGCAGCCTCAGCAGCCTCTCGCTTACGCACTCCGACTATACATATATATATATATAAATCGGTTTCTCCATCGAATCCTGAGAAGTCCCATACGTGTGTGTGTCGCACGCACGAGAATAAACGTGCCGCTACAGACAACCGGTTGTATAAATGCATGTGAGACAGAGTTGAGAAGTCAGTTGTGGTCAGTCTGCCGAGGAGACCGAGTAGCTGAAAGTGTGTCACACTTTACGGAGTCTGCGAGTAAGTACGTATAGAAACATCGGCTCGCGACATCCATAATTAAACTCTTTTTTAAACGTCTACATTTTTTATTTAAAAAAAAAAATTAGATTTCTATTGTGTGTTTGCGTGTGTGCTTCTGACGAAAATTTCGGACGTAAGCGGCATAATGAAAAGTGCAAATTAAAACGATAATGATTCGCGGATAGGCAAAACACGTGCAACAAATTCGTGCAGTTGGCCGTCTTATCGTCGTGACTGACGTTGCTGGCATTTCGCGAATTCATTTAGCGAGTCATCGTCGAAGAGAGCCTTGCTGTTGCGCAGTTAAATAGCCGGCTGCAATTGTCCGTGACCGTAGGCTTCGAATGTTCCCGAGGATTTCGTTACCGCGACCTCGATTATGACTCAGTGCCGCTGTTGCTCTCACAACGCAGAATAGACTGGACGCGAATAAAGAACTCTTCTGTGCAACGTTTGGCCGGACAAGAGAGCGCGAAAATTTAAATTTTTCATGTCGCTCACCGGTGTAATTTAATTTTGTTTACGAAGCTGTTACGTGTCGTTCGATCGTGCGTTGAAAGTAATGGAATAATTGAAAATCTCGTGTTGTCATTGAAAATCTCATATAATAATTGAAAATCGCATTTAATAATCAAAAATCTCATTGAAAATAACATTGTCTGTCTGACATTGTAGCCATATTTGTCGTACATAACACTTTTTTTTTACCTACTTACAGATTATTTGGAGAAAATAAAAGAGAAGAAGAAACACTCGCTGTATCAAAATGGCCAAGATTTTGCTGTTCGTTCTCGTCGCTCTGCTGAGCGTGTCCCTTATCGTCGCCGCTGCCACCGATAATAATTGCGGCCGACATGGGGATCCCGTCAGTATAATTTTACCATTCGAGATTAGCTCAACTCATCACAGTGACATACGCGTTACATGAAATACATCAAAGACTGGAATGTTTCACGATCATTTCTCATTTTCTTATTGACAACATTTTTTTAGAACCTTTCAAAAATAATAACCATTCTCATATACCATTTTTTTTCGTATCTGATCCATTGATAATTCGCAATATTTGCTATGAGTAAAATTTTTCTGTTTTTCCAGTGCGTATCGGACAGCCAGTGCTGCAAAAACATCAAATGCCACAAATACGCTAATCGGTGTCAAGTGCAGATTACAGAGGAAGAGCTTATGGCTCAGCGGGAGAAAATTCTTGGTCGCAAGGGGAAGGACTACAAGTAAAGAAAAAAGTACACGACAAAAATAGGACATTCCATTAGAAAGGACAGCAGCTTAAAAAAACGTAGGATCAAAAAAGGAACTTAACAAAAAAAAAACAAAAAAAAAACGCCGAACAATGTTAATATTTTTTTAAAGCCCATATCGATTTGTCGACAAATGTATTAAAAAATTGTCAATTTGATTGTCATTAAAGTGACATTGAAGTGATGTCCCAGATTATTTATTTGTTGCATTGCGTTAGTGAGAAACCTTTATCGTGTGATTTAAAAATGGACAACTCGGTGTTTAACTTCTTCGACGGGATTACTTCAATTCAGCCAATTCGGTCCGCTCGCGGGTATTTACAGTTTACCCGTGTCGGTCTGCTTATCGGTGGCTCGTTAAAATGCGTCTCTTCGTCAGCGAATCGATAACATGATTTAGCGCCGACGGACGAGGCAGAGAACGATATGAAGCCCCGATACTCGTCGGGGAAGTGTGTAGTCGGACACTCGACGTAGGTATGGAACATACCGAGCGTGTACACGACGAAGGGCAGGTGCGAAGGTGGCTTAATTGCCTCGACTTATCTGTCGATAAAGCACCGCGCGGGGCCTCACACCGCCATATGGCGAGTCTCAAAATCGTCCACGAGCCCTGTCACTGATTACTCCGTTTTTTTTTCTTTTTTTTTTTTACGGATCGAAAAGACCTCCGGTCGTTCCCATATTGACCACTGACCGTCCCCTCCCTCATACGCGAAGGGCACAAATTAAAATTAACTTCACCGAAGTTTCGTGAATGCAAAAATAAATGTTCTGATTTAGATAAAATAAATGTTTTGATTTAAATAAAATAAAAGTTTGTATTTAAATAAAAAAATGTTTTTAATTGAATTAAGAAATGTTTTTATTTAAATAAAAAAGAAGTAGCACATTCATGGACACCGGACATTTAATTACGGGGGAGTGAGAATAAAGTCGGTAAATACAGAAGGCATATTAGAGCTCCGGTGAACGGACGCAAAGGAATAATTCCGTCCAGCGTCGTCCGGACTGGACGCGTTAGTTAAGAGTCTCATCTGAAGTACCGACAAAAGTGACCGGGACTTAGACTTTGAAAGACCGAAAGCTACTTGAGCTCGTTATAACCTTTTTCAGTCTCATTAGAACCGGCTTAGGACCTTAAGCGTCTCGAGGCTTTTTCATTTATTTTTTATATCCAACTCTCCGGTAAAAAAAAAAAAAACAAAATAAAATCCTACGGACTTTCCTCCTGGATGCGCTAAATTAAAAGTAACGTAGACCGCAATGTTTTGTTTAATAGAAAAAAAAATGTCTTATGAATAATCTCCCTTGGTCGACGAGTCGGTCGTCGAGCTTTTACCGGGAATCCCCGCCTCGGATCTCGATAAGGGACGAGCGAAAAAAATCGTGTCCGATCCGATGACGAAGGAAGGTCGGGGGAGGTTCGGAGGGAGGTCGGATAAAGTATTAGAACGAACGCGAAGGCGTCAGTTCGACGCAAATATTTGTCCGGTGTCCTCTTATCTTAGCAGAGCTTAACGGCCCATATGTCGGTCTCTCACCCGTTCTCTTTTATTTTCTCACCACTCGCGTTTCTCCCCCTCGATCCTCTCATCCTGAGCTACCTGACCAATCCGTCCCGCCCGTTACAAGCTCGCGTGTCTCACTTCGAACCGTGCGTGCATCCACGTGTGTGTGTGTGTGTGTGTGTCTCAACCGCGGCACCTGAGTCTCTTTAATAATTCATCGATATTTTTTCGTGAGGTCGAGGCTCATTTCTCCGCGGCGAGCCGAGCGCGCACGAGCGATTATTCCTTCGTGTCGATGGGATCAGCAGAGAAAACGGTGGCGCGTTATTGCCCCGTGCCGAGAAACGGCAATGGATACGTGTCGGCGAAGAAAAGACAGCGTTAGGAACTCGATTTTTCCTTTAAAAAGAAAAAAATTTAACGATTTATCGGAGGAGAAAACATGGAGAAAAATGATTTTGTTAAAGCAGCTAAAGTTAGTTTGCTAAAGATAATTCTGCCGTCACTCTCAGAAAATGAAGGTTAGTTGCAAAAATCTGAAATGCAGCTTTCGGACGATTTGCTGGCCTAACCAATGATTTTGTAGCGGGATCTTTTAAGCAAGTAGATTAAGTTTCAGCAGGTAATATTTTTTGCAAAGTCCAGGTTGAGAAGTGAACTGAAAATTAGGTTTCGGATTCAATGTCTCGATGAGAACGACGACAAAATAATTCACCAGAGTGCGTTATGGATATTGAAGATTGAGCGGAATGCTTCAAATCACGCCTACTTTTTAAGTTGTTGTTATGTCACTTTTTCACACAGAGATACTAATTTGGAAAATATATACACGGAGATTTTTTTATACCGCTAATAATTTGTTTTCGTACTGCTAACGGCTTTGCATAGGGAACAAATCAAATTACCATTCGTCGGTAATTTTGGTCGAGACGGCTTATTATTTGCAGCATCTCTGAATAATACGACAGCCAATACTTTACAGCTCCAGCAAATGATATGCGCATAAAGCAAATCGTATTACTGATCATATTATTGGTAGCAGAATGTTGGTTGAGCCGGCAAAACAATTTGCTGGTTATATTTGCATCCAGAGCGAATTGTTTGCTCTTGCCAACAAACTGCAATTTTTACAATAACAAGTAATGTTATCGCTGCAATAGCAAATCGAATACAACAAATAAATTTTGCTATGCACCCAGAAAAATCATTTATTTGACAGGCTCCCATAACTAAATACTTAGTTGGTTTAAATAAATATTTATTTGAATCAAATAAAAATTTATTTTTATGAAAGAAATATTCATTTTTATGAAATTAATATTTATTTAAACGAAATAAATTATTTTTCTGGGTGTGGGAGAACGTAATTCTGCTGTCACTATATTTGCCACGAACTTATGCTGCGACAACCGATGTATCGCTGTTCTAACAGATACGTTTTCTCCGCGGCAGTCGCGCCGAAAGTGACGTTAAAAGACATTAAGAGATGTGAGACACCTTCGACTAAGGAGATCCTTGGTTACAAAGCTTTCGGCGAGTTGGAAGGGTCCCCGCTTACAGACAGCCGGAGCGCGGCAACGAAGCTCTTTAATCCGAGCAAAGCTCTCGGGGAACTCGCTCTTAAGTGTCTCGGGAACTCTCGCGGTCCGTTCCTTTAAAGTCTCCGCTTTCCCGACGCTCCCGCGACCGGGAAGGCTGACAACGGAGCGGAAAGAGGCTTCCACAGCTTCGCGAGCGATGACGCTCGAGAGCTGCGCCAGTGCCGTTCCGGCCGAAGAGTTTTATGTGTCTCGTGGCTCTTTTGACTTCTAAAAAAAAAAAAAAAAAAGAAACACGTGTACACGTTATACGTGGAAGCTTCGCGTGCTTGCAATGTCGTGTCCCGGAGTCTCTGTCGAGGCTCTCGAGTTGCACGCGACGACTGCGAGGAGCACAATGAAAGCTGCCGGGGCCAACGCTGGGAAGGGATTGGACACATGGACTTTTCCGCGATAGCTGGAACGGCGATGGGAAAGAGTTGGGAAGGAAGGATCGAAAAAAAAAGAAGAGGGAGCCGAGTAAACTGGAAAGCGCTCACACACAATATGAAAACATTATCGCAGCCTCAAGCCGTTAAGCAAACAGCAATAGTGCGAGCTTTGGGAAGCTCCGCGTCGAAGCTACCGACGAGTCGGCTCGACCGCCTGCCACGTCAGGACACCGTCAGGATCCGGAATCTCTGTAGATTTTACAATGCCGCTCGACCCTATTGCCTGCTCGGTGTGTTTTTTATTTTCTTTTTTTTTCAATTCTTTTTTTGGTCTTTCTAGCCCGTCCCCGGCGAAAGAGTGAAAACTCGAGTTCCATCTGCGCAGCGTATTGCGGACCGATTACGCGCGAGGCCAGCCAAAATAGGCGCCCGAAGAGGCCAAAAAGGGGGACTCGAGAGGAGACTCCAACGGAGATATAGGCCAGAGCGCGAGGGGGGACAGTTTGAGCTCGAAAAAACACGTGCGCATATCAGTATAGAGACAGCGACGATATCAGCATTAGGCGGGGGGGAGATACGTCAAAAATACGAACTTAAATGAGGCGTTGAGTGATGCCGAAAAAAAAAAAAAATTAATCCATCGGGCTCTCGTCAGCAAGCCGGATTCCCCTTCGGGCCTCCCCGGTCTCGGCCTCTATCTCGTAAACTTTTTTTCTCTCGTCTTCCGCTACTCCGATTCGCGAACGACGAGAAACATTTTTTATTTTCTACCAGAAAATTTCGTTCGCTAATCTCCACTCAGCCGCTCGAAAATCCCTTTGCGCGAATCGATGGAGCGACGAGGCGCGGAATAATGTGGAGGAGGATCGAGGGATGGATCGGCAAGGTTCGTTTTAATGGCAATAAAAAAAATATCATAATAACACAGAAGAAAAATAGCTTCGTGTACTTTAAACTCTTGCTAACACGCGGCGATAATTTCTATTTTTTCATCTGATAATTGGTACTTATCATTTCTATCGCTTTGCGAAATCAGATTACTCGTGATTTGCCTCGTTTATTTTTCTTCATTCTTTTTGCGTTTGATTGTACCGACATTAATGACATGAACGGGAAAGCTCGCCAGCCGTGTGATTACGCCGATCGCGAAGATACCTGTCTGTCGAGACGATGGAAATAATTTATAAACGCGAAGGTACTTGGGTGGATATAAATTGAGACCAGCCATTTGGAGCGAAACCGCCGACTCCCCTCGTCGGCTGTCCTATGCGAAGGACAACTCACGCCACTGATCTTATCGCCGAGAGCCCTTGTCGCTTGGCTGGTGGGTAAAGTTTGTCTCGCGTGTGTTTTCTCTGCCTCGACAGCGCAATTGATTCTTTACATTAATAATTTATCGGTCGAAGTTGTGTTACTTTACAATTGCTGGCGAATCGATCGGGAAAATTACGAATGGAGTCAGCGTCATTCGATGAAGAGAACGATGCTCTTTCCGAGTTCTAAGGTTTTTTTTTTTTTTTTTTTTTTTTTTTTTCAATAGCATTGTCTTTTATTGTCTGAACGATTACAGAAAATTCCCTTTAGGAACTCGGAGTACAATGTTAACCGAGGGTCGATCGGACTGAGACATAAATGAGTCCACTTGTCCAATTGAAGGTGCTCGTAGATTGGGAGATCGCGTGTGGTGAGTTTTCTTTTCGGGACAGATTATTCGCCTCGTCTTGGTGGACATAGGCTTGAAAATCGGGGTGTGTTTTCTCCTAATTGTAATTTTAGCACAAGAGATTCGGAAAAACTGCACTTCTCACCGGAGCTCAGTATTACTAAAGGCCCTTAAACTAGGTTAACAAACTAGAAAAACAATATGAACAATAGTTACAATATTTGCAGGAGTTCCAGTGAGCCGCACGATCGAGAAGGCAAATTGGTTGGTTGGATCTTCGAATTCTGTTCGGGACGCGAAGGGAAAAGGAAAAGAGAACGGTAAGATGTTTTTTTGGCCCAGGCTCTCTGTGGGTCTCGAGGAAACTCGGGCGAGACTTAACGCTCGGTTAGGTAGCAACCCTCGAGAAGCCAAAACGAGGGTAGTTTCGGTGGCGATTCCCCGCGCGGATACACGAGCACGAGAGTTGTAGGGGCTGCAGAGGCTAGGCCAGAATCCGCACACGGGGGTCGCGCCTTGGAGATGCGCCCGGAGTCTTATCGCGATTTGCATAAATTCATAGTTTCGGGATTAGGCCGAAAGGACCTAAGGACACCCTGAGAAACACAGCTAATATCGCTACGACCACGGTCACGTTCCTCTTTCGGCTGTCGCCCGTTGGACTTGGAAAGTTTCTCGGGCTGGCGATTATCCGACACACTTGAGATTACGGCGGTCAGACAAGTGCAATGTTCACAGCACGGCAATACCGGGGAAACATCAACGGTAATCGATTCGATGATCCCTTTTTGAATGATCAGTTTTAAGCTTGTGAGATTTGGTTTTTTTCTCCATTACCACTACAATAGATGGCTAAAATCATGAATAAAAAATTGTCCCGAATAGCTAGGCAACTGGGAATAGCTGCAGCAAGGATGAAATGACATTCACGAACGCCGGCGTGTTTTCCATCGAAATGATGGAGTCCGCTGTGTGACTCGAACCGCGACGATGTTGCGTCCCGTCCATAGGTGTCATCACGCGTTCGAGTATCGCTTATTACCCGCGCAAAACACACACGGTCTCGAGAATTGCGTCGCTTTCTCCCTTAATGGGATTAATAAAACATTCACCCTCGCGGACGTGCGGCGAAGTAAGCCATGTAACAATTTTCCGACACGCCACCTTCGGCCGCCAATGCGCGTACGGGAACGAAAGCTCTACCTACGATGGTAGACTTGGAGCCACGTGTACGTGACGACAATCGTTGCAGGAATCGTATCGCTGGCGACATACGCCAGCGCTGAAGTCCGTACGTGTACATAAGATAAATAATGTAGTATTTCCCCGAGCTGTCGATTGCTGGCTCGGTGGCGAACACGAAAGCTGCGCGCCACCTCTGAAAGGAATAAACCTTCGAGCGGCATGCACGATGCAAACCCTGACCGTTCGAAATGCTGTAACAATCGTGATCAAGTTTAAAAAAAAAAAAATCATCATTCCCGGCTGGAAGACGCCGACGCGGAGCTTCGTGGAATGGAAGAGCCCAGGTGCTTCGTAGACTGTGCGAAATTCCCATAATTATTAAACGTCGAGACGCAGGGGTGACTGGGCAAGCCGCCTACCACCCGCAGGCTCGCTCGTCCGCCCGTTCAACCCCCAGACCCTTTCCGCCTCTCTCGCTCCGCAGCAGCAGCAGCAGTAGCAGCAGCAGCACGGTTGGTCGGTGTTACTGGCGGCGCGCACTTATCCGACGAAATTCGGGGGAGGTTTGCCCCGGCACAGGATGCAGCCTCGCAGCTAGCAAACTCGAACTGCAGCCATGGGGGATGCACAGGAGGGTGGCAGCGACGAGGTGGTGCAGTCGGTTGCCATGGAAACTCACCGTCACTGGACAACCTACCCTTTCCAACAACGTTTCGGCTCATTCCAGGCTCTTCGTACCGGTGATCCGACTGCTGGACAACACATACCGTCGTCCCTGTGCATCCCTCCGGGCACCCCCAACCCTGCCTTCAGCGAGCAGGGCCAAAAACACTGGTCTCTTATTACGCGGCTGAGCTGGTGAATTGTCTTTACCACATCGCTCTGCGATTCCCATTCACCTCTTATCAGTCGTCGACCGAGCTATCGAACCCACAAGACATCCCTTGGATGCGCGATCATGACAGAGGAAAGGAAAGATACGTTTGAAAAACAACGACCAGTCTGTCCGGCAGTTGACAATGATAAATACGCTCGACCAACTTCTCTTTTGATAGGTAAGAGATGAAGCCACGCTTCATCTCTTGATAATAAGGGTTGAAAGTTTCTTACTTGCTGACTTGGAATAGGATCGAACTCGGCCAGGCAACGATGAGGACAAGCGGATTTGGTTGGATATCTGAACGCAGCGTTAACAGACTCAAATTCGACATCCGATCAAATTTCGTTCGCATTCAATGCAACGAAATTCGAACTTTCGGCTATCCATTAATGCGAGATACATTGTAAAGTATAAAATGGGGTTGGTACAACCCGAAATCCGGCCTTTCTTTGAGATCGGGCTGGACATTTTTCCGTACGAGGAAAAATAATTGGTCGGATATCGAAACGCAGCGTTAATGAACACGTATTCGGTATCCGATCAAAATTTATTTCGTATTGAATACAACGAAGTTCGAGCTTTCGGCTATCCACTAATGCGGCATAAACGGTATAGTATGAAGTGGTGTTGGTACACCTCGTAATCCGGCGTTTTCTTGAGACTGGAACGAACATTGTTTCATTCCTTCCCACTTTGCCTCGTCCCACTCACCTCGATTTATATAATTCATCAACCACCCACATTTTCGCTACCGCACCTACAACAGGCATGGACAGTAGTCGACGATGCGTGAGACGCATTGAAGCCACGGACGTTACCGTGTAGAGACGATTCTACATACATTCAGATCAGCTTTACTTAACAAATTGAGGCGCGAGTTAGACGCAGCCGACCTCCGAGCAGGTAGCGGCCAGTTGAAGTCCTGTGATGTGTATTCAGCGTGAGGTCGGATGACAGCGGCACACCCTCGGTCGCTCCCGGGTCACGCGAGATACCAGCGACTCCAAGTCAACGCACCCTTTTTCTCTTTCCTTTTTTTAAATCGAGAACCTTGTGCTCCAAACCGCACTATAGCGCTAGGATTACTTGTCGATGACACCCTAAACCAAAACCAGCCGTAACGAACACCCTATCATCGAGACAATTATTTTCACTCCAATGTCTCATCCTCCCAAACTCTGTACCTTCACCTATACAGACCAAGGATCTTCATCATCAAACTATTGCTTTATAGCGCACCATTGACAGTAAAAAAAGCGGATGATTTTTGCATCGCCATAATCTTCATCTCCAGGACGTCATGCGGATTGCCGTCTGGCCTTACTTTGTCGGGAACGTCTCTCGAAGCATAATTCATACCATTCGGCTTGCAGACATTCGCTCGAGTGACAATGGCATTTATCGGTTTGCGAAAGGGTTGAGCAGACCCCAAACATAGCGTGGCTACATAGCTATGTGGCACAGTGACCCCGTTATCCGGTAACCCACACCTGTGTGTGTATGTGTATGTGTCTGAACTGCATCAGAACGTTGTCAACACGCACGTACGAGGTCCCATGAACGCCTACACCCGCAAATGCCGACCATACACATATGGATACATACGGACACATGTACGGTGTACACACTCACGCACGCCCACCCCTTCGTCAGGGTCGTTGTCGGGATGCAGAGAGCGAGAGTGCGAGAGCGCGGGGTGTGTTGGCGCGGTTTGTGTACAGCCTGACGCCGAGACCGAACAGAGAGAGTTCTGTTGGTGGTGGCCGAGGTAGGCCTTCGTGTGTATCGGTTCCCATCGATACCGATCAAATACCGAAGATTCTGAGGCGTCCCGACGCCGAAGCGCTCCCACCAACGGCAACAGTAGGATCGAGGTGCCTGTTGCTCCACTCCTACCTATCATCCTCTATCATCGCAACAACGTATCTTCGCCACTGCCCGGCTACTATCCGTTCGCGATCAACGCTCCGATTATTCGTGGAATCTCCGCGACATCACCGCGAAATTCGCGTCCCGCGTCTGGTCGGCCCGGGACCGCCTTGTGGACCGGTGCCAGGTATGACGTTCGGGGTTTCAAAGGCGACAACAGAAATCCTGCGATTCCCAAGAGGCGCTTGAGAGAAGGCTTGGAGAAAAGTGGCGAAACTTTATGTACGCTAGAAAGTTATACCACGACACAGAAAGCTCCGTTTCAGATAACATTCATATGGACGTCACTTCCGGTTGAAAAATTTGATTTCCAAACCTGAAGTGTCGTATTTTCGGTATGATGTCACTTCCAGTCGAAGAATTAGATTTTTAAATCGGACGTGACGTATTTCCTGTACTTCCTGTGTGACGTCATTTTCGATAACAAAACGAGATCTTTAAACCGGAAAAATGACTTTCCCGACCTGAAGTGATGTATTTCTGGTCGAAAAATTAGTTTTTCTTGCACGCGACGATAGTGAACAGCGCTGTTGTGCATCGCATTATATGTGTTATGTGTGATGAGTGCACAACTCATCACACAAACTAGAACCAGGATAGTATAATAGGAGCGTCTGGCATGGAGACACATCGGAGGACACCGGATTCTTGAAAATTGGGACAAACAGACGAACAAACAAAGAATTTTCAAAAAAATATATAAGATATATATTCAGTCGTAATGGAATTTATGCTGGCGCAGATCGATGAACGGGTTATTAGGTATCACTGGAATTACCCCCCTCTATTTAACGCATAATTTTCCGCGCGAACAGTCGCCAGCTACATGTGTTATGCCGGAGGATAATATAATAATCGATATGTGCACCGAGCAAGGATTACAACCAAGTGAAGCCCGTAGCCCTAGAAAGCTATACGCCTGTTGCGTATCGCATATATGTGTTTATACTATATTGTATAGTATACAGTAGTATTGATGTGTAGGTTGTTTTGAATGCACATCAGCCCACGCTACCCCGGCTTCAGTCCAGTATTCATGCGGAACCGACTTGCTTTTACAAGTACTTGCAGAGCATCGTGTATAATTTTCCCCTGTCGTGTGTTGATTGCTTTTTAGATTCAAGCTACAACTCCGCTAATTTTCGTTCGCGATATTTTGTCAGTATTATGTGCTACAGGAGATGGAAAATTTAATTTATATAAAAAATGAAAACCCTTCGACTCTCGACAATTTCATTGCAGCTCAATAATTTCATTGCAGCCGACTTACCTTTTGAAACGTTCGCATAACTTCATGTATGATTTTCCGCTATCGTGTGTTCATTGATTATTAGATATAAGCTGCAGCTCCGGTATTTTCCGTTCGCGATATATGTCAGTATGTGCTTGGGCAGATGGAAAATTGAATCTATTAAAAAATGGAAACCCTTCGATTATCAACAATTTCATTGCAGCCGACTTGCTCTTATGAATATTTGCATAGCGTTACGTATGATTTTCCCTTATCGTGTGTTGATTGATTATTAGATCCAAGCGACAGCTCCTGCATCTTCAGTTCACGATATTTTGTCAGTATAATCTCCTTAAATTTTATCTTAAAAAAATGGAAACCCTCTATCACCATTTCCATTGCAGTCAAAACGTAAAACCGTTCACGAATTTGTTTATCCAAAAACTAGTTTACGAAAGATCATTTGACTGACTTGTTCGCTACCGAACGAGCGCGCGTGACTGATAGAGTCAGTGACGGAGATAGAGAAAGCGACAGTTCATGTCCCGCGATCTCGCGTACGTACGCGCACGTAAACAGTTAATAATTTCAGTGAATGAAGGCTTTGTCGCCGATGGTATTGTGTGCCGGCTGTTTGGTGAATGGATTCAGAGAATCGATCGATTTGCGAGCAATTATCCCGTGGATGCTCGTTTAACCGGCTTAATGAACCGGCTTGGCTTGGTCGACGCCCGGCTCACAAACGCGTCGCGACACCTCGCGTGGCGTTATAGCGTATACACAGGCTCCCGGTGTGTTATACTGATGATGTTGCTACTGTTGCCGCTGCGCGTTCCCCTCGCTGGAAGCTCGTCGACCGATCGTGTGTTTATTTCCACAATCAGGCGAGTCATAATACTATTATCAGAGGGTCGAGAGAGAGAGAGAGAGCCGTGGGGGTTGTTCGAGGCAGCGTGCGAGAGAGGAAACACCCCCGCACACGCATCCCCTCTCTGCCCTTGCCCGACCCTGACACAGTGGAACCGTGACCCTGTTAATCCTGCGGGGACAGAGGCACGGGACATCAACCAGTGCGTGTATCAATCGACAAACGCTCGGGCTACCCTCAACGCTTCGGGCAATGCTGTAATGGCCCCGATACCGTCCAGATATCACCCATTAACTCTCGACGCGAACGATAAACTATATTCCTAAGTCCGTCGCGTCGCGGTCTTGCGACTCATTTTTTATTTTTGACCAATTTCGTGCATATCCTGACTGTATTAAAAAATTATAAATTTAACGCACCGGAATGGAAGTTCTTACGCAAAAACTGGTGTTAAGTTTAATTCGATGTACACAATTGTGATGAAAAATTAATGAACTTTTACAGCGAAATTAAAGGCAATTATTAGGTTTAAAGTACTTTTATTTCATTCGGTATGAAAATGGCAGTTTTGTGCGTAAAATCCCATCTTCACATATTGTTAAATAAAAATTTTGTACGATTCTCATGCAAAAACCGTTTTCTTAATTCGTGTGATTGTAACACTCGTCGGAAAAGGTTTTTACCCGCTAGTATCGTAATGTACTATTACAGTAAAAAATTAAAGTCAATGATTAAAAGAAAAGTATTTCTAACGTTTTTAATATACTCCACTACCGTGCTGTTCATGAACGCCTGGACTATTATAGGAAATTCGTCCTTGCATTCATGGACATCCGTTCGCCTTAATTTTTCATCACAATTATACATGACATTTAACATACCAGTTTATGAATAAAAACTTCAGTATCAGTATAGTAAATTTCATACGAATTTTTTTTTTTTTTTAAGTGCTGCAAAATAGTTTACTCCGGTGTTCTCACCGGTGTTGACGGTAGTATTAAATCTTCCAGCAAATTTCCCAGGAACTTGATTTTTCTTCTTCATTCATCAAGCCGGATAGAAATTCTCGAGCGTTACATCGGGCCCTGACAAGGCCTTATCAGACCCTTGCCGGGTCTCCTCAGGACCCTATCGGGGCCCAATATAACGCTCGAAAATGTCTACTCGGGAAAGTCGCGAAAAATATCTTCGTCAAATTTACTTCCGCTATTCGCGGTCATCCGTTGAATTGCTGTAATTTAGGTAGTTTAGGTTTTACGACAACAGAATCCAGCAGCAAAATATATACATATAGATATGTTGAATGCGCTCGAATGTCTGATATTTCGTCAGGAAGTGGCCGTCTTCCGAGCGTCTCTCCTCTCTCCGTTCCGTGCCCATTGTTTGCCCTCGTCGGGATATTTGTCGAATCGTCATGTACAATACATCCACGCGGATATGTGGTACGCCACAGAATCGGCAAGGTTATTGGAGGATAAAGATGGCTCTCGTTTGATAAGACGCCACTGGCGAGATATCGTTGTTTGAATGCCAGTTCCGTATCTTGATTGGGATCTCAGACCCTCTCTATTATACACAGCGCCGCTGAAGGGGTCGAATAAGAGAGTTAAGCAATACACCCTCGAAGCCAGTAGGTACACGGAATCCCGAGATTGCACGTAAGACTCGATTGGCCTCTCCATACGGTATCTTACGGAGCTTAGACCGGGCTCAACTCTCGGCCGGGTAGCTCCGCAAGGGTTGTAAATGCCCACGTAGTCAACAGACCACGTAGTCAAGAGACCCCGACATCGGCCAATGCAGCTCCCTTCGTCGGGAAGCGACACGCCACGCAGACCTCGAAACTTCCTCAGAATTCGCGGGGAAAAAGGGCCGCACAGTATGCAAGTTTTTCCTTCCCTAGCGACGTTTCCAACTTCAGGAACAATTCTTTGTGGCTGCTGCCGGTCAAAAACCGCCCAAACAGCCGGGCATAACTGTATCAGCCCGATGTTCGAGTTAAATTGGAGGCTGCATGAGGCGTGGAATAAGAAGGATCGAGGATGACCGAGGAGAAAACGGATCCTGACGAGTGTTTCGACAGCTGGCGCGTGGGCGCCTATCGACGCGTGTGCCCACCGTGAATTTAATAGCTTCTCCTCGACTCATCACATTCATTAGACGGGACTCTTATGCCACGGGTGGATCCTTTCGTTCCACGGGAGGAGAGGATATGGGGAAGGAAAAAAGAGGCGTCCGCCACGTGGGATGCGTGGCGAGCGGTTGTCTACCGGGATCCTTCTGAGTGAAGAGGGTTTTCCCGTTGGATAGATGAACTCAGAATCCAATCATTCGTTCGGTCTATTGTTCCTTGGTCACGTGCTGCTACCTTCGAGTGGATCAACGATTTTACTCCCTCATTTTGTACCTTAACAGCGGGCTCGATTCATCCCTCCACAGGTGGGAATTACCTTAAACTACACCCAAACTGCGCAGAAAGCAAGAACACGAACTGCATCGCAAGAATATATTTCAAGGTTTATTATGAAAAAATATTGATGGATCGATCGGTTGGATTCATCAATCTCAATAGCTAAGCGCCCAATTGTGTGTAGAGTTACAGCCCAAACAGGTTCGAATCTTATCACGTCGTTTCGCCCGGTGGCCCACGAGCCGTTGGACGCTCACGCATTGAGGATGAAAGGACGGTTTGGCCGGGTTCTTGTCGCGGGAGATAAGAAGTGGCTCAACGGAAATCGTTGACACGTGTGCGACACGGGTCACGCATACGCGCGATGACGAACGGGCACGCAAGCGGAAAGCTATCGTTAAGAAAGTGCCTCGAGCGTTAAAGAAACGAAGTGCGCGGGCAGTCTTGAAGGGGCCCCCACGGATAACCGGTGAAACAGGGTGCACCTGCAGGGGGCTCATATGCTGGCCCCACGGCTGGTCCCACCACCGGAACTTGGCAACGACCGTCGGGCCCGCGCACCGTGACGAAGACGTTGCTCGAGAGGTTCGGATTGTTTAAAGGCCCGGACGTGTTACGTATACTTATGACTGCAGGTAACATCGGAGGGTCAACTGGGGTTCCTTCTTCCTTGGGTCCTTTAAAACGGTAATTGGCCTCGCAACGGACACCAACGGCTCCTCGAGCGTGTCGACGGCGCGGCCGTTATTCACCGGCAAAGAAAATGAAGAGCAGAGAAAATAAATTAATTTAATTCGATATAGCAAAATTAAAGAAGGTCGTTCTGCGAGACTTTGGATACGACATCAACGTTTGAAAATTGTCAGTTTTTTAATTGCTTGGAATTTTTTTTTTTTTTGTATTCTGTGCGGAAATTTGCCACCTGAAGCGAATAGCGGTTGAAAAAATCGTTACCTCGAACTTTTTTTTTTGTGGACTTTTTCTAATTGGAAAAATGGGAAGCCCTTTGGGTACCTTCACAATTTTTGTAGCGATTTTTTTTTCATTACTTAACGACGTATTTCGAAGTATTTTCATGAAACTCTATGATAGGCTGCGGCTAGTCATGGGAGAATCAGAAACACAAAGTGCGATATTAAAACCCCTCACCCTCAGTTTCCTTGCCTAGAGCGTTCGAGAAATGGTAACTCGCGGCCTTAGTCAACCTCGTAGAAAAGCCAGGTGTGTTTCGGGTGAGAAAGAATAATTCTTGAAAATTTTACTGTAAATTTAATGTACGTATATTACTTATATTAATTGAACATTAATGTACTTTTTTGTATAATAAAAATACCAGATATTAAATTGACAAATCTTTTGCCGGAAATTTAAAAAAATGTGAATAAAAAATAAACATTTTAGTGTAAAATTGCATCGCACTTGTGTTTGAAATTTCAGAAACAGTTAATGTAAAAAAAGTTTCCAATAGCATTCATTCATTTGCAAACAAATTTTTGTACAATGTCGTTATGAGTTAGTATTTAAGATGAGCAAAATGTTGACATCGAAACTTATGCATATGACGTTAGGCTGACTAATGATACTTCGAAGGCAGAGTCCAACTAGAAGTCAGAGTTCATAGCTCGTAGAATTTTTTTGTGAAGACTGCGTCGTCACGCGTATCAATCACGTTTACTTTAAAACTCTACGGATAATTCAACTTATGCGCGTCAATTATTAAAGTTATGCGCGCGTGTTATATGTGAAACCAATTGCATCGTCTTACCGAATTAAAAATATCGTGAAAGGATAAACCATAGGAGTATTTAAATACTTTATTGACAAATTACGAACTTCTAACGGGGACTAATTACTTTGAATACCGGCGCTGAGTATCGTTAACGACGGCCATTCATAAATCCATAAATACTACAGTGTAAAAGGGTGAGGTTTCCGTCCCCGGTGTAAAGGGCCGCCGTGCATTGACCCTAAAAGAGAAGCCGATAGTGTTGCGCTCTCCCTTACACTTGTAATGCCAATTTCTTAAAAATATTAAATATATTAATTTTTTACCAAACTATTATTATTTACTTTATTTTGCAAAATACGATACGTTTAAAAATTCAATTTAGATCGTTTTTAATGACTATACAAAAATATATGTTTATAAGATCTTTCGATAAATGAATTATAATTATTATAGACAGAATTGATAAAACCGATGCAATGCTAATTTTTTATTTCTAAAATCTCAGAAAGCTAATTTATTTTATCGGGATTCGAGATTTATTTAAATCGAGAACAATTATGATAAATTGATTGATTGATTGATTGAAATAAATTGATTAGGAGAAATATAAATTTCTGTTAAAAAATGCTGGCGTTATCACATACAATCGAGAACAAATATCACTGTGAAAACATACACAATAATGAAATATTTCAGAATCATATAACAAATTATTTTCAATTAATGATAATACATGGAGATAGCAACCTGATTATTGAATCAGTCGAGTATAAATGAGAACACATTTTTGACACTTGAAGATTTAGACGCGAATGAGAGAGTGTGTGACATTTTCGGCATAAAAACGTTTAGCGTCGATGAGGAATAAAATGATATTACTGGCGTTTAAAATTGCACGACTAAACGCAAATCTTTCTACTTAGCTTATTCACGGCGATGTACAGAAGAAAGATGAAATCAATTCCTCGGTGGTCAATTTGCTTCCTCGAAGAACGATGCGGACAGTATTCAAGTACGATATTCGTCCATCTTCGATAAAAAAAAAATCCCGGAAGAACAACTTGACAGCGAAGTGAAACAGCCAGATAAGAATCTTGAAAACTTGCGATAATTCTAATTTCAGTGGAAATGGATCCCTTTTAGATTTGCTATTACTTGTGCCGCGGTCCGATAACGAATAATACGTTTGCGCTTATGTCGCGAATTTTCGGTTGTCGAAATCACTCTGAGCGGAGAGTCCCGTTAGACAAGAGGACAAGATCCGGTCGTACTCATCCCTTCTCCTATAATTTCTCGACTCAAAAAATTAATTCACTTTTTCATTGAATTTAAAGTGAATCTCTGGAACTAAACTACTTTTATAGTAAAAATTAAAGTAAATAGGGCTGAAGGACTCAGGTGGATGGTCCTTTGCCAAGATGTAAAATTATCATTAGGTATAAAATTAGTATAAGAAGACAACTGTATAAATATTATGTTTGTCACTAAATCTCTTACTATTACTTAAAGCAAATTATTAAAACTGAAGTATTTCCAATGTTTTTAATATACTGAACATTAATTTTTCATCAAAATTGTACATGAAATTTAGTAAACCACGTTGTGCATAAAATCTTCCACTACCAGTACGTTCAGTTTCATGCGTATTTTTTTACAATGTAACGGGTTGACCCGGATAACTGGGGTTTTCATAACTTCATCGGGAAGCCGACATATCGATGCCAGCTCCAGAACACACGCGGAAGAGCCTTATGTGGCGAATAATTTGTTTCGCTTTCGCACGTTAACCAATGTGTAAACCGAGTACGGACTGTGCAGCAGAGCGGAACAGTCGGGCAAGACGCAATTTTCCAGTAATTTTTTAATGGGACAGTGGGGCAAGACGGGTCAGAAAATCCGGATCTATCGACGAGGCAAAACGGGACATCCAACAATTATTGGAAACTTGAGTTTTGCCCCACTGTTCCATTTAACCCCGTTCCCCCCTAAACGCACATTGGTAATCTATGCGATGCACGGTGTCGCGCTCGCCGGGGCTGGCACACATCGGTTCGAGGCTTCGGTGGTCCGCGTTCCGTTTCGCGAATATGCGTTACCCGCGCCACAGAGCAATTCGCAGAATGTGATGGAAGTAGCGCGGGAGTGGTGCCAGTTCTCGGAAGCCGGCCGAGGTTTGGTAGTCCGAGGGAATCCCGTCAGGTTGTCGGACGGCTATTACCCTTCCCCCGCGGACGGGACGGGTCATTGTTCGCCGGAAATCATTAAACTAAAATCTATAACTACGAGAGAGAAAGACACATACCTAATGCAGAGTACGACACAGTCGATATTGCAATGGTACGATGTCGTTACATTGCCCGAAACCCCGAACTCTCCCCGGCGATTCTGAGAAGAGCTTTCATGCCAGTAGCAAATTCGCCTCGATTAACGGACCGGGTCCACGGTGTAATCTCTCGCGTAGCTTTGGCCAAAGCATTCCGGACTTGGATCAACTTTGTCGCAAAGGGCCAATCCCGACATGATGTGTTATGTGTGAGTGCGCGGGCAACGATGGATTTCCACTACTGGTCAGATGCAGAAGGTGGGAGTGCAAAGCTTGGACTTTCAACGAGTTTCCGGAACGAAAAGTCTACCGCTTTTGACTTTGTATACGTATAATAACGTAACGCGAGCGGGAGCGCAGTCTCTGTCTCTGAAACGGCAAGAACTCGACGAGGACGAGCAACGAATTTATATAACAATTTCGCAACCGAGGAGAAAATGAGCCATCAGAAACAATGCGACAGTTAAAGGGTTTAATTCGAACGGTCACAGAGATAGAGGGAAGGAGAGGGGAAAGCTCGCCTCGCCGTTTGACTGCAGTCCGCGTACGTACCTAACCGGAGAGCCTTCACTGTGGTATGTATATTAAAGCGGCATGGGAAGGGTGAAACTGGATGACGGAAAAGAGGGTGAAAGAGAGCAAAGCCGGGGATACTTCCGACTCCGCTGTGTCCGCACACTTGTCTGCGTTATTATGCTGGATGGTCTACGGCAGGATAATTACGTGCTTACCTTCGTATCGGATGGATGACGTAAAGAGAATTGTGCTTCTGGCATTTCGCGCTGAAGTTAGGTACACGCGTGTCACGAAAGCTTTTCATGAGAAAGTACCGTCGCGCTCGGGGCAAACCGAAAAGAAAACAATTGATTTTTGGAAATTAACACGTCCCGCTTGACTCTGGACCAAAAATAGGCGGAGAATGGGCCGGATCTTCCTTTTGTCACTTATCGCTTCAAGACTGTTACGTCCTGTCTCCACAGCTATTGTTTTTGCGTAAATATTTTCTCGGACTAAATTCTTGTTGTCACTAAATTATTTTCTCACCTTCGATTTACCTTTAATTGCGTTTATTTCGTAAGTTTATTCATACTCGATTCATACCACCAGAGGTATATATCAAGATTCTGCAATCCAAATCCACTCCTAGCGGAAGCGAGCGTCTGGTTTTATTACTCCTCACGTATCGAGTATTTTTCAATGGTGCGAGCTCAGCATTTTTGGCTGAGCACTGGTTGTAAAAAGTATATTGTGAATTGGCAATTGCGACTCGTGCGATTGCCGCCCTCGCCTCGCTCAAGCGGCAAACTTCACACTCGTCGCAATCACCAACTTTCGGCCCTTGTTGCACAATATATTATTACTGGCCATATCACCGGGAAATTGCGGTGAAAATGGCCACGTGGCATATCGTACTGACCCTTGCACATGCAATCTTATTATTTTCGGTGCAATCATATTGTATCGACATATACTAAAAGATATTAAGGGTGGCCACAGGGTGAAACAGTACTGACTTTTTAGCATAAAATAAAAATACAGTTCCCGAGAAGAACGTCGACATTTTATAGTTACGACAATGACGAAAAATCGTGGTTACTAGCATAATTATACCTTGACGAATTGAATATAGATTATCAGAAACTACCTATATAGACGTCCTCATTGGGAACTATTCATTATAGTAGGAAATACTAACCTTTTTCTCAGTGCATATCACCCGCGTTGCTATATTACCCTGACTTAGCTCATATGTAATATTTTTTTGTTTCTACTCATAGTGATTTTTTTCGTAAATGCGAAAAATACGTTCTTTCTTACGATTATCATTCGACTCTGCGATTTCGGAGCTCCTTGAGACGGCTAAAGGTGATATCTGAGGTTACATCGAAGCAATCGTCTGCGGAGCAGCGCCGAAGGAGATCAGATAGCGACACCCGAGGACCGTACTTATTGTCTGAAATCGTGGTTCAGATAAGACCCGAGGTCTGTTGTAGTTGTGTGTGTACCAAATCACCAATTAACATTCCAGATTGAACCGAACGAATAACACCGACGTGCATGTACATTCGAGATTCGTATCGATTACAACCTTTCGGACGATGTCGTTCTGTACGCTCGCTTGTTCGTACGTCAATTTTTCAATGCTCGCGCCACACCTTGTTCACAGTGTAATACAATAAACAGCGAGCGGAAACCAGCCAGCTTTTCACTCATTCCTTTGATGCATTATGATAAAATTTTACCAACGTGTTATATGAAGGGTGACGACTGTATTTCCTTCAGAGCTGCATATGAGCGCCTGCTTATAGGAAATATTTATCCGCTCGAGCGAGCCTTCCCCTCAAACTATTATGACCCAGCGATATTTCCGGAGAGCATAAAAAAACACCAATGCTTCCTCTATTAAAAAAAAATATATATGTATCCATATTCACTTACATCGCGCGTGTCTTGCTCGCATATGGCGCTCGAAGACGCTCCGGATCATCCATATGCCTCCCAACTCTTCGTTAGAGCCTTTAATTACATGGTTTGTTTATTTTTTCTCGGAAGGAGCGGACAACGACGTAGGCAATTACTCCTTCTCACTTTTTATAATAACACTTGTGAAGATTAAAAATTCATTTCCGAAAATCCGCCTAAACTGGCAGACCCGTTCTTGACGGTACTTTTCTTAAGTCACTTGTGTTCTATAATCTCATCTACGAGATGCGTTCAATCTGACAGCATGAAATTCCATGGAGCTGCGTTAACCGAACGACGTCAAAAAATGAAGAAACAGGTCATAAAAAATTCTGATTTAACTTACGCATTCGTGCAAATAAAATTGGACTTTTTTAAGTTCAAATGTGTTTTTCCTGAATCCAGGTAAGATCTCGAGTGCAAGAATCATGCGACCGGTCGAGCGACGAGGATGCGGATTATTTTCGGTCGAGTCTCGCGCTCAGTTGGCGATCAGACTCGGAGTAGGAGGGTTCTGCTGGCGATCGGGAATTGGGTTACACGCTTATCGGGTACTCGTCTCTCGGTGAGTTGACGTACGTGGGGTACGTGAACCGAGCGAATATACATCGCAGAGAGATAGACGGAGTGAGAGTGAGAGATGCCGAGGCTGATGGGGTAGCGAAGGCAGAAAGGACGGACTCTGGGGAGTCGATGCGATCGAGGGACGGGGCTCTCCCTGCATCGGCGGCGGGGCCCTCCGCTCGATCTATGGAAGCTGGACGCTCGCAAATCAACCACACCCACACGCACCCGTGGCTCGCCGCACGTACGTCCGGTTCGGACAGACTATTTCGCTCGAACCTATCGTTCTTCCTCTCTCTTACCCCGGACCGATTCTGTTCGGGCGCGCTGCAGTGAGATCGCGCGCCAGGCCCTGCGAGTAACCATCATCAGCTCGAGAGACTCGAGCCGACCCTTTCGTAATTCCGCTCCGTCCATCCACGGATCCGGTCTCCGGACACGCTTCCGACCCCGCCACCAGTGTGAGTAAGACCCGGCACGACCGAATCTCACGAACCGCCCATTCACAAAAACAGCCTTTCTCTCCGTAGTTGCGACGATCCGAATCGATGAAAAAAAAAAAAAAAAAACTGTGACGAGACGTTGAGAAACTATGAAGGGAAAAACATCATTTTGGAGCAGATCAACATAGTGTTCTTCTAGCTGTTCCGCAATTACCGTGACGGCCCGATTTCTGCTGAATCTCACGAACCGCCTATTGATAAAAACAGCCTTTCTTTTCGTAGTTGCGACGATCCGAACCGATGGAAAAAAAACCTTGACGAGACGTTGAGAAACCATCAAGAGAAAAACATCATTTTGAAAACATTTTGAAATCATTCATTTTGAAAACATCGTCAGGAAAATTCTTGACGAGGCGTTGAGGAGTCATCGAGAGGAAAACATGTTTTTGCACCGAACCAACATAGTGTGTTGGTGCAATGCATGCTCCGACTTCCTGCTGTTCCGCAGTTACCGTGACACACTGATTTCTGCTGAATCTCATATACCGCCCATTGACACAAACAGCCTTTCCGCAGTTGCGACAATCAGAATTGATAGGGAAAAAAACCTTGACGAGGCGTTGATGAGCCATCGAGAAGAAAACATATTTTTACAACCATCCAACATAGTGTTTTCTGTATGCTCTTTCTTACAGCGATTTTGCAATTACTGTGAAGTACTGTTTTCTGCCGAATCTCACATACCACCCATTGACAAAAACAGCCATTCTTTCCGCAGTTGCGACAATCCGAATTGATAGAAAAAAAACCCTGATAAGGTGCGAGGAGTCATCGGGAGAAAAACACATTTTTGCAATCAACCAATATAGTGTTTTCTGTATGTTCTTTCTTGCAGCTGTTTCACAATTACTGTGAACTACTGATTTCTTCCGAATCTCACGTACCGTTGATTGACAAAAACAATGTTTCTCTCTAGAGTTGCGACGATCCGAATCGATAGGAGAAAAAACCTTCGACGCGGCGTTGCGGGACCATCGAGAGAAAAACATATTTTTGCAACGAACCAACACACTGTGTTCCGTATGCACCTTCTTGCAGCTGTTCCGCAATTACCGTGAAGCACTGATTTCGGTGTTCGGTAACCCGATACGATACGAGACGGATAACGATCCCTAATTACGTAAATTTGCGCAGCAACGTCGGGAACATCGACTGCAACAGGGAAAGCCCCGGCCGTACACGAGTAAACAGAGCAGTGGCGCTAGTTATAGTGGAGAGGAGTCGATCCACAATTATAAACAAACGTGCTGGCTGCCGGGACGCGAAGACCTGCTGAGGATCGGCGAGTCGCTACAGCCCGGTTGCGTTTGAGAGAGAGAGAGAACCGGAGGACCGAGCGACAGCGAAAGCTCGCGCGAAAAAAGCAGCAACGCGAAATCCTCGGTCGCGTTACCGCAGGAAAAAAGAACCGAGTATTGAGTATAGGAAAAGGAACAAAAAGCATCGGGTAGGTGAACGAGAGTGAGGGGGGAGGAAAAAAATAGTGAAGCGCGGTTCGAAGCGTGGGTGGCCGTGACGGGGCGGATGGCGCGGGAGGGTTTGGAATGAAATCGACAG
Organism: Amblyjoppa fuscipennis; assembly: GCA_963575735.1. Lineage (NCBI taxonomy): Eukaryota > Metazoa > Arthropoda > Insecta > Hymenoptera > Ichneumonidae > Amblyjoppa > Amblyjoppa fuscipennis. Next base: position 8,221,198 of record OY754496.1, read on the forward strand.
GGCATCCACCTATCGGCCCATAACACAGCCCGCTCGCATTCCAGTGTGTGCGGTCGTGTTGGTTCGGCGACCATCGACGGCACGCACACGTACGAGCCACTCCAACCCCGTAGCTGCAACACAGAGCACAGCAGTTCCGCACATCGACGCTTGTTAGTGGTACGGGAATGTATCCCGTCCTCTCTCTCTCTCTCTCTCCCTCTCCCACATCGCTCTCCCCGACCCCCCTCTCAACACATAACTAAACAAGCAACAAGTGACCTTAAAATCTGCGAATAAAAATGCCCGACCGCTGATCGAGTATCGGGGGCAAACTCGACGCCGGCCGGCTTTATACTACTGAATTGTACCGTCGATGTCGGGGGGCTCGCTATAGTCTCGACGATTGACCGAGACAAGAAAATTTCACGAAAAAATACATTTTTTGAGGCTGACGGATGTCTCTGCTTCGAATGAAGTTGACACAATTTTTTGTTTTTTTGAAATTTTACTTTTTCGAGGTTGCAGATGAGATAGGATTGTTGGTGGAGATCGTATGGGTTGATTGCTGATCGATCGTTGATAATATCTCTAAAATTTTGGGTCAAATTTGCATGTGTTATTTGATGTTTTTCTTTACCATGTGTGGATTTTTATTCGAAATGTTATGGCAGGTGTGAAGTGAGTGCGAGATTCGTCATCAGCGGGGTCGATATAGGGGCCTTGTGTATGTGTGTGTGCGTGTGTGTGTCTGTTTTTTTTTTTTTTTCTTAACTTTCGTATCGTTACCAGATAACGAAAAAACGCGAAAAACTATGATAGAGACGGTCTTGTTGATACAAATTTCTTGTTTCTTTTTTCCTCGAAATGTTACATTATTTGGATTTTGTGGGATGTTTGGATGGTCGGAATTGTATGGGTTGATTATTGATCGCTTGGTGATAATATCGTAAAATCAGCGCTTAATCAGACAGATTTTGATTTTGATGGCTGTGTTCTGTGAAGTGTTTCGGTCAAATTCGTATGTGTTATTTGTTGTTTTTTTAACCGTGGTATCGCTTTTTAATCGAAATGCTATGCCAGGTGTAAAGCGAGTGCGAGAATTATCGTCGGCGGGGACGATATAGGGGCCTTGGTTTTTTTTCGACTTTTTTTTTCTCGTCGTTAAGAGACGATGAACAAGACGTGAAATAAGTGTGATAAATTCAATCTTGTTGATACAATTTTTTTGATTTTTTTTCCTCGCGAAAACGTACATTTTTCGGTTTTGCAGACATTATGGAATAGGATAGATTGTGGAGATCGTGTGGGTTGATTGTTGATAATATCATAAAATCAGCACTGGATCGGACAGATTTCGATATTGATGTCTGTGTTCCCTAAAGTGTTTCAGTCAAATTTGTACATATTTTTTTATGTTTTTTTTTTATTTTTAGCTAAAATATGATAGGAGTACAGCGAGTGCGACATTCGTCATCGATGCGGACGATACAGGGGCTTTGTCTCTTAATTGTCTATTTTTTTCTATTTGTTTTCATTATCAGACGACGAACAAAGCGTGAAATAAAAATGATGGAGGCAATCTTGCCTTTATCAAAATCGTGCTCCTATTTTTTTCGCGTTAAATCTAAAAGAAGAAATGGTCCGAACCACATTATTCATTAGCTGTATTTTTGTACGACTAAGAGTGAAAATCAATCCTCTGTACATTAAGCAGAGTATTTTAAACGAGTTTTTAGTATACCAAAAAACTAATTTCACCCCAATTAAGTATCTCAAATTTCACAGAACGTTTTATTGCAAGAGACCAACAATTTCGAGATTCAATTTAATAGAAAGAGAATGTAGAAAAATCGTTCATCCTATTTATTCACGCGCTGCTATGCATCGTGATACAATAAACTCGTATTCCAATCGGAAACAATAAAGTAAAACAAGAGCCAAAAGAAAAAAAAAAAAAAAGAAGAAAAAAAAGGATCCTCGTTTGTGAGAGAGGAGATATCGAATGTCTTTTCCCGTCTCTCGAATTTCGATGCGGGGCGATCGGCGATCTTTCCAACCGCGACTGCGGCCGGATTAAAAAGCAACAAGTGACCCTAAAAAGTGTGCGGGGATAAAAATACCGACGGCTGATCGAGAGCTTCGCGCCGAACTGCCGCCGCTCTCGGTGCTCGAACGGGAATATATGAGACGGGGAGGGGGGACGGGGAGAGCGAAAGAGAGGGGGGGGGGGGGTGATTGGGTAAACGCGCATCGGGGGGGTGAGCGCGAACCGGCAGGCACGAGGAATTGATGGAGCGAGGGCGTGATTCTCGCCTCGATCGAGGAGACGACAGTCCGTAAGTCATACACATCTTTATTGAAAAACGCCGGACGTCATTGTCGGCTCCGGAGGGCGATCGTCGATCGCGCTTCATTAAAATCCACACGCTCAAATTTTCTTCATTCCTTTTTCCCCCACACAAAAAAAAAAAATCTCAGTAAACATAAAAAAGAAAAAATCCAACCAAAAACCCCGAACGCAAAGTGAAAGAATAATCGTCGAAACAGGTGGCTAAACTTTCGTTTTCACTCAACCCGTTGTTTTGTCTTTACCTATTTTGTTTTTTGTTTCAATTTTATTTCTCCCGTTCGTCCCGCACGTGAGAGATGTTGTGTAGCGAAAGGGGTTAAGCCCCCCCCCCCCCCCCCACACACCCCGGACGGTTGGTCGAAGGAGAAGGAGAAAGCAGTTTGCTCAAGGGATGCGAGGATGAAAGGGGGTTTGCCTTCCGCGGAGAAGGCCAAGGGGGAGGGTGGGGGGTCGCCCCATCTCGGCTCTAGTTCTCATATCGGCCGCCTAAGCAAGAGCACGCCACTATCCGGCAACCCTTTCATCCCAACACATTCTCAGAACAACCCCTTAGCGCGCACGTACGCGCCACCCTCACGCGGCCAAGGTGATTTTTCTTTGGGGCACCAACACGCCGATGCCCGCTCCCACCAATACAACCGCCGGAGAATGGATTGTCTCTCGCACTCGGCGACCAACACAACCGCGTCGATACCACCACCACCGCCACCGCCACCCCGTTCACCCAGTTGCCTTCCCTGTTTTGCATCGCCGAAGGGTGAATCGCCGCTCTCTCTTCAACTTACCCTCATGCCATTAGGAATTCTCCTCGTCCGCGTTTCAACCTCCCTCCCCTCTTTCGCGGCCCTTTGGACAATCCTAAAAGACCAACTTTCCGCGATACAAAGAAGAAGAAGTATCAGCAAGACGAACCCGATCACCTCTTTCTGCCCCGGTCCATTCGAAGAACGTATAAAAAAAACCACCCCATAGTCACGGAAGGACAAAAACGACTCGGCGAGCAACGGTCCTTCGATCGATCCCCGATCGGCGTTTCCTGCCTCCGCACGTGGTCGGTTCACCGGTGAGGGGGGAGGTGAAAATATCGGAAAAATCGTCGGGTAAAGAAGCCAAGGCCACGGCGGCTCGTCGGCGGTGGTTGAAAAGAATTTTAAGTGGCGCCCCCGGGCTTCACGGTCATAAAAAGTAAATGTGAAAAGCCGTATCAGCGAGGCGTGCTGGATCTTAATACCGCAAGCTTACACGTTATACATAAGGCCATCCACATCCCCCACTTCGCGGAGGGTTCTCTGGTGGCCTCCCCCTTCCACGTACATCTCCTCGCCCCCTCCGCAAGCCACCCCGGCTGGCATCGCCGAAAGCTCACACCGATACCGATGTGTCCGAGCGCCGCGCGACTCGACGCCGTCCTTGTTCCGCCGTACGTGTACGCTCGGCCCCTCGCGTGTACCAACGCGGTGAGCCCGCGCACGTGGTAGTGGCAAAGTTCACCGTGAGAAAGACGAAGTGAGAGGAGCTACGGAACATCGCCGGAGAAAACGGGCCCGCTTCCGTCCCGCTCCCACGTCGGACATCAGCGCCGTCTTCCTCCGCCGCCCCCCTTGGCGCTGGTTCCTCGCGTCCTAAGGTAAAGTCCGTGGAGGTCGCTCCGCTCTCCCTCGCTCCCGCTTGGTCCCCGAAAGCTCGCTCTCATCTCCACCCGCTTCCGGGTCCGAGGCCGCCGCGGGGGCGGACGCGAGCTCCGGTCGAGACGACCGGACACCATCGCCTCTCTTTTCCACCCGTGGGAAAAGCCGTCGGAAAGCTCGCCCGCTCTCCCTTCGCCGGCGATCCTCATCGCACCCGAGCTTTTTCCACGCTTCCTCTCACTCTCGCCCCGTCGTCCGGCAACTCCGCTCGACTCTATATCTCCCCACCGTCGCTCGCTGCGCGCGGCAGGCACTGCCGACGGCTTCGCTGTTTTACTCTTCCTCCCCCCCCCCCCTCTCCGCAACGGGCAGCGTCGTCGCAAGCTTTCACAGCCGCTCGGCCTCCGGTTTGCTTGCCCGACGGAGCTCGTCCTTCTCGCACTCCAACCAAGCTCCATCGGCTTCCTCCGCTCTTATCACTCTCGCGGAGCCCGAGACGGAGTGGGAAACAGCATCGCCCCGTCTCGTTCGCACTCCCCGCATGACGGCCGGCGCTCTCCTGCGACTTGCGAGCTTGCGACTGGGTGCTCCAGGGGCGCCACTGTACGGACCGGAGGGGCCACCGGCTGCTGGCTGGCGCGTGGTCTGGCTACAGCATCCGCGATCTTCTCCGCCTACGCGACCGGCCACCACCGCCAGTGCGCCCGCAAGCCCGCAAGTTCGCGCGACTCGACGCGCACCGTGTGCAACGGCGCACGAGGCTTAAAACACTAGAGAGAGAAAACCGTGTAACGAGCGCGCTTTTTATCCCCGAGTTAACGCGAGGGTGAAGATAAAAAAAGAAAAACGGGAATACGCCTCAAAGGAAAAAAAAAAAACCAAAAATACCGGAAAATACCAAAATTGTGAAGAACTAAAAGCACGTAAAAAAATCAACAAGAAATCTTTAAGTAAACACGTAAAGAAACACATAACGAAAGAGCACGCAAGGACCAAGTAAACAGTCAAGAAACTCCGGGAGAAAGTAAAAAAAAAACAGTGCGCTTTTTGGATCGAGACCGGATCGAAAAGGAGCCTCTACAAGGACGGAACGGATCGTCCTCGCCGTCGTCGTCCTCCTCCTCATTCTCGTCTCGGACGAGACAACGCACGCCGAAAGGTGAGTAAAACGGCGCGATGAGAGAAAAGTTTTAACAAACCAAAAAAACACACCACAAAAGTTAAGTTGAAGCACTCGCCCTTCGTTTTCGTCACACCGCTTCGTCCTTTTGCCCGTTAAGCGTTCTCTTTTTTATTTATTATTTCGACACTCTTCGACAACGCCGTGTTTGACAACAACTTAACTTGACAACAACTTTACTCTAGCCTTTCTTTCGTGTCTGGGATTATGTCTCTCGGGTAAACAAACGGTGCTACGTGATAAGGAAAAGCAAAAAAGAAAACATCGTAAAAAAAAAAGAACAGTGCGGAAAACTTGTGAAACGGTGTGTGACGGTGATTTGTGCCGGCATTTGGATATACTGCTGTAAACACGAGAGAGTCTGCGTCTCGCCGGCGAGTCGAGATTTATTGGACGTCTCTCGAGATCAGGAAGAAGAATTAATCGGAATTTAATCCAACTCTGTGAGTCCTCATGAGTAAGAGTTGAGACGGATTAAATATGTATATAAAAAAAAAAATTTTAACAAAATAATAAAAAATTCGCATCTCGGGCGCACGAAATTAACCTTGTGACAAACTGGACATCGAGTGAAGACCAATGGAGCCGATTGAATAATCAAAAGAATAATCCATAGTAACGAGATCGTCTCATACCGAGTGCAAAAATAAACCAGCTCCGAAAATATCGTTGGATAAAATTGATCCTCGTTAAGGTTAATGCTCATTAACAATTTAACAACGGAGTTAAAAATAATTGATCAGTATTGGCCTCGACCATGCATTAATCAGCGGTCTGATTTTGCGGAGCCGTTGCAATGATCATGAGCGTTCATTGACCACCAATTTCGAGTGTTCGCGACGTGTTGGCCTATCACACTATTTTTTTTTCTCGTATCATCGGTGGCTTCGTTATCGCCTAAATTTGCGATAACCATTAACGGAAAATAATAATCTTTTTTACGCTTTTTTTTAAGTAACCTTTTCGGGGAAATTTACGCAGTGTTCGTGAAAAATTGGATGGTCAATGAAAGCAAAATAAATTTAGAACACAAAAATTAAACTCAACTCATCGGATTCTCACCGACGGAAAGTAAGAAGCGACGCGCAAATTTCGTCTGTAAATTTTGCGATTCCAAGCATTATAAAGTAACGACTTAAATGACGGCGAATCATAAATATCAATAATAATATCTCGTGTTATTGTTTGCCAACATGTAGTCAATGACGGACGAACGCGCGGAGGACCAAATTATTGGGTTGCACGATCGATTTACATGAGATATTGGACGTCAGTAGTGAGCTTCCGTAGTGGTCAGACCGAAAGAACGAGAGTGCCGGACGTTCGGCCGTCGGCAAGCGTCGCACTCGCCGCCCCTCGCTCGAGTCTTTTCCCAGCCGTTCGGGCACGCAGTCCGACGATCGAGGCAGTGACACGAGTATGTTAAATTTTGTGCACGACCGACGAAAGAGAACAAAAAAAAACAGTGAAAGGACCGGAACCGGTTTTCGACCCTTCGCCGGTTTCGAGCCGAAAAAAATCCACGGTCCTTCGGGAATGCAATATTCGCGTCGCGCACCGCGGCAAAAATCTCACAGAATCGTGTCACATGCCTCGCGAAGGCCAACGCGATGTCGAAACCAAAATTTACTTTGAAAAAATGTATTTATCGAAAGACGCTCGGAGTCGCGGCTCATTTTTTCGTGTTCTATTAAAAGAAAAAAAAAAAATATATATATATAAACTGTTCGCAATTTTGTAGCTTAGCGATGAGATATTTTGTGGACTCAGAGTACGCAAAGCGAGTGCGCGTTTAGCTCGCAAATTCAATCGCCGAGCCGGTAGAATGTTCGATAAAAAAAAAAAGAAAAAAAAAATGAAACTCAGCAGTTCGAAGTCTCGAACGGAACTAACCGCGAATGCGAGAGTGATTCAGCGTTGTAGAATGGAGGGTCTTATACCGGTAAAACTTGTCGAGCGGGTCGCGGGTCGCGAAACAGGGGATCGAAAAGTAGTAACTCGACCAGCTGGATTACGGTGTGAAAATGCGGTGGAATCGCGAGTTCTCTCTCTCTGCGTCCGTCTTTCTCTGGGAGCTCGTTCGGTGCCGCCACGTACAAGCGCGCGTGGTCAACAGAGCGGTCGGTCGATGCTCGTGTATAAACAGCTAATATTGAAACGAATTGTGGCATAAACAATCGTTGTGGTGGGGACGCTGCATAGCCGCGGGAACCGCGCCGGCAAAAGTATAAATGAGAGCCGATCGCCGATGAGGTGGGAGGATTCGAGCCAGCCGCGGTGGGTGGGAGGTCGATGCAGCGATGTATCGCCGAACATTGTCGGAATGTGCATTAAAAAAAAAAAATAATAAAAAAAAAATCAATAAAAAAATGTTCGAAGTTTTTCATAACAATTCAGTGAAAGGGTTCGGTGTGTCTGATCGCTGCTCGGAGGTTCTTCGGGTCTCTGCCGAATCTACTGAAATCTGAATCGACTTTCCACCCATCTCGGACGAACGATTTCATTGATGCTCGCTCCAAGAGCCGGAAATGTCAACAGCTCGATCCGTTTTATTTATTTTTTTTATTTTTTGCAATAATTCATATTTTTCTCGTCCTCATAGTTATCCGTCATAAATTCGCTGAATGTTTTATTATTCCTCACAAAACATAGAGCGAATTTATATATGTCTCGTGCCAAGGGGAAATATTCCGCCTTGGCATGCGAGAGACTAGAACGGGATCGTTCGGGAAAATCGAAGTGGCGAAGCTTCCGAGAATTTATTGAGCAATCGTACGGGCAGTCAGGTCGACCAGTCGGAATTGGAAAATAGGTTTGGATGACACTTTATAAGTGTAAATGGATGATTGAGCTTAGTTGGAAATGATCTCTCAACTGCTGTCGTGGGGAACAGCGGCGAGCTGAGCTTTCCTTTCGATTCGCACTGATTATGAGGGTCGCTGTAAACCAAGGTCGTTTTCGGATTTAAACAATCAGCGGTAAGATCCTTTCTGTGATGAATCACGGCCTTAAAAGCTCAAGTCCAAGAAACGATCTAGTAAAAAAAAAAAAAATGGTCATGTGATTGACATAAACCGTTTTCGGATTTAAACAATCAGCGGTAAAATCCTTTCTGTGATGAATCGAGTCGTCAAAAGTTCAAGTCCGCGAGTCGATCTAGTTAAAAAAAAAATGGTCATGCGATTGACGTAAACCGTTTCCGGATTTAAACAATCAGCGGTAAGATTCTTTCTATGATGAATCACGTCGTCAAAGGTTCAAGTCCAAGAGTCGATCTCATTTAAAAAAATATATATATGGTCATGCGATTGACGTAAACTAAGTCTCTACACTTTGTCTGTCCCACCGACTCTTCAAAACAACCCTTTCCATGGTGTCGTAATCTCTATAAAAAAAACAACCCACAGTCCCAGATCTCTGCCCAAAAAATCCACCAAGACCCGACTCGTCGATTCCCAAAAAAAGTGCCCAAAAACGTCCTCATCACCACGAAACGAAACTCCGTCCAACGGCAAAAATCCCGACCCAAAAAGCCGGAGAGTCGGGTAGAACCGAGCCGAAAAACTTCCAAGTCCCAGACCCGAAAAACGGTGAAAAAACTATCAAAGTCCCTGAGAGATCGGCGTGCACGTCGAAGTTCCGATCCGCGTGACGCTCGTATAGTTGTGATGCACTGGTCGGGACATCAGCGGGAGAGTGTCGAACATGCGGACCGAGTCGGGAGAGGGTCGATGTATCGATGAAAGATAAATAAAAAAAAAAGGAAGAAAAAACCTCTACTCGGCTATACAACGGAGAGACAGTTTGAACGAAAAAAAAGCGCAAACAGTGAAAAAAAGAAATTGAAGGTTGCCCCCGAAAGAATCGAGGTTTCGCGGCGCGAGGGTGATTCGGGGGTGGGGGTAGACGGGTGAGTTTGGTCGGCGTTATATCGTACACACATTCTCGGGCTCAGTTGTCGGCTCTGCCGAGAGAGAGACAAAGAGAGGAGAGGGTTCGACGATATTTGCGTCGATCGGCAAAGAGGAAAAAGGTAGGGGGTTTCGCATTCGCCCTCCCGCGCCTCGGGACGAAGAACAAGTCGGAGGGCGACTGGGTTAACTGTAAAACTCGATTGTCCGTGTTTTTATCTTAAGACGAGGGAGGTCGGAGGGAGGTGGAGATCGAGGGCCGCGGAGACGGGGACGGGTGTGCGAGCGGTTGGGCAGAGAGAGGGGATGCCGAAGACAAGAGGGTGAGCAAAGCAAAGGGGGCGAATAAGGCAGCAAGCGCGGTAGAGGGAGAACAGCAAAGTATGTACAACTACAGCGAAAGCGTACGGCGATGAAGGAAGGGTGGGTGGAAGGGAGGCTTTATGGCGTAGGAGAAGTAAAGGATAGCGGCGCGAGAAGGGGTTGAATACTCCCCTAACGCGGGGCAGTTTCCGCGATATAGCGGTCGAGAGCCGCGGAGGGGTTTGTGTTTCTCGTCGTCGTCGTCGTCGACGGCGGGGCGTCGGAGGGGTGGCTCTCCGGTCGAAAGAGAGGTGGCGGCGGCGGCGGCGGCGTCGACGGAGTAAGAGAGAAAGAAGAGACGGCGGGTTTGTGAGTTTGAGCGAAGAGAGGGGTTGACTACTGGCTACTAGCGTCGGGCTGCATGCCTGGCCGCTCGGCCGTTACTGCTGCTCCTCCTGGGAGGCTGTTTTCCCATCTCGCGGCGGAGGGGATAAGACTACCCTTCGGAGTAATCGGAGTGCGTTTGCGCCGTCCGACGTGGAGGTGGCATCCGTCGCCTGCCGTTCTAAGGGTTGCTTCGCGGAACGCGGCGGGGTTAGAACGAAGTAAAAGGATACATATACGTATATAGTGGCGAGACGGCACCGAGCGAGATGGAGTTTTCGCGGCACCGCCGGGGTGGGGACCGTCGCCTCGTCCACCCGTACGTGTGCAGGGTTAGGGTGGTCTTTGGGTCTGTCAGTAGCAAAGCGGCGGCCTCATCATACGGAGCTGCTGGCTGACCAGCTAGGCCGAAATCACTTAAGACGCGTTCCTTGTAATATAACCACCGCTACACGCGCGAAACCCACCCCCCCTCCAAAAACACCCCCTCACTCTCCCTCCCTCACGCACCCCCCACACACACATACACGTACGCACAGACATATGGGGATGTAGGTGCGCGGGCTGTGCACGCATACGTACTGGCTCACACATGTACAGCCACACGTAAACATTCGGAACGCTCCCGCGAACTCATACCGGGTCGCGACGATCTCGTGAGATACGAAGGGACACTCCGTCGGGGAAGAGCCGTTCGCGACAAGTGCACAAATGTACGGCGCGCTGCCCGGTACACGTGTCGGCTGCGAGAGGATAACAAACTATGACGCGAAGAAACTACCGGTCGCTATCGTTCTTCGACGTTTGAAGAGCAACGGGCCAACACGTGACACACGCTCGGGGAGATCGGCCGAGGAGAGGAATAAGATTTTTGTTACCTCGTGAGGAGACGTCGAAGGGGGTGGCCCGAGAGGGGGTGAGAGAGGAGCGTCATTGCTGTATAGCCGGAGGGCTGAGGAGAAGGGGTTGAAAGGAGCGGGACGGAGATAGGGAGGGTGAGCTAAGACTACCGCATCGGGGGTGTCTCTGTTTTAATCGTGACGTGACGCTGGCCGAGGGAGGATCGCGCACCGCGATGACGGCCAGGCGACTACGCGAACTCTGACCAAATCCCCCCCTAATAGTGTTTTTTCATTATTACACTAATATTGTATTATTATTAAAAAAAAAAAGGAACGAACGTTCGGGGGAGTTTCGCGAGTGTTGGGTGAATTATAAACAAGAGATTAATATGACAAGATATTGAGGAAATTGGTTTTTTTTTAAATGAAAGGTGACTTCGACAGACAGTGATCGATCTCTTCGAAGGTTTTTTGCACTACGAGGTTTTTTTTTTTTTTTGCTTCGACAACGATTCTCTCGCTCCTCGAACGCGAGAACAGTTTCGCGATGTGATTGACTCGGTGTACGCGCTGGGAGAGTGCTTCTATACACGATTCCGAACACACTCGACGAACTGGAGTTTAATTTTTCTGTTTCTTCTTCGATCATTAAACGAGAGTGACTCAAATGTGGTGCTGAACTTAGTGGAAATAAATAAAAGAATCCGGACGGTATTTATCACATAAGCAATATCAATCGGTAAATCAGAGGGACCGAGAATGTTTTCTTAAGCCGTCGTTCGTCGGGATCTTTGAGACTTCGACCGTCGACTCAAAACACCGCTGGTACGCGATACGCGCGGCCGTGCCGGCACGAAATTTAGTGTCCACGTGTTGTACATATCTCTCTCCGCTAAACGCACGCACATCCTCGCTCTCACGGATAAAATACGGATGGTGCGTCGCGAGGATAAGGTAAAACGACGATTCTCGCCGAAGCTCGTGATCGAACGTCTCTCCAAAAATTAAATTAAATAAAACAACACTGAAATAAATAAATCCTCAGCTCTCGAGAGGTGGCTCTTGAAAATTTTCAACGGAAACTAAAAAAAAAAATTATACTACTCAATTTTTGGTAAAGAAATTTCTCTATTTCTCTCCTATCCTCGGATGCGAGAGTAATAGCGCGCCGCGATACTCGAAATATTTCGCGGGCTACCTCTCGAATATGCCGGAGCGGGGCGGCGGGAGGGGATTCGGCGAGAGTGGCACTCGATAAATCGACACTCGTCGATGCGGCACCAGAAGTACCACGGAAATCCGATGATTCGATCACGAGCCAACCGAGGTTACACGAACCCGAAAACGATAACCGAAAAGTACCGGGAATCGGGCGGGAGGGAGGGGGTAAACGGGGGGGAAAGCCCCGTCATTTACTGTTATCCGATAGAGTTTAATTGAAATTTAATTTTGCCACCTCATTATTCATCACGAGTGTGTCGATTTGCGGCGTACGCTGGCGGTGAGCTTTCACCTACGTGCATCATAGCCCGGGTCGCCATCCGCGCCGTTCGTTTTTCGCACTCATTAATTATCCCATCGATGTGCATCAGCTCTATGTTACGTGTATGTGTGTTTATGTTCGACGATGAAATATAATTTCTGCTTTTGTGTCTGCTGTTTGACGGTTTTATTATTATTTTTACCCATCGATACCCATATTATTTATTCCCGATCCACCACCGACACTCTCACGTATCGACGCTTATTATTTACAGATCAGCGCGAGCAATGACTTTAATCCGACTAAATTCTAATTTTTATTCGATATTGATAATATTTCTTTTTATTTAGTTTTTTTTGTTTAATATAAAAAATTTATCCATCGATAATTGCTCATCGACAATGATGTTAAGGATTTTTGAGCCAATGACGTTGGAGCCGTCACTTAAAATTCGCTTTATGAGTGAAAGCGTTAAAAAATCTGTCGAGGAGGAACGAACTGATTTTTTTTTTTTTTTTTTTATGGAGCGAGTGATACGGAATATCAGTCTCGGTGCACTTCCTCCGTCGGAAGGCCGAGCGTCGTAGCCCGCGCATCTGATTTCCGACTTATCTCTCCCTAAGCTTCGCGTCTGCCGTCGACGTCCAGTCTCCGCTTTGTCGTTCGGTTAATTGACCGGAAGTACATTACTGCCAACGCGTATACGAACGATCAAGACATCCCGCCGTCTGCGCGGTGTCTCGTCTCCGGGACGTTCAATCGCCGATGAAACCGAAGCCAATTCAGAGCCAATTAGTTGCGGCTGTAACACCCGCGGCAATCTCGGAAAATCGTTCGCGCATTAGTGACATAAGTGCGGCCAGCCTCTTACACTTCGTCAGTAGAAACTGCTGCGACTGGCGTGACGCTCGGCGAACGAACTGATCTTCCACCAATCTCGCGACGATGACTTCACCATTATTTAATGATTTTTTATATTTTTAACTAGCTTTTAATTATCTTTTTTATTTTATATTAATTTTTTTTGTTCGGAACTTGGAAATTCGAAATCTTTTTTCCTATGAATTTTAATACATCGATACTCGGGGCAATCTGGGAAAATCGTTCGCGCATTAGTGACAAGTGCGGCGAGCTTTTTACACTTCGTCAGTAGAAACTGCTGTGACTGACGTGACGCGCCGCGTACGAGCTGTTCTTCCACCGATCTTGCGACTATGACTTCATCATTATTTAATGATTTTTTATATTTTTAACTAGTTACTAATTATCATTTTTTATTTTATATTAATTTTTTTTCGTATGAATTTTCGAAAAACGGTTCGCGCATTAGTGATATAAGTGCAAATAGCCTCTTACTCTTCGTCAGTAGAAACCGCTGTGACTGGTCTGACGCGCGCTGAACGAATTCTTCCCCCATCTCAGTACGACTACTTCACCAATCCCTCGAACTCGGATCCACGATACAACAGGGCTTTCTTGTTAAACCATTTTTTACATTTTTAACCATTAATTAATGATTATTTTCTAAATTCATTTTTATTTTTTTATGGAACTTGGAACTACCTAATTTTTTTTTTTCCTCTGAATTTTCATGCATCGATAAAGCCAGAGGCCTTTGACCCCTCCGTCAGAGGTAACAGGCGACTCGAACAATCTAATAACCCGTCCAGGAGGGGCGGAGGACAGATGCTCCGTCACAATCCCCGCTCCGCGTCGCTTCTCTGTCTCGGCTGTCCAGGGCGTTATCAACATCTGCCTCGTAAAGCAGAGCGGGCGGTCAATGGTTTACACGGGGCGCTCGCACGGATCGCGCGTGCACTCGTCGTCTATGCACGTAGTACTATGCAACCGCGACTGATTATCGCGGTCCCCGCGCCGTCAGTCCGAACGGCAAGAAGACCAGTTCACCCCGATTCTCACGATGGCGCGATACTCGAGCGGTCTTATCTCTTCGGTTCCTTCCAATATTTGTTCTCCCGCTGGGGGAGAAAGCCGAAACGAACAGGGAATTCGGTAGAATATTATGGCAAGGCCGCGTTATTCGTCGGAGTGAATTTTTCGTGCAACAGCCGGAAACGGAGCTCGACGGCGGGATGATAAGGGTTGTCGAACTTGCGCGCGCTTCGCTCCGACGACGCATCGCGAGTGGGAAATCGTGAGAAATTTATCGCCAGAAAAATTACTTTCGCTCGGTACTTTGAAAATTATTTTAACGGAACTTCTTTTTTTTTTATCGGGTAACAAGTTCTTCCGACATTTCTTGTTGCATGCGCTGTTACACGGCACGCTTAAAGACTCGATATTGTTTCATTTCCAATGTCCGATGATAAAACACTTATTCATTAAGAGTGACAAAGTGACGGCGAATTATCCTCTCGCTTGGGTTTTTTTTGTCTTCTTTTTATCGACGAACAAGTTTTTCCGATATTTTTTATGCATGCGCTGTTAGACGAGACGCTTAAAGACTCGCTATTTCTCTTATCTCCAAAGTTCGATGTTAAAACATTTATTCATTAAGAGTGACAAAGTGACGGCGAATTATGCTCTAGCTTTGGTTTTTGTTTTAATGTATTTATTTATTGAAGAATAAGTTTTTCCGTCATTTTTTTCCATGCGCTGTTGGACGAGACGCTTAACGACTCGCTATTATTTTATCTCCAACCTTCGATGATAAAACATTTATTCATTGAGAGTAACAAAGTGACGGCGAATTATGCTTTAGCTTTGATTTTTTAAATGTATTTATTTATTGAAGAATAAGTTTTTCCGGCATTTTTTTCCATGCGCTGTTAGACGAGACGCTTAAAGACTCGCTATTATTTTATCTCCAACCTTCGATGATAAAACGTTTATTTATTAAGAGTGACAAAGTGATCGCGAATTGGGCTTTTTTTTAGTGACGCTTTGGACGAGAATCGGAAGCAGTGAGACGCGAAAAAGAAATCTTTGAAAGCTCGAGCTTCGATTATCCGGATCGGCAGTGACGCGTTTCTCGGCATCGGGCGAAAGATTGTCTCGGCTCTTGAATCCGTTCTGCCCGCCCGGTGTCCTCGAGGCTCTTACTTTCTTAATTAATTTCCCTCAGCCAATTAGATATCGCGGCGGAGGAAACGCGCGGCGGGAGGAAATTGCGGACTAACGATGAGTCTCTCCTCGCTCGCTCTCTCGTCGCGTCTCCGTCGCGTATAGAATTAGAAAACTAACGAGAGAACGTCGCGGAGATTTGCATCTCGAAAATCCGTAAGTGTTTCGTTGTACTTGAGTTTCCACGTTGTCGTTGTAGAATTCGCCTCGCGGAAATGGAAACGTCGCCCCGTTTGCTCGTCACATCGCCAACTCGTCTCACCTTCCCGCCCATCCGCGATTACAAATTCCTTCGGGAATCTCAAAGTTTTCATCTCTTAGACGATATTCGCGCGCTCGGGCTTTCTCGGGAGTTCGCGCTCTACGGAGATCCTGTTGACGCACGATATCTCCACTCCGTTACCGAGACCCGAGTCGTTCCAAGTTTCTAATTCATCGTGAGACGCACGTCCCGAATTGTCGTGTCGAGGGACGAGCGAAATGCGAAAGCACCGAAACGTCTCCGAAGGGCGTATTAGTTGTTGGCTTCGAGAACTTTATTTTCACGCTGAAATCGTTTTCACAAACTTGCGAGAATTCAAAAAAAAAAAATTAATTTCTCTTACTGCTACTTTTTTCTCGTGAAAGAATTTTGTGCCCTGTTAATAGGTTATTAACGGATTTTAATGGAAGTGATGATAAAAAGACACGAATAAACTTTTTAATTATTGGTACCGAACCGTCTTGGAAGGGCGTGTTAGTTGTTGGCTCTACGGACCTTATTTTAATGCTGAAATCATTTTGAAAAACTTGCGAGAATTAAAAGCTAATAATTTCTTTTTTGTCACAGATTTTTGTGAACAGTAATAGATTATTAATGTATATTATTGGAATCAACGATACGAAGAGGCGAATAAACATTTTTATTAATTTAACCAGACTCGAGCGAATTGAATTAGCGCCGACACTTCCGCCCGTTATTGTACTATTTACGATCTCGTGTTGAAGCGAACATCGGATTCCCTTTTTTTTAATATTTTTTTCTCTTCTTTCTCCGAAGTACATAACTACGTGGCACACCGCCGATGGAGATTAACTGCCCTGATTCTTCTTCTCTTCATTTTATTCGCTACCCTGTGTGTTCCTCTTTATTTTCTTCTTTTTTTAACTTTTTTACTTTTTATGGCTGTGTACAATTGCCCAAGTCGTTGAATTTATTTCGGGGTCACATGGGGAAGCGAGGGTGCTCGTCGGCGGCGGGTGGTGAATAACCGCGCGGCAGGGAGAGAGTCCTCATCGCGCAGTTACGCGTATTGCTCGCGGGCGAGCTTCCAAACGACTGTATTTTCCGCCACCGAGCATACACTCACGCTCCTCTATGATGTCATTATAGGGGTGGCTCGACGACCGTCCCCTCTCCCGGAGATTATTAAGATTGTTATGTCTTGGCAAGTCCCCGACTCGTCCGGCGAAGCCCGCGAACATTGCTCGAGCAAAAATTTCCCAGACTTTCCCAGACTTTCCCAGGCTTTCGTCTATCGTCCGAGTTCCGGCCTTCGTTACGCCCGTCTCGAAGCGCTTCGGGATCCTCTAAAGGACCGCAATTCTCGAATGTAATTCACGGAACACAAAAAAAATATCTCGTCGACCTTAATCCTTTCTACTTTCTTCGTTTGTATGGTAATCGATATAAAAAAAAATGTATATTCAATACCGTAATGTAGGCGCAAGCTTCCACAACCCCTGCTGAACTACCTCACCCTCGGAGACGCTCCGGATGCGGTAGAATTTTTACGAGTTCTTCGCCCCCCGCGACCCTCTTTCGGATTCGCCTAATTTGCATGCCTCTCGAGCTTCGCTAAAGGAGACTCAACTGTGCCGCGGCATCGATGGCAGATAATTCCGCCGACACGTTAGCGAGCGGGAGAATTAACGATGAAACAATTCACAAAAGTTGAACCGATTATATCGGAATGTGCGCGGGGTGTTCGGAAAAATATCAACGATATAAATTGATATTTAAAGCGATATTAACCGTGTATGAATGTTACGAGAGGGCGGTAAATTAATCAGCTGATCATTCGGAACGGGAGCGGATCGGGAAATGAATAAGCGAAAGGTCAACGTGCTTATCCCGTTGATTTACACATTATCCCCTCCGGGTCGTCGCCAATTAAAACGTGTTTGAATGAAAATATTTCGAGCCGGCACGAGCCTCGGTTGCTTTTTCCCCCGCGTAGAGTGTGTGGCGTGTGTGTGCATATATGTATCGAGGGTGTGAAAGTGAACATATGCAATGGGGCATTCGCATGCACCCTCGCCGCGACATACGCCCAACACCCGCTCGATGTACACACGTAGTACAATATATCGTACAGGATATATAACACACGCGTACATAACACGCTTCTGGTTAAACGCCCGGGCTCATTATGCGAGCGAGAGCGAGTTCGTTGCGCCCGCAATTTCAATATTCGTTCGATCCTCCTGCAATACCCGACCTCCCCTCCCCTCCCCCTCCGACCCACCCCTTCCGGTGGAGAGCTCAACAGAGGTAGAAAACAGCGGCCTCGAATCCATGACATTGACCCAGATTTGTTCACGGTAATATCGAGTGCTCGATACGTTTTGAGTTTCGATTCTCATGTCAGCGAAAGTGCTCTTTTTTCGCTCTTCAAGAGCCCTCAACCAGGGTAATCAGGGTGTTGTTGATAGGGAAGCATTTTTTGTAAGATTTCTGAATGGAAATTAAGAGACTCAAGAAAATGCCGAGCCAGATATTCAGCAAGGTAACAAGTTTTTTAGAAAGACATCGCTCCAAGTCCTCCTAAGATTCCTGTAAGATTCCAAGTCACCGCACAACTGATTTCCGTATTACTGAGTATTCAGGGTACTCTTGTTCATGAGAAAGCATATTTAGTAAGATTTCTGAATGAAAAGCAATACACTCAAAAAGACATTCGGCAAGTTATCGAAGCAAGATGTTCGGAAAGCCATCACTCCAAGTCCTCCTAAGATTCCAAGTCACCCCTCAGGGGCGCAACCGAAAAGGATTACGAGCGTGGAAATTGGTGATTCGAATCCGCGTCCGGTAATGCGATAGCTGTGACGTCGACAGTCACAGCACAGCCGGCAGTTCGGTAAGTCCCGGCTCTGCAATCCTCGGCAGAAATGTGCGGAGTATGTTTAGCCTCGGCTGGGTTATCGCCGAGTCAAGGATATTTGGAGAGTGGCTTATGTATCACCGCGGCGCGTCGTCCCCTCGTTCGCCTTATGACATCGGTTACGGGTATTCATACTTATGCAGCAAATATGTATACGATTAGGTCGAGTATAGCATGTGGGAATAGTCCGAGCATTGAGTTCCTGTGACCCTTTAAGCGTTTCTCTATCTCTCTTTCAACTACCAACACATAACGAATAAACGGTTCTAGGGCTCGCACGGCAATTGCAATCCGTTGGTAACGAGGAACGCGCATCGCCGCGGCCTCACACACAAGCTCTGCCTGGCAGACGCGTCGCACACACGCACACACACGCACACATCGCCAAGGCGAAAGCTTGTTGCTGTGGATTGGCCAATCCGTGTGTTCCACACATGCCCGATGCAGCCGACCGGGGACAGTTTATTCTCGTGGATGGGAGAGGGTCGCGCACACGTGTGTCGCACCAACTACGCCAAGTGTGGATATAGCCGACAAGTGTCGAGGGATACGTGCGTGTAGAGAAAGAGACTCGACGAAAAGTCAAACGTCGCTGCTATGGATGAAACACAAACGCAACTTTCTCTAGCTACCGAATAGTATTTGAAAACTTCAGCGTTACCGGGTAAATAATTCCGTAACATTACTGGGTGAGGGTAGTAATTGAAATGGCCTTTTTTTCAATCGTGTTTGTCTTGCAGCCTTTCTTCGCGCGATTATAGCAGGTAATTTTTTTTTTTTCACTTCATTCTGAGGCTTGGAAAGGGGTAAGACCGAACACCGGGGCAGAATGGAATCAATTTTACCTACTTTTTTTTTCTTCGTTTTTGTGCGGAGTGTAAATTTATCGGTATCCAACCTAACAAGGGATTCACCTCGCACGTAACTTTCCCTTGCTACCGTTGTAAAATTGTATTTCATAATTTTAGCATTAACAGGTGACTAATTTCGTAACATTACTGGGTAAGGATAGTAATGGAAATGGCCTTTTTTAAATCGTCTTTATCTTGCAGCCTTTCCTCGCGCGATTATAGCAGGCAATGTTGTTCACTTCACTCCGACGCGAGGGAGCGAGGTAAGACGGAACACCGATTTAGAGCGGATCAACCTTACCTATCTTTTTTTTCATCAAATTTGTTGACGCGGAGTATAACTATCGGTATCGAGCCTAACGAGGGATGCACAGTTTTCGGGTGGGGAGGTTTCGCAAGCTCGTGGACCGCGAAGCAGCGGGAGGATTTTGCGCCGAAAGGCTGAGTAATCAAGTGCGCGATGATAACGGCATTAATGACGCCGCGGTCTCGAACGTCGCGAAATCAGCGCTAATGTGGCCCCGGTCGTACGCGCAAACGGTGAACGCTTCGTTAGAGCACGAGGGTGATAAAGAGAACGAGCGAGAGATTTACCCCGGTCGGTGGGAAAGACGTCGCGAAGGGTGCCGCAGCCGCGAGTCGGTGCAGGGGGGTGTCCGACGAGGAAAAGTCACGGGGCGCCCCGTCGGTGCGGAGAATACAGAACCACCAGCCGTGGCAAGCACCATCGTCGTCACCTCAAACCACCCCCGCACCGCCCCCAACCCCCTCCGTCGCTGGAGAGTATAGATGCATACTAATTATACGCCACGGCATTGTTTCACCCTGTTGTGTAAAGACGTGCTAATTACATCTCGAAGAAGAACTTTAAAGCTCGCCCCGTCATCGTTCCGCTTTCCAACGGTTCTATATATATGTGTGTGCACGTTATACGCGTATGTATATAAGGTCTCTCCACCGTTTCCCAGCTCTCTCTCCGTCTTCGGCGGGGAGCAAATGAAAACGCCGTTATATACGCAGCTGAGCAGCCTCGTTTCAAGAGAGCCTTAATGCCCCGCGTGTGTGTACTCATACAAGCCGGCCTCAGCCGTTGCACGTGTCTCTCGTACTTTGCATTTTTTTTTCTTTTTTTTTTCTTTACTCCTTTTCTCTTTTTTTTTCTTCTTTTTTTTCATTAGCGTACTCGGTTTTTCTCCGCGCCAACCCTTATCCGAACACGCTCCCCGGCACGAATCCTGCGACTCCGCTTTTTCTTCGGTTCCGTTATCCCGCCTAGCGCCGTACAGGCCTTCTTCTCACCGAGCGAATTGCCTTGTTCAACGCTCCCCATTCACGCGACAGGCATAGTACTACTAGACGCGAAACGCGAACGCGTTTCGCGGAGTTTAGACCTCAATCTTTTCGTGAATTACGCCTGGACGGGCTCGTCCAGGCGGTTGCGGGCGAAAACAATAATTTTGCGAAAGGAATATGTATATATATTTTTTTTTTCCGTGCGTTTTTGCACTTTGGGAAAATTGTTTTTGTGTACAACAATCTTGAAATTTCTGCATTACAGATTGAATTATGAGACCCTAACGGAGAGCCGGACTGGTGCGCACATACCGGTTACAAACGAGGTAAGTCTTTTTATTCACTAATGTAACATTTTTGGCGAATATATATGTATACATGTATAGGAAAGATGGATCAAAATGGGCACCAAATCGAAAAATAATTATCTTGTCTTAATTGATTTTTCATGATGCGCCGACATTTTTTTTGTGGATAACACAACAGAACGAAAACCGGAAAAAACTAATTGTTTATAATAATACAAATTCTATGGATTTATTTGTCGTCATTACCATGCTGACCGATATTTATTAGAATAAAAACAAAAAGTAAGTTTTAATAAAGGGTAAACATACGAAACGTTTGGGAACGAAACTTTTGTTTTGTTCCCAAAAAAAAAAGAAGGCACTGGCAAAAGTTCAAAAAAATGTATTTCTTCAAAAATCATTCGAAAAGTCAATTAGAGTACTTGAATCAAAAAACTAAAAAAAAAAAATTGTTTTAAAAATGAATTTGCTCGACAAAGTTAAGAAGAAAAGTTCTGACCAAATGTAAGAAGAAACTCCGATTCGATAGATATTTTGTATTCATTATTTTCATGAACAATTTGACGTATTTTCCGCACTTTTCTTATGCAAGGAATATCAGAAATCTGTAACAAGTAGTTTGTAAGAAAGTTAAGACGGTGGCCGTTTTGCCCTCATCGCCTCTATATGTTTCATGATCTTGTGGAGTTGATTACGAATATGATAAGTGGTCGTGAAATATTGGAATAAATTATTGAGAGGCAAAGTCCTGCCGGTCGCTGAATTATCGAAGGACGAGACTGTCCGGGTCGACGAGTGGACGAGTGGTCCTTGGCGGTTCTCACGCTCTCCGCGAGATAGCGCTCGAGAGCCCGAGGGTTGAACCCCCTCGCCCCTCTCGCGAATGCCCCCGAAGACAGAGCCGGACGCGCCGGCGGCGGCGTCGGCGACCGTGGCAACCGAGGGGGATGACCGTAGAGGTGACGCGAGGAAAAGTGTCCGCTGTATGGATATGAACGGTAATGGGGAAAAGGAGAACTTTTTTCCTCTATCCTATTCCCCTTATCCTCCGCATCGCCGCTGTTCGCCGTCGATCAATCGGCGAACTCGCGAAAAACATTTATCAAAAATTCACCGTGACTTTTCGCCGACGAGAAAAGTCTTGGAATTAAAACGGATATAGGATGCAGAACGCCTGACACCTAAAATCCTCGATTTTTAACGAAAATAATGCACCGCTCAACTGTCTCAGCTCTTATCGACTTCGTCCCGACATTCGTCAGGCACGGATTTGTACACCGTTCATCGAAATCCTCGAAGATCGGCGGACATTACGGATTCATGCAGTATACGATAATGATTGTTTCGATTCGATATTCTCGTCCCAAAAATAAATTTTCATTTCACCGATGGTGGGGGAGAAGATTACGATGATTTCAGTACCGATGGTTTATTGAACTTTTGACCAAAGCGATTTTTTACACAAATACTTCCATGAACCTTTTTTTCTTTAGTTGCGCAAAAATCGTTAACAAATTTTCTTAATTACGCAAACACGTGGTGATTAAGAAATCTATAAAAAGTTTACCTTTTTATTTCGATTCCCAATGCGCGCCAATAATACGATTTACCACGTTAAAGTTATCGTACAATTTTTTTGATGTAGGTACTGTATTAAGAAATCTTCGCATACCGAATCCTTTTAATAAACCAACAGCAATAAACTCACGATTGTTTCAGAACATTTCGAGCCGCGATTCTTCGTTTCAGACTCGTAAAAACTGCATTTCCCTCTTTATCCGGAAATTCGGATTTTCGTCACAAATTCTTTTTTAGCTAAACAAAAAAAAAATCGTCGATTTTTCGTAATTACGTAAACAGTTCATATTTGTAAAAATCGCTAAAAAACCTACTTTTCAATTCCAATTCCCAACGCATGCTAACACTGCCATTACCATGTTAAGATTATCGCACAATTATTCCTGAGATCCGTACTTCATTAAGAAACCTTCGAATTCCGTATCCTTTGAACAAACCACCAGCAATAAACTCACGATTGTTTCAGAACATTTCGAGCCGTGATTCTTCGTTTCAGAGCCGACAAAACTGCATTTCCCTCTTCACCCGGAGGCCCCTCCGTCTCGGTATAGCGGTTAAGCTTTTAACATCGTCGTCGGACATCCCTTTGCCCTCCCGGCGCGGTCTCCGCCTCTCTCCCTCCTTTTCTTCGCCCTTATCTCCCGCGATTTTTCCGGACACTCTCTCTCGTGTCGGCGAGATGCCGCACCTCGCGGTCGCTCGTCATTTTCCACTCTATATCTCGACGAGCGGCCTGCGTGAGCGCGGAACTGCGTCGACCAGAAGGGGTGAAGAGGGGGGGGGGGGGGGGGGGGAGGATAAGAGAGAGAATGGGTGAGTTGTGTGCAATTCATCCCTCGCGACTTCTCTCGCCCTCTCGCCCACGGCCGAGATTCCCGTTTTTCGCCGTCTATCTCGTGCGGAGTCTGCCGAGCCGGAGCGGAGCTCACTCTTCTCTGCCCACTCGCTTCGACAGAGTCGCGACCGTGCGCGCGGGGGCATATATGTCTTTATGAACGCATCTGGAGTAGACAAGTGCATTAAAACCTCGGGCGTTAGTTCAAGCCTCAAGAGTCGGATGGGGAAAAAAAGGAAAAAAAGAAATGAGGGAAAGAGAGTCGGATGAGCGGCAAGCGCTCTCTCTGCCGGTAGTCGCGAGGGGTACACAGAGGAGATGACTGAGAACCGAGGAGGAGAATCTACACACAAAGGAATGCAAAGTAAGAATCCTCTGACTCGAACCCTCCATAACGGCGCTCTATGTACCGCGGCCGAGCCCCTGACGCGGCAGGCCCGGGCTCTCTCTTATTCCTTTACTGTATCATTCCACCGCGGAGGTTACAACGCATTATCATGCAAGCCAAGACTACATCTCGCTCGGGCTTCTCTCCGTCTTTCACCGCTACCGGGACTCCACCTCTGTCTCGTTTAATTGTTTTTCATCCCTCCGTTTCGCCCGCCCCGATCCTCCGCGGCGTCGTCGTCGCGGTACCGCGCGCCACCCTCGCGCGTCCCTGACACGATCGCGACCTCGATGAGGAGCAACGGACGAAGACCGGAGGCAACTCGAGAAATGCACGGAGCGATAAAGAAGCCCGACAAAGCTCCTTCGGGGACGACGGAGGCGGACGCATACTCTCGGTACTCAACGGCGTTTCGCCAATGAGAGAAGGGTCCGGCACAACGCGCTCGTCGATATCGACGGCCCGACTTTATCGGATGCGGAGCGACAATTCGAAGATTGGCGAAGAAGTTTGAAAAAAAAATATTTAAAAAGTTACCGATTGACGAATGTATAATTACGAAAGGTCGATTGAAGCGGAGGGAAGAATCTTCTTACGTGTTAAAAGGCAAATCTGAAAGATTCTGCACTGAGAAAAAAGAAGAGTATTTTCTAATGTAACGAACAGTTCTCAGAGGGAACGTCTATATAGATTGTTTCTGATAGAAGAAATTCAATTGGTTGAACTATAATTAAGGTTGCAACCATGATTCTTGTCGTTGCACTGTTAACAATGTTTAATATGCAAGCTTATATGAAATATACAACCTCGGTATATGAAATTAGAATTCATATACATTGACATTGTATTCGAATTTTAATAATTGAATCTTCAATGCGATACCTGTATATTAAAAATACCGGTGATGGCATTCAAAATTAAGACATCCGCATATGAAAATTCTGCTATTATTACAAATATTATACAAATAATATTGTTTTTAACATACCGGTAACGCAATATTCTTACACACGTGTCAATGAAATTTCACATACCGTGTATGCATAAAACTTCACATACAGTTTATGAATTTTCAAACAGAAATTTTTAACAGTGTGTCATAACTATAAAATATAGACGTTTCCCGTGGAAACTGCTTTGTATGGTGAAATATCAGTATTGTTGCTTTTACTACGTAATTTTTTTTTCTCAGTGTGCGAAATAATCTGACGTACGCAACCAGACCATCTGCCGCGGTATAAAGATTTCTTTCCAAAATCTGCTTAACGTATTTTTTTGCACAATTTTGACTTGCTCGGTAATTCGTTCGAATTCCACCCTCGCGCCTCCTCGATGAGGAGCATGCGAAATGCATGGAGCGATAAAGACGCCGAAGCGAAAAAGCTCGACGGAGAGGTTTTATCGGATTCTGCGAGACAATTCGAAGATTTTCGAAGAAAATTGCGACGTTTGGAAAACAAACAAAAAAAAAAAAACAAAACAAAAATTGGAATGCAATTACCGATTAACGAATGTACAATTACGAAAGGTCGATCGGACCGGATGGAAGAATTGGACGAAACTCGGTCTGCTTTGTCGGGAAAACTTTTGTTACGTGTTAAAAGTCAAATTTGAAAGACCCTGCGAAATAATCTGACGTACGCGACCCGACCGTCTGCCTCGGTGTGAAGATTTTTTTTTTCTTTTTTTACCAAACTCTCGTTAACGTATAATTTCCATAATTTTGTCTCGCTCGGTAATTTGTTCGCTTTCTCTGTCTCCGGGAGAGGCCCCCGACACCCGATGGCGCGATACGAAAATGGGGACATTAATTTTCTGGCGTGGCCGCGCGCGGCTGTATATCCATATAGCGGTCCTCGTTATCGAATTTCCATCAGCGAGCCGACCAGCCGACACGCGCCGGACCGTCCAGCTAGTGGCTCACGACTCTATAACGGACAATTTTTTATACATTTTTTTTTTAAACTTCTTTTTTTTTACGAAACTTTTCGCTCTCACCCTTTTCCCTCGGACTCTCGATATATATAAATTTTTTTATTATTATTTTTTTTTTATTTCTCCCCATTTTTCCATAATTCCTGGCGAATTATCAAGCTTGCTCGGCGAATCGATAAAAGCTGCGGCCAGAGAGTGCAGCGAGAGAATATTTGGTATGGAGAATGCGCGGGATATGCAGCGGCTGCCGGAGCGGCAAAAGTACGGAAACGCAGTATTCTCTAGTAAAATTATATATATATATCTATATATATATACATATATATATATACATATATATGTATATTATCCTGGCATGCTATCTCCACCGAGCTCCATCGATGTGCGCAAACTCGCCTTTCGATTCGCAAAGTTAATACACGTTAATTTTAAATATCGCATACCGCATATGCGTTAATGCAGTCCGTGTGTATCGGCGGGCAGCGCGGTGCGGGCGATACTCTCGTGTACACTCACGGATTTCCGGATAATTTGAGCCAACTGAATGGTGGGGAATATTCTGGACTTTGCGAACGCTCGGGGATTGCGTGTAATTCAGCGATGCTCTCGTACCCGGCTGTTCGGCACGATTCGACGCAGCATGTGCAATTGTCTGCGCGAATGAATGCAGACTCCGACCACCGCCCGCATGACTTATGTTGGTTTTTAATTTTTTTTTTTTTTTTTTTTTTGTCGTAATATCCACGTAATTAAATTTGCACGGGAAGACAGAATGGCAATTACGAACGGGGCCCCGGGGAGATTTAACCATCGGCTACGGGACCGCGGCAGCTACCAAGGGTCTTGCACTCGCCCGGCGAATCGAGCCCCTATTTGTCCGAATTCGATATTGAGTAACGTCACTTCCGGTTTGAAAATCATACTTTTAAGGTAGCTGCTGCGCGGAACACAAAAACGAGTACTAAATTTTTACGATTGCTTATTCAAAATGTTTTGCATTTATCAACAGTAACGGAAGTCGATTTGTATTATTGCATGAGTCTTCAATCAAGGAAATGATTGATAACGATGTTTTTGCAAGTACATAAACTGATAAATGCAAATTTCCATAACTACAAATTGTCGTTGAATTTTTTTCAAAGGCAAATTCTTATTTTTCAATCAATTTTAATGTACCGTGACTCATTTTATTTATTGAACGTTGCTTTACGAATTCACCAAGTGGATTTCTTAAATAGTTTTGCCTGTTTGAAAATGACAGTGGTTTGTTGATGGGAGAAAAAATTCACCGGTTAAACAATGGGCCGTATTTGTCAAACGTTCACACGTACAAAAAAAAATCCACTCGGTGAATTCGCAGAGCGAAGTTTTAGAAACAAAATGAGCCATGGTAAATTAAAATCAGTTAAAAAATACGGCTTTTTCTTTGAAGAAAGCCAACAAAAACTTGCAAATCCATCGTGTTTAATATTTCTCTTGGTTAAGAACACATGCAATAATACAAATCAACTTCATTCACCGTCAATAAATGCATACAATTTTAGATAAACAATTGCAACAATTTAGCACTCACTTGACTAGTGTGTCACGCAGTAGTCACCTTAAACCAAAAGTCACGTCACGCAGAATAATTTGAAACATTTTGTTGTAATTTCACTTCCCGTTTTTAAATAAAAATTTTAAAACCGAAAGTGACGTTTTCCCGTGTGACGTCCATTGACCATTGATCCATTTTCCGTATTTTGTTTGTCCCGTCGAACCTATAAGTCGCAAACGCTGCTACGGTTCTTAATTGAGATATCAAAGGTCGAAGGATCATATTCGGAAATTGGCCCTTCCTAAGCATTGCCTTACACGGGCCATTTTTTAAGACCAGTCATTAAGTGTATCACCAGTCGACCCCAGAATAAATTCTGCCGCGTGGTAGAGAGCCAGCGACGAGGGATCGGCCGCCGGTTCTTCCGGAACGGCCCTCGATCGTTCCTCCTGTGGAGTTCCGGTCCGTCCCATTGAGCGCGAGGCCGGATCTTCGCTCTCCGAGTTCCTCACTCCGTGTCTCTCTCTCTCTCTCCTCGCAGCCACGATGATTGGATCACCGATTGACGATCGTCGGCAGTCACGAGAAAACTGAACACCGCGCGTTACATAGGTAAACGGGAAGAGGTAACAAGAACAACCGCGACAGCTAGAGAGCGTGACAAAAGCCCCGAGAAGGAGAAGGAATACCGGGATCGTTAATGACCACAAAGGAGGAATAGAATAACGCGATTCTTTCCTTTATCCTGTTTTGCCACTCGCCAATCTCGACCGATCCCATCGCTCTTTTATTCCGAACCACGCGACCCGCACATCTTGTTTACAACCTCCGGTCATTATCAATCCGATCGCACCCACACGATCCCTCCGTGCGCCAAAGAGAAGCCACTCCGCTCTCCGCCGTCGTCATTGACACGAAAGAGCGGAAAATCGTGGGAATCTTGGGGACAAAAAAAGAGAAAAAAAAATTATCGCTAAACGTTGGAAACATTGAGACGCATTCGTGTGGGAGAACGAATGAGGGACACACGTGGATGGCGATGCGGCGCGGGGACTTCTGGGACGCGAGCGATTACGTGATACTTGCGTGTCGTGTGGGTGGGTATGGACAGGCTTGCGAGACATCGGGGCAGGTTGGACACGTGAGGATTGCTTCGTGGTACGCCTTCGACGTGTTGCAGGCAGTGGCAGCGTATCTCGCGATGCAACGATGCGTAGCCGCGGAATGGTCGCCGAATGGTCGCAGGTGCACGCCTCTGTCGCGAATCGCTATGGCCACGAAGCCGTCCTCTCGCCTTCGTGGTCATCGTTGCGCGTCGCTGTAACTACACGTGGTTGCGCACACATCGCGGCACGCTCAACCGCCGCAGAGCCGCGGACATTCACGTAACGCGGGAGATTCGTTTCTCGTTCGTCCGGGAACAATTACCCGCAGACATTAGCGCCCCCTCGGCTCTACTTCGTCTCATCCTCGCCGATTGCCGTCGTCGTTTGCCTCCCGAGCGAACCGATTTTCGCGATCCCTTTGTCCCGCGAGGCTGATTACTACCCGCTGGCCGGATGGAGACATTTTCTTTTTGTTATTTTCCGGTTGCCGTGCGGATAATGAGAGAACGAAGAATTTATAGAAAACAGTGGATCCGATCTCGTGAATCGTGCGCTTGACGATAAGGGAGATTCTTGGAGATTCTGGATAAAGCTCCTCGTGCATAGCCTTTAGCTGATGGCCTCGTGGAACGGCGAGAACTATCATTTCGATTAGGAATGAGAGAAAGATGGGACATGAATTTCTTTAATATTTTGTTCTGATCGGGAATCGGGGTTTTTTTAAAACGGTGCTAAGTAAAATGCTGACGAATGCTGCGATGGATTCGAGGAATTCTTGGAACGTCCAGTGGAATCTGGTGGAACTGCGCAAGGAGGTAAAACGTGCTAGAAATGCGGAGTAGTTTGGTGAAGCGCCGAGTCGGTTTTTGAACGTGTTGTCGCCCGGATGGATGTTTTTATTTTGTTCTTTTCCGCTTGCCGTGCGGATAATGAGAGAACGAAGAATTGATTACAAAAAGACATAATCTGATCTCGTGAATTGTGTGTTAGTAGACAATACCAGAGACTCTTGGAGATTCCGGATAAAGCTCCTCGTGCACAGCTTTTAGCTCTGGCCTCGTGCAACATCGACCACAATCCTTCCGATTACTACGGCTCATTATTTATTTATTTTTTTTTCATTTTAGATAGAAAAAATGTATTTCTTGAATACTTTGTTTCAATGACTTATCGCCCTTTTATCAAAACGCTGATAAGTAAAATGCTTCGGGACCGCGAGCCGGTCGATGCTGCAATGGATTCGAGAACTTCCTGAAACGTCCGTGTTGTAATCAACGGTGAAGAATAGATTAAAAATTATATCAAAACGACAAAATTTCCTGATAAAATTTCGCGGTAAATTTAGACGGTTTTAATTTTATGAGATGTCAAATCTTGTTTATCTTACGAAAAAGCTGTAAAGTAATTTGCGCATGGCTTTCTCATTTATTAGAATCTCGTGCGTAGCTTTCTCTATGAAAAATCGGCCAACGATCTTTCTCAAAAAGAAATCTGTATCAATTGTTTTCTCTTCTTTTTTGATTAAAAAAATATGAACTTCATGAATACTTTCAAATCGCTTATCGCCCTTCTGTCGACCCGCCGATAAGTAAAATGCTTCAGGACCGCGAGACGGGCGACGCGGCGATGAATTCGAGAAATTCCCGGAACGTCCAGAAGAATCTGGTCGCTCTGCAAGAGGAGTAAAAACCTACAACAAACGTCGAGTAGCCGGTTGAAGCATCGAGTCGGTTCTTGAGCGCGATATCGCCCGCTATCGCAAATGCGATTTCCGGTTCCTGTTAAAGGAGCGTGGCTCGCGAAGATAAATCGTTATCGAGCAAGTAGGCCGCCCCTGCTGGCGACGCCGACGGCTCGACTCCGTCGCGCTCTCTGTTCGTTATTGTTTTCTCCGGGACGTTGATTCTCCGGCTCGAGACGGAGAGGAAGTGTCGAGTGAAGATGACGCTTCGTCCACGTAGGATGCGTGTTTATGACGAATAGAAAAAAAATAAACCCCTCACAATTAAGTTATCTGTCGAGCGGTCGAGTGAGCTATCGCGGGAGGACGGACCACCCACACGGCGCTCACCAGCTCCGAGCTTCCTCAACCTATGACACAACGAGCCAATTTGTGTTCGCCGACAACGAAAAGAAAACATTCTTGATAAATATCTTGAATCATATCTAAAAAAAAAAAAATAAGGAAAAATGCATCACCATTTCGAAGATAGAAAGAGAATCCAAGCACATTGCGAAAGACGGCTCAAAAAAGGCGTTCGATAACGGCGGTAGGTAAAGAGCTGGAGGGCCAGGAGGAATCGGCGATGACGGAGCGTCGTTCGGTCACGACCAGAGTCTCGCTCTCGGCGACTCGTCGGTATAAAACAATATTGATTGGTCGTACAATGCGGGTGGAATTATGGGGTGGTTGGCCGGGAGGGTGGTGGATCGGAGGGTGGATCCGCGATGCATTGTGCCCGCTGCGTCCGGTCAAACTTTTCATCGTCCCTCGGTTGTGCTCCGGCTTCGCCGAGGCCTCTCTCTTTCTCCCGGTGAGCCGGAGCTTCGCCTCGCAGGATGCTTCCACAGTGCGGTGTGCGGCAGAAGCATGCCATGAGCAGCAGCAGCAGCAGCAGCATCGGCATAGAACCACCCTCGAGTCGCGGGTGTGCGAGAGATCGTCGAGCCCTCAATCCTCCCCTGTAACCTGCCCTGCCGTTGCTCTCTGTGTCCATCTTTCCTCCTTCAGCTCTCTCCGGCCGTTCATCGGGAGAGGGCTGCACTCTCTTCGGCAGTCGCCGCATCGGCAGTAGCGGCGGCCGCCTCCTCGTCGTCTCTTCACGTCGTTCCACCAGCGGCTGGCAAACTATACGCCGGCTCGGGGCAGCTTCCTCGAGCCCGTGGATCGGTGAAAACCGCTTGCTTGCCGCTCCACCCTACCATCGGCCGTGTGTTTCTCTCCTCCCGATAATTATTGAAGTCCGTCTCTCGCCGGGGCTACGCACACACACACAAGCCCGCCGTTTCCTTCACCGTCCGTACTTCCCCCAATGGCCTCTCCTCGGCGTCCGTCGACTCAAAAGCTGAAAGCGCCCGTCGCTCGCGTTCGCCTCGCTTCTCGACGAGAGTCTCCCTTCCGCCCCGCAGAGCGAGCAGAACCGACCGGAGAGCGAATAAGCATCTGCCAGGACTTCTCTGTACTTATGCCTCGGGAGGCCTTTGGATATTGACCTGTGTATAGGTAAGTCCGCGATGAGCGCCGACTGTCAACGTCCCATGACAGTCTCAACAGGAAACGTTGAGACTTCGATTTGCGCGGTGAACAAAGTCGCCGAGACAATCTGCGACACGCCAGCCGGTACGACGGTCCGGACGACGTGTAAAGTGAAGTCCTCCGCATACCGAGGACTTCACGCAACGCAGTCCGGGTGCATCCGGGACACGCGACATGAAAGCAACCTCGATGCCAGCCTGACGTAGGACGCGACCAAGGGATCCAGGGTGATTCGCGTCTGTTACATGAGAAGGCCGGTCTTCACGTCTCTTGTAACGCACCGTGATTCTCTCGATGATCGCTATATCGCGATCCTTGATAATAGGTAAAGAGTAGAGATTTTTTGAGCATTACATACGGGGCTGACAAGGTCCTAATAAGGCCTTCTCAGGCCTCCTTTGGTCCCTGTCAGGACACAACGCTCTAAAATTTCCATTCGGGATGCAACGAAGAAATTCAGGAAGACATAGTAGTGAAAGCAGCGCGACTCCTGACCTCCCTCGACGGACGCTACATCGCCCATAATAATGGGTGAAGTGCAAGTACAACGATCCGGAGTAGCGATTTTCCAGCGTTACATCGGGTCAGGCCTCCTCCGGACCCTGTCAGGGATGTAACGCTTGAAAATGTCTACTCGGGATGCACGCTCGAGGCAACGAAGAGATCGAGGTAGACTCGCGTCTCTTGTAACGCACCGCGACTCCCGACCTCCCTCAACGACCGCCATATCGCCGTCCACGGTAATAGGTGCAAGGCTCGCAGAACCATGCACGCTCGATGCAACGAAGAGAACCAACGGAGACTTGCGTCTGTTACGCGAGGCCGCCGGTCTTCGCGTCTCTTGTAACGCACCGCGACTCCGAACCTCCCTCGACGACCGCTATATCGCCGTCCATGATAATAGGCGGAACGCGAGCAGAACCATGCACGCTGGATGCAACGATGTGTGTCAACACGAGTGCGGACGATGAGAGACAACGAGAGGGTGCAGAGAGCGAAGCGATCGGTCAGGAGCTCGGCCCGGTCGACAGCGACGTCCGAAGGAGGAGAGAGGACAGAATGGCTGGACGGAACACGGAAATGTAGTGGCCTTACCAGTGGGCTCGTGTATGAATATATGACGCACGTGAAAGGACCGCAGGGAACGACGGAGACGGGACGGACAGAGAAGTGTGCACGGTCGGGGGCTCTTTAGGCTCTCTACCGGCAGCCAGGATGAGGTGGGCGGCGCGGCGCGTCACTTTGAAAAGCGTCGCGACGCCACGACGACTACCCTCGGCGCGCAGGGACGCTCGAACTCTCGTTCGTTTCTCTCGGCCAAGTACCACAGCCGCAGTTCTCCAGAACGGACGACTCTATAGGGATGACGCGTATGACGTATCTATGTAAGTATGGCGCACCGGTACACGAGCACGTATCGGGGTAAACTCACGAGAAACGGAGAGAGAGAGAGGAGCAACTCGGCCCACAGGCTCGTGTCCCTCTCCTCGCCCTTTCCCCTCTCGCCCGCCTTGCTTACTCCAGTGTTCCAGTACTCTCGGACTCTCGAGAGATAACGGCGTACGTGGGCGACGGTAAATGCTTAAAGTGAGGGAGAAACCGAGGCGGATGCTACGGAGAGAGAATGGGAAAGAGGAGAGAGCGAAGTGCACGATAGAGGGAACGAGAGCGGGCGGAGGTACATGAGAAAACTGACCACGGGAGAGAAAATCGGTCGCCACGAGAAGTGGAAAATTATGCCTAGGATCTAACAAGCGGCACGAACAATGGAAATAATTTCTTCTTTTTTTTTCATTTTCAACCGGTAGCTCGAGGAATTACGCATTTTATGTTATCCGAAGAAGCGAAGACACTTGAGAAACTTACTATTGTAGGGCAAAATCACCGACGAGCAGGAGTGGAGAAAAAAACATGTTGACTAGGATTGCGGCACGAATAATTGGAGGTAATTCTTTCTCGTCGGAATTGCCGCGAGTGCTCGAACGTTTTTATATTATCCGAAGACTGTTCGCTCGAGAAAGGCAGCTGCACGCGCACGTGGAACAGTGGCCTGTTCGGAGCGGATTAATTGCATCGTAAAATTTAGCTCGAGAAATTACGCATCTCGTGTTCATCCGAAGAAGCGTAGATGGGGAAAAGTGGAGCACGATGTGTCACGCGGCACAGCGAGGGACGTTCAGTTTCTCAGAGGTTTGCGATGAATAAATTTCGAAATTGCACACAATTGCACCGCACCGTTGGGCTGAGAAAAACTTACATAGAAAAGCAACGACACTGAATTTTTACCATAAAAAAATAGTTCTCAAGAAGAATGTCTACGGTTTATTGTTACGGCAATGACAATCATGGTTGCAACCTTAATTATAGATTGAGAGAAGGATAAATACTACCGACCTTCTATGAAAAATTACCATTGTACATAGTACAGTGTTAAATAAATTCGTATGAAGTTTAATGCACCGGTACTGGAAGTTTTTATGCAAGAATTGGTATATTAAATTTCATGTACAATGCTGATAAAAAATGAATCTTCAGTGTATTAAAAAACATTAGAATACTTTATTTTTAATAATTCACTTTAATCGCAATGAAAAAAGTATATTAATTTGTCTTCAAACTTGTACCTTAAATTTAATGTAACAGTTTTTGCATAAAAACTTACGGTTCTGTACATTAAATTTACGATTTCT
Organism: Amblyjoppa fuscipennis; assembly: GCA_963575735.1. Classification (NCBI taxonomy): domain Eukaryota; kingdom Metazoa; phylum Arthropoda; class Insecta; order Hymenoptera; family Ichneumonidae; genus Amblyjoppa; species Amblyjoppa fuscipennis. Next base: position 8,255,265 of record OY754496.1, read on the forward strand.
TTTTACAGCGTTTTACAAAGTTTCAGATTTTCCAAGAATTTGAATTGCATAATATCATCGACAAATTCTTATAAACCTGGTACTTCCTACCATAGGTGGCGCCCTAGTTCCCTACTACTGTGCTATGGTAATGTCTCCCAAGCGATTTAGTCATATTGACTAGATCCTTCTCACAATGTAGTTTAACCAATTGAGTATATACTATCAGAAACTATCTATATAGACGTTGACCCTAGGAAACTTTTCTTTAAAGTAGAAAATACCATGCCATCTCTCCATGTACAAGCGGTCATTTCACGAAGAGTCATTAATTGAATTACTTAAATATCGTCGATATTTTGCAGCAATGATTCAAGGTTTAATGCATGACAGAATATCAGACATGCATTAAAATTGAAATCATTGCATCGCAAAAAATCGACGATATTTCAATAATTCGATCAATGACCATAGAAATCGATTATTTATGGTATCGTTTATTACACTATTGTGAGAAAAGTAACAATTCATACGAAAAAAAGTGACACACTGTCTCCCACTCTTCCCTACTTGAGAAACTTACTGTGATAGGACAAAATCACCGCCGAGCCGAAGTGGAAAAAAAAAAAAAAAAAACATGTTGGCTAGGATTGCGGTACGAATAATCGGAGGTAATTCTTTCTCCTAGTCATGGCCGCGGCTGCTCGAAAATTTTTATTATATCCGAAGAAAGTGAGCCGCCCGTGAGTGGTCGGTGTTGCACGTTCGCTCGAGAAGCGCGCTTACACGCTCGCGTGTAACAGTTACCTCAACGGGGCCGGATTAATTAGATCGTAAAATTACAGTCCTCCATCCAACCTCGGCCGTAGGAGGATGGGAAGAGACGCGAAGGGTCGGCGAACGAGCGATGCGGACAACGGCATGGCTATCAGAAGCTCTCGTCGAGGAGTTCGAAGAAGATAAAGAATGAAAACGTCGGCGGGGCAGCGCGGGGCTGGATTCTCCCTCTCCGAATCGCCCGTCGAAAAAAACTTCACTTTGAAAAGCTCCCAGGCTGCTGGCACGGACCGGAGTGCAGGCGGTGGATCCAGCACTTTTGAAGCCGAACTCTCGCTGTTTCGTGCCAATCCCACAGCGCGCCGAGCGTCCCTCGCGAGCGCTGGAGAGTCCGAACAGCTTCCAAGTATCGTGTAACTACAGGATACTTGAAGTCCGTCCCGTCCGTTCGCCAGCGGGCCATCGCGGAAAAATTTCTTCCTCGGGCACGAGAAGCGGCGCAAAAAAATGTTTCGAGTACCTCAGCGGAGATTCGCAAGCCCCTCACGGACATTCGGCCTCCCGGGCCGGTTCGAGTTTCGCCGGAAACATGTGCATTCGCGGTCCGTTCGGCGCTACTTCGACGAGCTTGCCAGGACGGCGGAGATCCGGAGAGTCCGCGCGATTCTCGCCCGACGATCGCCGCGGCTTTCTCCTGTTGCGCGTACATGTGTGCACTCGGTAGGTCGTCTCGAGAGATCCGCGAGAGCTCGAGATAACAGCCCGACGGGAGTTATCCCATTACAGCGGCTCTTCCCGTCGTTCCCGACGCTGAGGAACCCACACATGGACACGAGACCTCGCATCTGGAAAAGCAATTTTGGCTTTTCCGACCTGTGTTTCTCCTCCACCTGTCTACGAGGGAAGTTGCACTTTCTTACCGAGCAATTAATGCCTCCGCTCCGCGGCGTTCGAGCAGTTGATTACACATGGGAGCCGGATAACAATAGATATAGACCCCATTTTCGACCCCCGCAGCCGGAACGGAGAGCCGGAGATTGGGAATTTCCACAGACCAAAGAGCTGCGAGCGTTCTCGCTCGATTCGCTTTTGAAATAGTTTGGGCCCAGCTTGTTCCTTCCCCAACCCCGATCTCTTGGTGTGTTGCATGTTCTCCACCCGCGAAGAGTCTCCTGGACATTCTTGGGCCCTTCCACCCTCCCCGGCGGCGGGTAATTTATTTCTTGCTCGATAACTCCACGTCTGACCACGGAAACACAACGCAAACCGGCGTCGCGCCTCCCTCCCGCGGAGTTAATTTTCACACTGACAGACGAGCCCGCTCGGAGGACTCTTCGTCGCGCAAGAACACTCGGCACGGCTACGGCCAACTATTCCGAAATCAATTAAACTATCGAAGCTCTGACCTCGTGCAGACTATCGCGGACGCGGCTGTGCGCGCGATTGCATCGTTAATTAATAGCCGGCCAGGGCGGGGGGTGTCGAGGACCTCCCTCACGAATCTTTTATCAACACTCCGTCCCGCCTCTGTCCGTTCAACGCGCCCGTTCCAAAACACTTCGGAGTAACGAAGAAAAAATAAAAATTCGGACCCTCAGCAACGAAGGTCATGAATATGGGATGAACGGAATGGAAAAACATGGAATGGAAGACCATGGCTAAACCCGGACGTCTCTGGTACTCTCTCCATCCATTTATATATATGTGTGTGTGTACTCGTCGATGAATGCAATCGCAAATATCGAAGGAACGTGAGGGTTTTGGTCGGCGACCGATTGTGGCCCGTTAAACGAATAAATGTGCAAATTTGACGAGGCCCGTCCGTCCGTCCGTCCGGTGGGCCGCAAGCTCGTCGGCGATTTCCCCAAAATGCACCATACAGAGAGGGTGTATAACGTATTTCTTTTTTTTTCTTCTCTCTTTTTTTTTTCTGATGCACACGCCTACATGTGTATGTATAAACGGGAACACGCGTTAAAGCGTGTTTCCTCGCGCATCCACACCGGCTCTGCGGGTGTGTAAAGCGCACTCGAAAAAAAAGAGGAAAAAAAAAAATACCCCGTGCGTGTTCGCGAGTTGTACGCGCGTGTGTATGTCGGCACGATAGCGCAAAAACGCAAAAGCGTTCCTATACGCGCCATACCGTGAATAAAAATAATTAACGGAATCTACGAACGTCGAAGCGCCCCTCCAACCCCCCTCCGCCTCCTCCCTACACCACGATTGATTTACGAGTGAGCGCAAAGTTCGGAGGCAGCGCAGGACCGGCGCTGGTCATTTTGCGAAACCGCGTGTCCGTGGGGCTCGATTGATTTTTCTGTCTCTCCTCCTCCTCCTCGTCCTCTCGATTTCCACCCTCTCGTTCCACCCGCCGCCACTCACCATCCCGTTTCATTCGGGGAGTTTTTTTTCACTCTTTTTTTTTCAATAAAAAAAATATATAATTCTCGTTTGTCTTTCCAGCGCGCAACGAGAGTCAAGCATATCCAGTGGCATTGGACATTCTTTTAATGTTTAATTTTTTCATTTCATTTTCTTGTCACTCAATATGCTAACACTCCGCTCTATTCCTGTCTATCGTGGGCGCTTGTAAATCGACTCTCGCGGCGCGAACGGTTGTAATGATATCCGGAGGGAACGAACGCGTGCGCTAGTCGTACACAAACCCTCGGGCAGAGAGAATTTTATTAAAAAGAAAAATCAAAACAGAAAAAGAAAACAATTCAAATGTCCATTGAGTCCGAAGGGGATATTTTGTTTTTGCACGAAAAACAACACAATTCGCCAATGAACATTATAATAACAAAATGTGTGTACAAATAAAATTTGACAATTTCTTACTTACCGTACGCACCGAGAGGGAGTTTTATTTCTCGGAGTGAAATAAATAATGCATTAGCGTGAAAGGGGAATTCTGACCAACGTCGTACGTACGATTTGAGTACACGATTGAGAACGAAATACACAGAACACACAATTCAAATGTCCCGATGTCATTTCCGAATACACGTCCATAAAAAATGTTGTTCTTACCCAAAAAAAAAAAAAAAAAAAAAAAAAACAAATCGTCAATGAACGATGCCATACAAAATAAATAAAAAATGCCACAATTTCTTATATACCGTACGCGACGAAAGAGTTTTATTTCCGAGAATGAAATAGAAAATGCATCAGGATGAAAGGGGAATTCTGAATTACATCGAGGGCACGATCGAGGGGACGTTCGATCGCCCGATCATAATGTATGCATTGCGAAAGGGAGGGACGAAGTCGTGGTCTTCTGTTTTTTTTTTATCCGCCCCCCGTTCGCAACAGTCGTGTGTGTGTGTGTGTGGCTGCCGCGAGCGCGCGATCTCGCGAATTCTCGATTATCGAGCAGTACATGTGTGTGCAATTTTTTCTTTTTCTTTCTTTGAACAAATATATTTCGCTCCGGTTACCGCGAAAAAAAAAGAGCGGTGAAGTGCGCGTTCGTGCGCCCCCCCCGTGCATACACTAATCTATCGTATGCCAGTTCGCTGCATAGTCCAGGTGCAGCTCGCATTCGCCGGCGCGCTTCTTGGCCAAGTTTGCAGGTAGACGATGGGGCAGATGGCAGACGTCCCTCGGTAATAACCAGGGTGCTTGGGGTAGCGAAGTATCCCTCTTTCTCTCCTCTTCGCCATTCCACCCTTCGAAAAGAAGTAGCACAACCCCCCCGTCGTCCATGTGTGCGAAGCGCCCTCTTGGTTCCTGGATCAAAACGGAAGCTTCTCTGACACTTCCAGTGATAGAGAGAGGAAGTCGGGATGGAACGAAAGCATCGAGATATCGAAACATTGTTGTCGAAGCCACCTGGTTCGGGTTCATCTCGATAGCGGAAGAAGCTGCGGCAAAAACCGACCGGTCGGAGCGGACCAGTTCTTGTCCAAAAATCTAGATCCAGAAGCGACTTAATGCCTCGGAGACGAATAATATGAACGATGTAAAACTATCGGAGAACGAAGTGTTTGACCTATCCAAGAAAGAAGCGCGAGAAATAGAGCGTCGTAAGAGGCAAAGGCAAAAAAGAAAAGACCGTCAAGAGTGTGCCAAAAGCCGCCCGTTCGGAACACAGCAGTTTCACTCACCAAACTCTGCGTTTTATTTATCGGAGATAAATTTAAAAAAATGAACGATGTGAAACTATCGCAGAACGGAGCAATGTTTGGCCTAGTCAAGAAAGAGGTGCAAGAAATAGAGCGTCAGAAGTGTGCTAAAAGCCGACCGCTCGGAACGTACCAGTTTTTCTCCCTAAAGCTCGACATCCCGAGGCAATTTAGTGCCTCGGATATACAAAAAAATCAACGACATAAAACCGCCGAAGAACCACGCGCCTTTTGGCCTATGCAAGAAGGAGGGGCAAAGAATAGAGCGTCGTACGATGCAGAGGCAAAAAAAAAAAGGCGAAGACCGTCAAGGGTGGAAAAAAGGGAAAACATGGTACTTATGGTCGACTCGGCTCGACGGTGTGAGAAAAGCCGAGAAAAGCGCAAGGGACCGCGTCGTGTTGTGTTTTTGCGATCCTCACTCCTTTCCCTCGCCCTCTTTATTTCCGCGCAGCTACGCAGCGAAGTAAGTGGCTGCATCGTAGGTGACACGCAAGTCCACAGGTGTCCGCGGACAATGACTCCCCGACACTCAAACGCATCTTCTCTCCGTACTCGAAACTTCACGTGCGAGTGCACGGAGGAGCTCGCGCGACGCTGGGACACGGCGCGCGTGTGTGTGTGTGTACGAGAGAGAGTTCGGTTAGCGAAAGGAGCAAAAGACACGCGTGCCGCGAGAAACCCTCTCAGGCGGAGTGTGTGTGAGATTCGTGTGTACGGCGTTTCGCGGCGAGTGAGGAGGTGGACGTCGACGACGAGGCGGACGAAGCGGACGACCCTACTGAGGGAAGTCTCTTAATTTCCGTGAGCGGAGACAAAGGAACGCCGAGTGAGGGCTCGGCAGCGCGGAGGAAAGTAAAAAAAAAGATGATAAAAAAAAAAGAAGAAACCAAGCCAGGGCTCGAGAAAAAGTGACGGGGTAGAATGGAAGGGCCTCTCCTCTCACTTTTCTCGAGCTCACTTTCCGCGTTCCTGAGGCACGAGAGCGTCCCTCAGACCCTCGGCTCGAGTTAAAGAGAAAAACGCAAACAGCAGAGATGACAACAAATGCCGCACGAAGCGGGACCGGGACGGGGGAGGCTCGAGTGTAAGAGCCTCACGAGACACACGAGCCCCGTCGTTATTTTCCATTTTGACTCGACGCCCATTACCCCAGCGCGTGTCTCAACATCCAAGACGATTATCTCTCAATCATCCTATTGAATTTCTCGGAGTAAGAGAGTGGCACGAGCGTTTGTACCGATTTACAATGCCTCCGTCGTTGGGCGCTCGTCTTTTTGTCCGTTAACCTCAGTCGGCCGATTTTTCACTCCCGATCGGCCGCCGAAGATGCGGAGGATGCGGCGATAGGGATACGCACGGTTCTCGTGTTCCACGAATTAAATCCATTATCTAGGTGGCATTGTCTCGGGTGTCCCGACGAGACCGACATCTGGTTTAAAAAAAAAAAAAAAAAAAAAAAAAGAGCATACACACAGACACAAACAGAAAAAGATCAGAGAGCAGAGAGTACCGGGAGGAGACACAGAGATATACGGACAGACAGACAGCGAGGGGCCAGCTGTCCGAGAAAGAAGCATCGAGATGGATCTCGAGTTACTATACCCATGGGACGTTGAAGCCGGTTCCACCTCCCGTTGCGGGTGGGTGTGCGTATCTTTCCACCGCTCTCTTTCTCGTCTTCCGTTCTGAGTGAGCTTCTCGGTTTCTCCCGTTGGGTCTCCGTGAAGCCGTCTTTGGTCGGTTTTACTGCCGCGGATGATCCACCGAATACGATCATCTGCCCGAGGGTGGTCTTTGCCTCCGGGCTGCGCAGCCCACGGCCGTAACGAGCCCTGAGGAGCGTGTCGGTGGCGTAAACTCGTGTTTTGGGCAAACATCGGTCGCTATCTAGATCCGCAAGAGCCTGTTCGTTCCCTTCCAGTTCGGTATCCGATCATCGGCATTCTCTCTCGCGGTCAATGGGCGAACTCTACCATTTTTCTGCCGAAAGGAGCGACGCGGTTCACCGGGGAAAATCGGTGTTCGGGCTCATTGTCGTCGGCCACCCGAGCGAATCGTTTTCACCCGCTGGCACGTTCCCCTCTTTTGCATACGCTCTCCATTTTTCCACGAATATCTCGGATGATACTTTTGTGAAGCTTCATTGTCGTCGGACGGTGATAGCGAAGAGGCGGAGAATGCCGTGGTTAGGAAATGATCGAATGTCCGCCGGAGGAACCTGAGAATGATACCGGAAAGGCAGAGCGTGTGTCGATCCTTTCAGGATGTTGACGCAACGGGGGCCCCACTCACGTTCAATATTTATCCGGCCTCGCGAGCGGGGGCCCCGACTCGAAGTCTACGGGTGAGAGAGTCGCGGGCTTGAGGGGTTGACACAATGGGTAAGGATGCAGGAAATGTGCCCGAGTCATCTTTGACTCCCCACCGGAAAAAGTTGGGCGTTCTGAGATTGGCCGGGAAATGTTGGGCTGGAAAACGCGAGGGAAATAAAAAGGTGGCGAGCCTGGTAGTCCAGCATGCGTGTGCGTCGAGTGCGAGTCCGTGTGGAGCGTTTCTTGTCACTTCCGAAAGCCGTCCTTCAGCGGTTCTGGAAGGGTTTTTGCCCTTTCCAGCCTCATGCGAAGGTCGCAGACAGGGCCGGAGTTTCTTCGTTCACCCCCGCCGCAAATGATACCACTTAGGTGTCAGAATCATAGGACAGGCACTTGCGGCGTTTACGTGAGTCATGTTTTTTTTTCGACAGCAATATACTTTGTAAGGTAAGGTAATATAATGTCGCACGTAAGGCGTAATGGCAACCAGCACGCAACGAGGGGTTCACGCGAACAGGTCGTTCTCCGTGTTCTCGGAAACCTCGCGTCGGAGGTAAATTTTCCGTCAAGAGAGTCGCGCGTTACCTTCCCAGTCCCTCATTGACACCGTGCGATTATCTCTTGACGAGGCCTCGAGAGTCGGAACACAAAGGTGTCGCTTCTTCTTCTTCGCTCGGAGAACCCTCCACAGCTCGGGGCCTCTTCTTTGCCTCACTTCTCCGCCACCACGACGCACTACACTATACTTACCGGCAATCCACCCTTCCGTCCCGTCCCATCGCCGGATATCACACGCCTTCCCGTTTTTCCCGGCGTTTCGTCCGGAAACATCTTGAAACTCACTCACTTTCACCCTCGTTCTTGCACTCTCTCCCTCCCCACCCTCTTTCACTCGCCCGGCAGACTTTCAACCCTTAAGAAAGCGGCAACTCCCAACCCCTCGCGAGATGTTTGCCGAGGGAGAAGAGCCCAGAAGCTCGGCGTTGTCTCCGCTAAGAAAGCACTTTATCTTGGCCCTCGGCACGGATCACCTCGAAACTCCTTCCCCGTCTCGAGGGGTGACTTCAACAGTTCGCAAGACAGCGTTGTTCAACGCTTCCCGTTCCGGCCGCCTGCGAAGAGTTTGCACTCCGCTTATCCGGGAAAAGTGCGAAGGATAAACGGCCGACGGAAGGAAAGAATGAAGACAGCGCCAAGTGCCGTTCGGGATTCTCCGAGGGAGTTTTCTCAACCCCTCGCCACTAAGATTTCCCCAAGATTTTCCGGGCCGCGGGCCACGGGGCACGAGGGCACGACGACGGCGATACCGATATAGAAGCCGTTTCACGACGACGCACCCTCACGCCGCGGACGGGAAGGAGGAACTGGGGGGTGACCTGTTGAGCTAAGAAACACGAAAGGAGGATAAACCGGAGCGGTCGGGGCTGTTTTCTTGAGAGAAACAGATCGGAGGAAGTGCTTTCCCGGGACCTTTGCGAAACTCACACCCCCAGACCACTTTCTAGCACGGGAATAAGATATCAACTTGTTGCTGGGCCGCTCTCGTGATATTGAGTCTCGGCCAAGCATTCGCGAGCCACCGATGGTTTTATTTCATTTTTTTTTCTTTGCCTTTTTTTACTCTCCTTTCTTTCATCGCACACTGCAAGTCTGAGCGGCACGCGAGGCGCCTCGCTGAGCCTCGTTTCGGCGCCTTTCCCTTTCCTTACTTTTTTTTTTGTTGCTCTCTTTCTATGCTTCTTGTTTTCTCCGGCATTGCCTTATTATTTTGAGTATCGCACGTAGCGATTCAATCGTCTGAAAGAAACGGCCGTGGCTCAGCGCAATGCACTGCGAACGAAGAAATAAAGGGACAAACGGAACGGCTTAGAGTGAATGAAAGTAAGGCAATTAAAACGGCATTCAGTGTCGTAAATCGCGGCACGTTGACTTTACGTCCTCGTCGTTGTGCCGCGGTGCCTCGCGATTAACGAGAAATATAATAAGTGTGTAAAAAAAGAAAAAGCCCGAGCCCTTTTTCGCGATTCCCCGAAGGATTCGCGTCTTTTTCCTCGTCGGAGGCCTCACCGACGACGGCGATACACACACACACATATCCATCCGGCGTTTCCTGTTTCGCTGCGCCTCGACAGTGGCCACTCTGGTTAGGCAGCAACTTGTTGAACACTCCGGCCTAAGATTGTCCGAGCTAAGAAGCCACTTGTTGCGCTTCGGGGCTTTATCGTCGTCGGCGACGTCTTTCCCCATTCCTCCTTCGTGCCTCAAGGAACCCTCGGGGGTCCCGTCCGAGGATACTCGCGACACCAAAGATCCAAAGGGCTTCCTTCTGTCTGTCTTGCCTTTTGCCGTCTTCCCTTTTCTTCGCACTCCATGAATCTGCCCGGCGAGGAAAGCCGCTTTCATCGCCTCGAGTCTGCCAATTGAGAAACTTAACCAAAGGAACACGACTTCAGGGTAATTGGCTTTTGCGCCGGAAGGTTCTTCCCGGATGGTCCCCAAACGCAGGCACTTTCAATGACGAGGGATTAATTAAATGAGCGGAGAGAACAAAAGAGAGGAGAACGTTGATGCGGAGCACGTTGCATCTGCTTCGTATCAGAGTATGAGATGATGACACCGAGATCGAAAGGGGCGTCTCGCCGATGGGCCACGTGCCCGCTGCCGGGCTATTCGGTTTCAGTCCACGACGCCCACGTCCGATAGCGTCGTGCGTAATGGAACATTTAATGAGCTATCGAGTGGCAACTCCAGACGCGAATGCGCTGTCGACCCTCGGGCTTTTCTCTCGGTCCCTCGGATCTATTTAACGTCGCCCGATACCCGTCTATATTTGCCGAACGGAGATTAATTCGTTTACATCGCCGCGAGAATTCGCTGCTTGTTCTTTCATTCCACTAAGAAAAAATGTCTCTATCTGTAGTGAATTTGCAGCGAATTGTAAAAAAAGCTGAGAAAAGACATGCGTTATGATTCAAAGACACTGCTTGACAAATGTTGTTGAGAGATTTTTTTTGTCTATTAGGAGAACACTCCGAATGGAAACTTTCGAGCGTTACATCAGTCGCCTAGTCGAGCGCCGCATACTCGATGAAATCCATTTTAGAGAAGGTCGAAGAAATCAAGTTGTCCCATTAAGAAAATTGACTCATTTGTTAGAGGCCTGACTACGTCCAAACAAGGCCTTACCAGAGTCTGATAAGGCTTTGCCAGTACTTGGTAAGGCCTTACCAGGATATAACGCTCGAAAATTTCTACTGCATACCAAGGAAACGCGCAAAGTCACGTGATCGCCGTGAAACGCATAACTCCTATATTTTGCCTTTTGAACAATCGGTAGTTAACAAAAATCTTTAGGCGTGTTGGACCGAAAGTTTCTTGAATGCCAAGATACGATGTCAAACGTCTATTTTACCATACAATTATGGTACTATCTTCGACAATTCCTTGGACTTTTGCTCCCAAGGATCTAAAGTGGAAGAACTCTCATTGTAAAGAGTGGGTAAAGAAAGTTGTTGAGTCGCGTTGAGATTGAAACATTGCGCTATGAAAAATAATACTTTGAATGACCAAGATTCGATGTCAAGATTGTACTTTACCGCACAACTGTGGTACCATCTTCTACAAGTTCTTGGACCTTTGCTTCCAGGGTTCCAAAGTGGAAGAACTCTGATTCATACGGAACGCATCTCGATTAATATCTTCGAGCGCCGCACAATCGAGAAAAGCCCTCATAGAGAGGGGGTCAAAGAAATCGAGTTATCCGACTGAGAAAATTGAGTCATTCGTTAGCGGCGATTCGTACGTCGGGTGGATGAAGAAAGTTGTTAACTCGCGTTGTGATTGAATATTGCGCCATGTAGAATAAGACTTTGGATGGCCTAACCGGGAATATTAGATTTGGCCAACCGACCCCACTGCAGAGTGGCAAAACTGCTTCGAGGGTGCACAACCACCCAAGGCCGCACGGAGCCACCCTTTCACGAGACTCTCATTCTGTCTTTCGATAAGGGACCGAAGATCACCGGTTTGCTTCTATTGAATTAAACGAGAGAAACAAGAGGTCTCCGTCATGCACGGCGTCAGAAGTACGCGGTGCGTACGCGCGCTCCGAGCTGTGGAGGTGCACACAGAAGCATCTCCTTTGTCCACGGAGCCATCTGTCACCCTCGTGAGCGCGCGATACCGGGGACAGTTCACAGTCGCGATCCGCGTGTCTGCCTTCCAGGGTGATGCCCCGAGAGGGTTCGCGCCGGCGTCGTCGTGCAAGCGTCCGTTTGTCCGTTCGTTTCAGTTCTTGCGGCCCAAACTTTCCAACGAACAGTCGAGAGGAGGCGAGCGGGGGTGAGACAGAAGGGCAACATTCGAAGCGTGAGAGAAACGAGCCCGATACGGTACGCAGGGATGCGTGTGTCGGTGATCATGTGTGTATCCGAACGCGCGACCGATCGAGATAAAAGCGAGATAGCGGACCGACAAGTAAGCGGTAAGCGGGCCTCCGGGATGTATCGGGTATTGATTTTACTTCGAGGCCCTGTATGTACGTGAGCGTGGCCGTGGGACACACACGTGCATAGATTCGTGTGGAATACGGCGTGAGGCACGAGGCGGCGGGACAGTTTATTAATCCGCGCTGCTCGGCGCTGGCAGGAAAGCCGACGTCGTTGATCCTGAGAGAAAACTATAGATTGGCAAAGGGATGCGATGACTTTTCGTGACGCGTCACGAAGAAATGAATATTACGATGTGGTTCCTGATGATACATTGGAAGATCCCCTATAATAGGTTTCAGCTGCATGTCTAATGAATCGTCGGTCTTGAGAGAAAACTATAGATTGGCAAAGGGATGCGATGACTTCTCGTGACGCGTCACGAAGAAATGAATATTACGATATGGTTCCTGATGGTACATTGGAAAATCCCCCCATATTAGGTTTTACCTGCATGTTTCCTGCATCGTTGACGATGGCGCCTTCCGTGATAGAAATTTCAGAGCGTTACATCGGGCCCTGATAGAGACGAGGCCTGGTTGATTTGACTTCCGGCCTCGAATATCCCGGCAACTATGCACTTTTTGGAAAAAGGTTAAGACACTTTTGGCAGTGAATTGATGAAACTTCAAGCTCTCGCAGTCAGATTTCCCAAAAACCACTTTTTTACCCGTCCAAAAAGTGTCTAAAGTTGACCTAAGGCGAAAAAAAACACGGGACAACGTTGGGGTCAAAATGACGCCTAATGCACTCCAAAGGTTAATCCGCCCAAAGTTAGTCACACCCAAGAGAGGTGAATTATTATCTGTCCAACAAATTTTAATGCAGATGGGCGTTAATTTTCATCACAATGTCACGATAGCGAGGATTCTCTGAATTAAAATTTTTGTGGGACAGTCATGATGAGAGAGCTACTTTCCTCTCCGCCGAGCGAAGTTATCTCATGATAGTTAGGTGGAACTACAGTTTCAAGGTATTTCCGGAAGTTTGCGTGTGTTTACGAGAGAGAGACCGGGGAGACTCCCGAGTACACCGGTCAACTTGGCAGTAGTCCCGTGAAGCAGGAGAGGAGCTGCACACTTGTCTCTGTACAGCGGAGCTTGGGGGGGGAGGGGGGGCGGGGTTGGGCTAGACCGAAAGGGTAGAAGAGCTCGAGAGCCCGGAGTACCAAGAGAGAATAGCTAATACATCACAAACTTGGGGACAAAGAGGAGGATGTCGTCGTTGGTACGGTGAATCCACCACCGCGATCTCGCCACGCTAAAACTTTACCTATTTGTTAAGTCTCCCGAAACCCCCGGAGACTGTCTCAGATACTCCGGTCGTGGTGGCTCTCGCGAGCGCTCTCGTTTCCCCCAAAAGCTAAAACGACCGCGCTGGCGCGCCTCGGCCGAGGCTGAATCCGGCGAAAGCTCGTTCACCGACGATGAAACTCTTCGATGCTTTATTCCAGCTTTAGGAGGTCGTCAAACTTTGTAAACCTCGCTAGGACACAATGTGTCGCGTGAGTCAACTAGGACGGCCGCTTGAGCGACAGGTGTCGGAAATAATTTTAACGATGAATCGGAAATTACAGCCCGAAACCCGTCGTTGAAGGACCCGAGCATAAATTTCCGAGCGTTAGATCGGGACCTTCTCAGGCCCCGATGTAACGCTCGAAAATTTCTGCGCACGGAGTCAACGAATCATCATCGATGATGTTCCGAAAAAAATCAAGCACCAAAACGAGAATCCTATCGATCCTGAGGAAACACCGCGAGTCTTCATTCTTTTTCTTCCTGTATCACGGTTTTCTCTTTTATGCTCCATGTGCGACGGCGTCGGGGGAAGGGTTGCGAGGGGGTGTTTGGGGGGTTCTCGGGGAGTTTCATTGTTACGACAATATCGCCTTGGGCGGCATTGGCGAAGGCAACCCTTGCGAATTCGCGTCGGGGAAACCCCCTCGCCTCCCCGCAGGAAGTCGATGGATCCGAGAGAGAAATCGATTTGTCGAACGGGCACACTTCGACGACCCTCCGTCCCGACGTCGTCTTTCCGCCCATCGGCGCCAAGCCTAATCAATTAATTGAGCAACATTTTTTCTTCGTCTGTTTCAGGGTACAGCATCTTCAGCATCGCCCACGATAACGTTCATCGTAAGTACCACAAGTACACATATCCGTTACACATTGAATATCCGTATGAAGTCTTACGCCAATGTGTCGTTCGCGAATGTCGCGGGGAGTTCAGCGCAGTGGGTGGGAGGGTGGGGTGTTTGACAATGGCAGCGTAAGAACGGAGTATGGGGGGAATTCCTCCTCGTCGTCATCGTAGTCGTAGTCGTCGTCAGTCATCCGGAGGGATGCGCGGCGCTGGCTCGGTGGTATTTTCACCGAACGGAGGTGGAGACACGCTCTAAGGTACATAATCATGCTTGCTGATTCCTTCCCTAATAAAAGTCGCACTGTCACCAACGAGGCTCGCCCGTCGAGCTGCGTTGCAAGGCGGGGGAGGATCGAGGCGGCGGGGTTGGGCGGGGGCGCGCAATCCCCAGGACTCAGCCGTCGTTGCAACGTCCCTGTCCTGCACCCTTTTGCCTCACCAGCCCGTTACATAGCCCGGGCAAACCGAGCCTCCCGCAAAGCCGACGGGTAGCCGAGGCCTCGCCGTGTGACGAACACAAAATGTGCATGGCCTGCAGCGGGCTCGATGCACAACCCTTGCGATCAGTCTGAAGAAAGAAAGAGCGCGGCAGGGAGAAACGCCGAGTGGAGTGAGAAACAAGGCGTACAGAGAAAATCGGTATCGCATCCACGTGCTGGGCCCTCCTCCTGTGTGTGTTTGGTCGAAGCGGGCAAAGACAAAGACAGGATAGCTGCGGCAGAGGCGGCTTCGCGCAGGAATTGCACGAGGGATGCACGCGCGCCCGGGTCAGAAATGCTTCGCGTTGCATCATCTGAAGTTGCCGGTTCTTTTTTTTTTTTTTTCATTTGCCGATGCATACGGGGATGCATATGCGGTTTCTGTACTCGAAGGAAACCCATTCGCGGCGCAATCGTGCGGGGATATTATCGCATATAATGCGCAAGCGGGTTGACTCAAGAAGCGGATGCACGCGGATCGTTGAATTGGGGTTGCACTCCCCTGCATGGGAATTCGAGGATGCCAAAACGTGCGGATGAAAAACAAAATTGGGGGAGTGCACGATGTGTTCGGGAGTCGAGTGGCGCGCGATGGCTAAATAAATACCTTGCTCGTAGGTGGACTCAACCCGTATTCATAAACGCTGCTAAATACTGACAAATAAGACGAACGAATCCTACCGATTCGTAAATATTTCTCGGCGATAATTTCGCGATCATGTTTCATCCATATCGCCCATAGAACACCAAATGACGTCACTTCCGGTCGAAAAATAGGATTTTTAAACCGGAAGTGGCGTTCACCGGATGACGTCACGTCCTGTCGGAAATAAACATTTTCAAAGTGCAAAAAATTAGATTTTCAAACCGCATGTGAAGTTTCCCCTTGATGATGTCACTTCCGGTCGAAAATGAAACTTTAAAATCAAAAGTGACGTTTTCCCTAGATGGCATCAAGTCCGGTAAAAAAAAATGAGATTTTCAAATCAAAAATTACATCTCCCCTAGATGACATCACTTCCGGTCAAACAATGAGATTTTCAAACGCTAAGTGACGTTTCGCCTAGATTGTCGTCACTTCCGGTTGAAAAATGAGATTTTCAAAACTGAAAGTGACATTTCCCTAGATGAGGTCACTTCCGGTCGACAGATGAGATTTCCAAACCGGAAGTGACGTATTTCCGGTGAAAAATTGAGACATCCAAACCGAGAATTAAACAAGCAACGAAAAAAGGTCCGCGATTCCCGTTGCTGTTGTCGAAGGCGGGATAAGGGGATTAGGGGATGTTTCTCGGTTTCTCGGTCGGACTCGGTCGGGGATCTCTTTAAAGGGCCTTTTCTGTGGAGCGCGCGCGCGCGGAAGGGTCCTTGGCCTGGACAAGTCTCAAGGTGCGTGCTTTCTCCGAGGCGCTCGGTGGTTTAAAGGACCCCGTGCATACCGGCAAGTTCGCCCGAGGTTCTTCCGCGCGGCCGAGGAAGCCTTGCCAGATGGTTCGGCCTACCTCACGGACTCACGCCGTCCCGGATCGTGTGTTTATCGCGGAGTTCCACCGGCTCTCCCACACAAAGACACCGAATACGTTTCTCGAAGAGGCGCGCGCGTGAGCGGCGGACGGCCCGTTTTAATCTCGCACGGGCCCCGATGCATTCGAAACTCGGTCACGAGGCTCGGCGCTAATCTTCCGCCGATTCATCCACTTCTCGAATGGGTGCACGCCCCCATAACTCGATAATAACGTATCTCGATGCGCGGAGCCGAAAGGCGAAAAGAAAGGAAGAGGGAAAAGATCCGAACACGGACACACATGAGGAAACCGGTCGTTCGACATATGTTACCGAGTCATTGTAGTGGGACCGTCCGCTTCATCCACGCGCCTCCGACCCGCAGAAGAGAGGTGATACGCTTGAATTTCGTGCCTCGAGAACGCTCAACGGGGCTCGGGACCATTCATTATTTCTCTAATCTTCCGTTAGGCGAGGCACGAAGAGCGATCGGGAGAATGACGAAGAGCGAAGCGTTCGAAGGAGGGGCGAGGAAAACGACAAACAAAAAGAAAAAGACAGAGGAACAGGCCGTGAAGAATTGGGCCGGATATCGAGAAGAGGGCGGAGGTGGATCCCGCAATATGTTGCATTCTATCGAGCCGGGAATTAACGCGGGGAAAAAATGAAATGGGGGGAGGCGAAGAAAAACGCTTTAGTTCGCCCACTTCGAGGTCTGGCTCGTGGCGGCTCGCTTCGATGGATCGTTAGTCGCGGCACGAGATGTACAGTGTTGTTTCCTTTTTTTTTTACTCAGTTCTTTTTTCTTCACATCTTCCCTTTCGCCTTCCGCCAGCGTTTAAACTCGAGCGCGTCACGCATCGGGGAATCCACGAGACTCGGAGTTTAATGCGAAAGCTGCTTCATCTCATGGAGGTTTTTTATTTATTTTTTTTGCGGATACATGACTATCGAAACAGTGCGCTGTAACGAGTCCTTCGCTAGTTGAAGTGCGTAGATGAGGCTCTTTGCGTGCTTGGCCAGCTGGCGCACACGTTCCGGTAAAAAAAAAGTCGTTCGCTCTATCGCACCTCCGAGTGGATCCTCGTGAGCCACCATGCCGAACTGTCTGTTGCCATTGCCGGTAACAACCGCCGGTACTTTCCGCTCTCCCTCAACCACCCCGACGCAAAGAGGCTTTAATGCGATGCTGCTGCGTCGGTTTCACGGCTACCGCATTGTGTTTGTCCCACACAAACCGCCCACGCACGCCCATCCGGCGCCTCGGGAGCGCGCGACCGGAAGTCTCGTGCTGCGAATTAGCTCTCGCAACTACCCGCTGCAGGATTTACAAGCGCTGACCGTTGCGAGTACCGAGACAGTGTCATCATTGTCGTACGACCGCGTCTTGGCTGCGGAACTTCTGTGAACGACAAATTGTAGGGTTTTCTCTTCAGGACCTCTCGTCGACTCCGGTTGAAAGTCTCCGGCGGAGACCGGCGGGTTGTTTCCCTTATTATCTTCCAGTTACCTCCGCGCAGCGTCCATTGAGTCGTCTCGAAATTTTGGCCATTCCGACGCCACTTTGCACTCTGTTAGCGCCCGGACGGACAATGCCGGACACGCTCCGCTCTGTATGCCATTCAATGACTTACGGAGCCGACGGTGCGGCGGTTGTAAATCTCGCTCATTCCTTCGGCTAACCAGCGAGCTGACGATTATTCGAATACCGGTCTTCGGTAGTTAGGCTCGCACGTAACGATCCTGGTGATGGAGAGCGAGACCTTGCGAACCCACCGGAGGGGGTCTTCGATCTTCTACTGGAAAATACTTCTTTTTATCTTCGTCTTTCTTGCGACGATCTATTGAAAGGTTGGAGCGGCTATTACCGAGCGCTGACAAATCGGTCGATTGTGCGCGGAAAGTCGAAAGCGAACCGTCAAATCCGAAACACCACACTGCACGCCAAGACGGTTCCTTAAGGGAAAACAACTAACGTTTTTTTTTCAGAGCGAGAGGTATTTGGGAAATCATGAAAATTTTGGTAAAAACATTAAATTCCAATGTTAACGTTTGATTGGTAAAAAATAATGAAAAATCACGCCGTGCAATGTCATCTTTACATCGGAGATATAATTTTTCGCGTCAAATCTGTTTCTTAGGACGATCCACTGAGACGTTGGAACGCCTGTTATCGAGCGCTGACAAATCGGTCAAAAATTCGATGTGGAAATTCGAACGTGAACCGTCAAATCGGAGCGACTGAACTGCATGCAAAGGCGCTTTAAGGAACTCTATGAAACATTTTCGATTCACCACGAGAGGTATTTGGGAAAATAAATAAATTTACAAAAATCACTTCGTGCAATGTTATCTTTACATCGAAGATGTAATTATCCGCGCGAAATCTGTCCAGTGACCAGTCAAATAATGTCAACGCGATTAAGATAAATGCATCTCTGACGCTGTAAAAAAGAAAGAAACCAACGCCTCGTAGCTAATGAGGGGAACCCTCGTGAACATTTTTTTTTCCTCTTCAGACGATGAACTTTAGTGATATATCTACCGCACATTCGAGGCGAAGGGCTAACTTCGGGGGGTATCGAGGAATTTCAATGGGGTGTGTCTTCTGGCGTCTCGCGTATTGCACCCCTCTTAGAGGCTGTACTGCATTCTAGACTAATGTCGAGGCAGTAACTCGTGCGGGCTACCTGAGCAGCTGCACCCATCAACCTACCATATATATACACACTATATGTAAAAGTGGGGACAACGCTTCCCTTTGCAGAAGTTTTATTTTTATTTTACCTCGCCTTATGGGACGTATGGAACGACGGCGCGCGCGTAAGGGGCAAATGGGGAGAAGGTGGGAAGGGAGAAAGAGAACTTGAACATGGGGGAAAAGATTATGGGGAGACCCCATCAGGATTGCTAGACACCGCCAGGTACCCCGTGCGGGGCTCAACGTCACGCTCGAGAGGGGGTGCCCATCTGCCCCCCTAACGAGTGTGTGACGTCAGGTGTGACGGCGTGTACACCCCGGTCAAGAAGCGTATGTCTTGCGCACAGTCGGAGCAACGCACTTTCGTACCAAAAGTTAATTTCCTTTCACCTAGAACAATCATTTATTTCACTGGGACCCGCAAATCAATGTTTATTTGGTTGAAATAAATATCTAAATCGAATAAATATATATCTAAATCGAGTAAATATTAATTTAAATCAAATAAATATTTATTTCCGGGATTCCCGTAAAATAAATTATTTTTCTGGGTGTATCCGATAAAACTGAACCCATACCTGGGAACTTTGGATTTTTTAAATAATTTTTTTTTATGAGGTTTCAAGAAGCTCTGGTCAAAATTCGATAATTCGGCTATCGTTTATACGAATTTAATTCGTAACGGCAATGTAGCAGCCGTTGGCGATTGGGCCTTATGGCAGAATTTTACGCTTGGTTCACGCTGCGAAGTTCCTTGGCAGGCTTGCACGCCGGTGAGCTTAACAAGTATGTATCATTAGTCGGAATTCTACGGGACGGCTGCAAGATAAATTTCACCATGCTAATTTTTTTTTATTTATTTTTTATACGTATTAAAATTAATAAAACTGTGAGTGATCTAAAAAATAGAAGAAAAAAATTAATCTGTTCTCTCGATATATGGTTAAAATATAACATCCCGAACAGAAACCTCGAGTCGCGGAGATATATGACGAGACTGGCAACTCTCTTCTGCGCTCTCGCTTTTATCGCAGTAGGCGTTTTTTCCCGTATCGTCGTCCAGCAAGAACGTTGAATTTTATTCTCTCTGTATCTCGCCACTGGGACGACTCGAGTTATCGGAGGCTCGAACGTTCGGTTTCTCATCTCTCGCCGCGCCTCGCTGATAACATCGTAGGCGTACACGCAGAGGGCTGCGTCACTCGACCAATTCTTTCTCTCGTTCTCTCAAACATTTGATTTATTTTTTATTTACTTATTTTTCGTTCATTGATTTTTCACGTATTTATTTTGTATGTATTTATGTCCGATTTACGTATTATTTATTTATATACGTATTCATATGTTTATTTTTAATACATTAGATACTAAAGGAATAACGCGAAATCTGGAGGGTATCGGAATTTCTGCAGGGGGGGCGGCGCGTGACAAATTGATCAACGCAACTGCTCGAGCACTGACAATCGCTCCGAGTCAGTTCCACACAGTCACCTTGGATTTATTTTCACCGTATCCGTTATCATTTCTCCGCTTGCCTTATTAAATGAATGCTAGATTGTTCGTTAAAAAAACTATTATTATTATTATTATTATTTTTTCAAGTTGCTCGAATGAAATAGCGAAAAATGCTTAGCAGGTTTACTGAGCCGGGTTCGCCGGGGTGGCGTCGAAACCCGGTCGAGGCACACGTCACGTAAACATCTGCCGGGTCGCGGCGCGTGGCCCTTCTCGTTCGAGGTACGATGGCCCCGAAGTGGGCCCCAAGCCATCCACCGTCGGCAAAAGGGGCTCCACGAACTGAGACAAAGAAAATGTGTGTGACGTACGGGCAGCTGCGTATGTGACGTAGAGAGAGCCAACGCTGCCCTCTGCAACTTGGTCGTCGTCGTGATCGACACCCTAGAGACACCCTCTTTCGCTTATTCGGACCACTTGGTGAAACACTCCGTCATTAATATCATGCCTCGACAGAGGTGAAAGAGAATAACTTCGAGACCCCTCGTAGGTCCCCAAAAATTCAAGATTTGTACAGCATTTTTCCTCCAATCGAGCATAAAATCCAACTTTTTTACGCTTTTTCCATAAATTCACTTCTGTCCAGCTCGTGCTCAAGGACGAAAGAAAATAAATTTGTTTTTATCTCAATATAGGAGAAGGAGAACGGCCTCGAGACTCTTCGTAGGTCCCCAAAAATGCAAGACTTATACCGCACATTCCTCCGATGAAGCATAACATCAATATTTTTTTTACGCTTTTTCCATAATTTAATCGAGCTTCCTTCTAACTCGTCTTCAAAGTGCGAAAAATGAAATGAATTTTTTTAAAACCTGAATCGCCTCAACTACGGACGTTGAGTCCGAGGTTCGAAGAAACTTTCCACAAATTTTCCGCCAAGATTGATATTAATAATAATCGATAAAGTTGAAAGAGAACAGCCTCGAGACTCCTCGCAGGTCCCCAAAAAGTAAGATTTCTAGCTTACATTCCTCCAATCGAGAATAAAATTCATCCTCTTTGCGCGTGTTCCATAAATTCATCAAGCCTCTCTCCAGCCCTTCCTCACGATGCGAAGAAAAAAAAACTGAATTTTTTTAAACCCTAAAAATCTTAACCACTCGAGGTCCCGAGGTCCGAAGAAATTCCTCAGAAATGTTCCGCGATGAATGGGCTTGATGCTCTCCGCCAGACATGCCCGGAGTTTCTCGAGGATTCGGGTACGCATCTTGGGAGGGAGTAAGGGGCGAGGGGGGTGTACATCCAAGAGACTTTAATTCGTCGGAGGGTGCAGTCTCCTCGCCCCTCGAATGTCCGACGTCCTGTGAAATGACTCTCGTCTACCGTCTCGACTATGGCCTCGGTACTGTGTACGTTAGGTGCACTGTGCAGAGTAGGTACCCTTGATTCTCTCTGGTTAACAGATCTCTCGTTTCCTCGCATCTCTCCCTGGACGGTCCGTCTCGTCATTTTCCCCCGTTCGCTCTCTCGCTCGGCGCCCCCGTCTCGCGGAAGAAAAGAAGCAAAAGCCGCGAGTCCATCCTCAAAGCTGCAGTCCGTTAGCTAGATGCAGCGAGCTACGGTTTGTGCTATATACATATATATATATATATATATATATATATATATATATATATATATATATATATATATATATATATATATATATATATATATATATATATATATATATATTCTACTCTGCATCTCTCCTATCGCCCTCGTTTGCCCGCCGTTTCACTCAGTCACTCCTCGAAGCACTTGGATAGGGTTGGGCGAAGCGAGACAGAATAGAAGCGAGAGACACGCCAAAGCTCTAATCTTCCGAGTAGAGATGCTAATGAAAGCCGCCGGAACGTTCCGCTGTCTTTATACGGATTTCTTTTTCTTCTCTCTTGTTTCTTTTTTCTTGTTTTTTTTTTAGTTTTAATCTCTTTCTTCCTTCTGTTTTCCTTGTGCAACCCTCCATTCGTCTCGCTTCTTCCCGGCGAGCCTGAATAACGAGTATAATTCTCTGCTCGCTGAGACAACGAGGTCTAATTACTAACGACTGTAGGGTTAAGGCCCTTAACTCTTTGAGACACGGTTCCGTCGCGCTGCGACTTTATCCTCAAAGTGCAGGAAGGTAAAGTCGTTTGCGAGGGCGCATATCAGAGTTTATCTTCAGGTCGGCGCTTTCACACCTTCCGTTTGGCAACTTATTCGCGTGGGATATCCACGGACGGAACATCGGCTGGTCCAGTTAACTTCTCAGTGTTCTTATCAGAGATCTGCCGAATGGGGAATTTTTTGTAACCGTCCGATTGACCAAAAACTGACCGTCAATTGACAGTCTTTTTTGTTCCCGGACAAATATTTGTTGTGCCACGATCGTCAGTTTTTTTTGGGTCCAGAAATATGGTAAAAACAACGAAAAACATCTATCTAGTTGCGATTCGACCGTCAGTTTTGGCAGTCCAGGTTAATTTCAAAGGGATTTTTCTCCCTCGTTGACTTCGTGATCATTCGTGTTCTCATTTTCCACCCAATTAATTCATCAATGAAACAATATTATACAATAAATACAAAATACATTTTTGTCTAATTAACGAGATTGCTACTTTGTTAATTTTGAAGTTGGGACCGTGAAGGTTTTTAAAGTTAATGTCGCTCTTGTCAGAGTGCACTCATTTCCGGATCGGTCGTTTGACAGTCACGAGACGGTCAATCGGTAAAAAACAAATGACCGTTCACAAAGTCTGCGCCTATTTCTAATTCCTGGAGCTACACGATTAGCAAAAAAAAAATACAAATATTAGTATGATGAACGGATTGATTGGTTCCAAACCAATCGGTTAGTTGGACCAACCAATGAAACGCTCAAGACAGCCAATTGCTTCCCCGACGAGGTAATCTTATTATAAACAATTTTCGCACGAGCGCCTCGTTGGCTTCTCGAGAGGTTGGACGGCGTGAAATCGCGCTTATTTTCCTTCGTCCAACTTCTCCGCTCGCCGAAGTCGAAGGGACAATTGTGTGCCAAAGCCGCGCGTGCCGACAGTCGAACAGCTGACAGAGCATATCGGCCAAGTGGGGGGCTGAGCGCGATCCTAAGTTCGCTGGAGCGAAGCGCGTGCCGCCTCGGCAAAAATCCACCTATGGATTATTATAAGTACCCCTCCCTCCCATGCAAGTATCCAACGCGCGGATTTGGCACATGGAGAAAATTTGAATAAGTCGCAATCAGAGGCAAAGTCTCGCGTGGCCCGCGAGGAATAATGGAAGTCCCTTTCGGGGGCTTCTCTCATTATTACCTGACGGTTCTTCACCCTTGAGAGGGGTGTTCGGCACCCCTCGTGCCCCTTCGCCTTGCACCGCCGCTACGCCGATAATGCACCAGCGCTCCGCTCGGCTCGCATCTGCCGAGGCACGCGACTCTTCGTCCCGCAAAGCCGCCACCACCCTCCGCGCCGAGGCGCAACACTGCGAAGAAGAAAACAACGGCGAGGGCTTCTCCCTCGTTCAGCCTCGATTTGTCGGACTCGATACTCCGGTGATTCAACTTTTCTCTCCTGTGCTTCCTCGCCGAAATTAATTGACTCCAATTCGCGTCTTTATCGAACTTGGATTTAAAAGTGAGAGGAATGCTTCTGAGACTCAAATTGCGAAGGTACATCCGGACAAATCATTTATCTGACGACCGCTCCGCAAACAAATATTTATTTTAATAAAATCAATATTTATTTAAATTAAATCAATATTTATTTGAATTAAATCGATATTTATTTGAATTAAATCGATATTTATTGGAATTAAATAAATATTTTTTTGATTTAGGTAAATAATTATTTGCGGGTTGCCCTTCAAATAAATTATTTTTCTGGGTGTATAGTGGGAGGAGGATAAATAATCTCGATACCACGATAACTGAATTTTTCTCTCTCGCGCTTCCTCGCCGAAATGAATTCACACGAATTCACGTTCTTATTAAACTTGGATTTACAAAAATAATAAGAAGAATGTTTCTGCGACTGAATTTGCGAATGTACACCCAAAAAAATAATGTATTTGACGGGCGTCCCGCAAAGAAATATATATTTAATAAAAATAAATATTTATTCAAATCAAATAAATATTTATTTGAATCGAATAAGTATTAATTTGAATCAAATAGATATTTATTTGAATAAAACAAATATTTATTCGATTAAAATACGTAGTTATTTTCGGGTGACCCTTCGAATGAATTATTTTTCTGGGTGTGTGTCGAGAAGAGGATAATCTCGATACCGATGGCTGAGGGTGAGCGGCGGAAGGAAAGAGTTGGACGTAGAATAATCGTCGAATTGTCGTGGACAGATGCGTACAGTTTAGGGCAGAGAGGAGATTCCCCGAGAGGGTATTCGCAGGATTTCGGTGAAAAGGGCGCGTAGCGAAAAGACGGGGGAGGGAAGTACGCGGAGTCGCATAAAACCGCGCGGGCCTTGTCCTTTGAGGGGGGAAAGAGAGGAGCGCCGTCGATGGTCGTTCCGGGGATCTCCTTTGCATCCTCCCGTGCGGCGAACAAGCAACGAATCTATTTCGTTCGGCTCACCACCGAGCCGGACGGCGGAGGCATCAACCCCTTCGCATCTGTCCCTTCCCGCGGCAGAAATGCAAAAAGGGGTTGTCGGAGGTTCTCCGTTCGGCTATTATATGCATAATACACACAGGCCGTGCGCGGAAAGAGGTTTTTGTGTACGAGATGCAGATGTCGAGACGTGAAAAACGTACGTGGGTGCGGACCGTGACCGCTCGAGTGGAAACTCGGAAAATTCGGGGATATCGATGGGGTCGGATTTCTTAAAGATATCTTTTTTTTTTCTTCTTCTTCTCGAAACGAAAAGCGCGCTGACACAGTGTTATCCTCGAGCGCGTTCGATTTGCCCGAAGGGGAACCTGCAAAGTTCCGTGGTTCGGGAAGGAGGGATGGAAAAAAAGTGGACCAGAAGGAACCCGACTGGTCCTCAGCATCGCCAGGTGCGTCTTCGAACGCCTCTCACCTGCCACCTTCGAAAAATCTTCGCTTTACTTCTCTCGAGGAAATAACAAAATTCCATGGAAACATCGTCCCGGTCGATACTTCCGCCAGATCTGTTTTTAACCCTTAAGGCTGCAGCTCGATCATGCATCATTATTTTATAGCTTCTAAGTCATGATTGGGGGAGATTCACCCCTGGCGTTTATTCTATTCACGGGTGTCCTGTGAGCAGTGAGTGGGCTTTTCCGCACATGAATCTCTTCGTTTTTTAACAAGGAAGAGAGTGGCATGTGGCAAATTTGATTTTATTAAAGCTTGGAGGGGTGAAAAACAGACTTGAAGCCCAAAACGTTACGAAAATTGGCAAAAATCGCGATTTTTTAATATCGTCTCAATTGGTTTCCCATCTCGTACACTGCAAAAATTGTTAATTTAATGTACTGGAACTTGAAATTTGCCTACAATACGTAAATTAATTAAACATTATTGTACTTTTTTTGTAAAAGAAAAATATCAGATATTTCTATCTTACAAATCTTTAGCCTCCAATTTATGACAATGTTCATTAAAAATAAATATTATACTGTAAAATTGCAACGCACATGTCCTTAAAATTTGAAAAACAGTTTATAAAAAAGCTTCCGATACCGTCCATTAAATTCCAAACAAAATTTGTTTGCAGTGTACACAGTAAAAGTGGTGCGGACATTTTTCTCCACAAACATCTACAATGCTTTTATTGTTAATTTCATCGAAAAAAATGTGTATTCACTTTACAATATTTTTTTTCTAAAATTAACAAGAAAAGGATAGTGAATGTTCGTCGCCAAAAAAAAGTTTATTAAAGCTACAGATCTTTTCTCACCGCTTAGATGAATTCCAGGCTTAATTCTCGCGCCTCGATAAGTCGTATTTGGATTTATCGTTCGTCGCTCGTTTTACCGAAGGGAAGAGGGTGAGGAACAAAAATGAACAAAATCGGTAAAGATCAGCCCGATCGGTCTCTCATTAGACGTGTCCGCTCTCAAGACCTTTCGTTTCCTAATCGCGCGATTTTTATCTCGAGAACGTGTCTTCGTCATCCACCGATCCGTCGCCCGTTCGCGATATCACAAAAAAAAAAAACATATATATATATATTTCCTATTTTTTTTTATTTCACCCGCCTCGCCGCTCGGACCGCCCGGCGATCAATGAATTGAAGCGTCCGTCCTTTTTATTTTTTTTTATTTTTTTTTTTTTTGGTCAGCCTCTCCGCTCTCTCTCTCGTCCTCGTCGTCCGCACCGGCGCGATCCCGACCTCCGTCTCCTTTCCACCCCCTTCGGTCCTCGTTCTCCTCTGTTCGTCCACCTCTTTTCTGAAGCCCAGGCCGCGGCTCACTGACTCCCTCTCCATCCCACTTGGCGGACTTTCTGCCGCTATTTCTTTCCCTCTCCATCCCATATCGACTCGGTTTTTCGTGTACGCTCTCTCCCCCTCACCCCGCTACGTCCCGCTGCGATTTCACTCTTTCGTTCGATCTCTCTCCCTCTCTCTCTCTCTCTCTGCATCGTTTCATTCCCTCGCTCGCTACTTCATCAGCCATACGCCGCCCTCTCCGCCTCGAGTTTCTCTCCGCTCGGACCTCTCTATCTTCCAATCTATTCGTCTATCCGTTTCTCTCGCTTCCCTCGTTCACGTTTCTTCCTCCTCTCCTCCCGCTCCTCGAACCCGCGGCTTTTTTTTCTCTCGAAATTCTCTCTCTCTCTCTCCCTTCATCCCCGTTCGACCGAATGCATAGGGAAACGGATTGAAGTCTCCACCTCTTTCTCTTCCTCGCTTCGCCCTCCTCTCCGCTTTCGTTTTCTCTCTCCCGCCCAGCCGGACACGCGGCCCTGCTTCGGCCAACGTCCATCCCCACGGCGACGACCCTCTGCTCCGGTCTCCGGCTGCCCCACGTGCCCATAAACTCCGCCGCGGTGCATGTGCATGTGCAGCCTGCATGTGCGTGTGCAGTCTGCATGTGCATGCGCAGCCTGCACGTGCATGTGCAGTTTGCACGTGCGTGTGCAGTCTGCATGTACATGTGCAGCGTGGATTTGCTTGTGCATGTGAAGCGTGCATATGCATATGCATGTGCATGTGCAGCATCCATATGCATGTGCGTGTGCAGCGTGCATGTGGATGTGCATGTGCAGCGTCCACATGCATGTGCGTGTAAATGTGCGGCGTGCATGTACATGTGCAGTGTCGATGTGCATGTGCAGTGTGGATGGGGATGTGGATATGGATGTGGATGTGCGCGTAAAAGCCCGAGCGCCCGCGCTTCCCGATCTCCCGTGTGCATCGCCAGATAAATCTCTCTGTCCGGGGCTAACGTACCTCCGTGCGATATAGAACGAGCGGGAGGAGCGGGATGAGGGTCGGAGGAAAAAACTGCAGCGCGTGCGCTATCCGCCAATGGCGCTACCCAACCCCCCCGGGTGACTTTGCTGACCGGGGCTTAACTCTTTTTTTTTCATTCTTTTTTTTTTGCCTACTGCACATTTCGCCCGCCGTTCGACAATATTTTTATGCTCCCTCGGCGATTTTGTCTCCGGACTCTCGTGACTCTTTCCGAGTTATTATTATTATTATTATTATTTTTCGGTTATTATTATTTCACATTAACTACCGGAATTTTTTAGCGGAGGAGTCGAATTGACTCTCGCTTAACCGCTCCTTCGATCGACGATTTCGTTTAATATTCGGCAGCTTGCAGTCGAATTGCCATCTTCGACTCCCGATGTATTCTCGATATTTTTAATTTGAATTTTTAAAAAATTTTTGAGAGCCCAATTGATCGGCGATCTTTTCCCGGTAAAATCGGTAGGACCTCGAGGACCGAGAAGTCGATACCGACCGGGGCTTCGGGTCGACTCGAGCGTATTGTACGGAGACTCTCTCTCGCTCTCCCTCGGACAGTGAGATAAATCCCTCGCTGCAGCGTCATCCCCGTCGGGGTTCCTCCCGCACCTCGGGACCCCTTCGGAGTTCCGCGAGGCCGTGCGCGGCCCGTCGCAAATAAAATCGTATTTTATCCCCTTGCCGGCGAAAATTTCGTCCCCCCATCTCACGGCCCCCGGTCTGCGCCTCCGCTCGAGGGAGGAGGACGGCGCTCGCTCTCCTAACTCTTCCGAATCCCTGCCATAGATCCCTCTCCGGGCATCTCTCTCTCTCTCTCCAGTCTCGTCGTAAACCTCGTACATCAAAGCTCGTCCGTGTCTGTCTTCCTCCGCGAATAGCCGATCCCGCGAGTATTTCCAGCACCGGCGAGCGTACAACAACGTCCCCCTGACTGCGCGTTGCAATCCGCTGCAATCCCCCCACCCCACCCCCTGCCTCTACCCCCCGGGTGGAAACCCCTTCGTCCAAACTGACCAACCCTCTCGACCGGCCAGCCAGCATCGTTCGATCTCGCTCTCTTCATCCGTCCATCTATCTCTCGCCCTCCACCGTCTTTCTCGCGCTCTTTCTCTACGGTCCCTCGCGATATATAGCGCATATTTCCCTCGATTCGTTCGCCAACCACCCACGCAACCCCCCGCCCCGCTCGAGCCCGCTCAACGTTGTACAATTCATAAACTTTTATACGAAGCTTCCAGTATGTACGAGCTAACTTCCACGTTTCTCTGCACGCATTATATATATCTTTTTTTTTCCTTTTTTTTTCTTCTTTTTCTCGTCGTATTTCGACTCGCGACCAACTCACCCCTTATCAACCTTCTCATCTCTCGCCTCTGTCCCTACTTGATCCGTCCCGACCCCGCTCTGGATCGCTCTCTTCTCCGCTCACGGTTCGTCGCCGCAACCCTTTCCCCCCTCCCCCCTCCCCCCCGCCCCCACGGTTCACCTATCTATATGCCCGCGCCCCCGGGCACAAGTAATCGCCTCTCGCCGATGTACCGCTTCGATCGTTTCGTCGCTCCTCGAGTCTTTAATCACCTGAGCAAATTTACGCCGTCTACCTGTAAAATGCGGCGATTCGCTTTTTTATTAGTTTTTTTTTTTTTCGCTGCTGCATGGCGATCCGCACGACAACTTCATCTCGTATTTCACGCTGAAAGAGTCGACCGTACGTGATTCTCGATTTTATTTTTGATTTTATTTTTTTTTTTACTGAAATTAGATCCAAACTCTAATTGCACGAAATAGGAATCGCGACAGTTTTCTATAAATTAGGTAATTTTGTCGATGATCTCGTCAAAGAGGCACCATTTTCAGACGATTCATGTGCACCATTGGAGTTTCAATCGGTCGTGGAATATCGTATCAACTTTTTAACGAACATTTTTTTTTATATGTATACATATATATTTTTTTAGAACACAATAATCTACCTGACGATATATTTCAATCGTGTCAATCGCATAGACCGTTACAACTTCGACGTACACTTTCGATCGTACTATAAATGTCCGGCTGGTCAAGTTGTTTTTTTTTTCTTCCTTTTTTTCGTCCCATCAACGGTGTTGATTCTCCCGTCGAATACCCTCGTCATATTTGACATGAGCGTCTAATATACCCAGTAAAAATCGCATCAGGGCTTCGACCGTCGAAGCCTCGTCGATAATTATGGTTTTAGAACCTCTCGCGCTACCAAGATTTGGGGTCGATGAACCCGACTCGATCTAATGCCATTACAACTTCGACGTACACTTTCGCTCGTGCTATAAATGTTCGGTTGGTAGTTTTTTCTTTTCTTTTTTTGTCGTATCGACGGCGTTGATTCGCCTGTCGAATATTCCTGTCATATTTAACACGAGCGTCTAATAAACCCCGGTAAAAATCGCGCCAGGGCTTCGACCGTCGATGCCTCGTCGATAATTCTTGTTTCCAATCTCTCGCACTGGTACAAAGATTCAGAGTCGGCGGACCCGACTCGATCTAATGCCAATACAACTTCGGCGTACACTTTCGCTCGTGCTATAAATATCCGGATGGTAATTCTTTTTTTTTTGTTTTCTTTTTTTTTTTATTAATTTTTCTATTTCTTGTCTCAATTGACACGAGTGTCTAATAAACCTCGGTAAAAATCGTGCCAGGGCTTCGACCGTCGATGCCTCGTCGATAATTCTTGTTTCCGCACAGTAAAAAAGAATTGTACTTTTTACAACAAATTATTGTCCACAAACGTCCACAATTTTTTATATGTTAAGTTTCTAGTTTTACAAACAAAAGTACAAACTAAAATTGTCAATAATGCAGGAAACAAAAGGACAGGTTCGTATATTCAAATAAGTAACAAACAAGTTTGTCGCTTATTTAACAAAATAATTCTTACGAAATTTTGCATTCCGATTTTACGAAATTATTTTTTACTGTGCGATCTCTCGCACTGGTAGCAAGATTCGGTGTCGACGAACCCAACTCTATCTAATGCTAGTACAACTTCGACGTACACTTTCGATCGTACTATAAATATCGGGTTGGTAGTTTTTTTTTTTTTCGTTTTTTGTTAATTAATTTTTCATTTTTTTTTTTTTTGTCGTATCAACGGCGTTGATTCTCCCGTCGAATATTCTTGTGACATTTGACACGAGCGTCTAATAAACCCCGGTAAAAATCGCGCCATGGCTTCGACCATCGATGCCTCGTCGATAATTCTTGATTTAGATCTCTTGCGCTACCAAGATTCGGGGTCGATGAACCGAACTCGATCTGATGGACGAAGCCCAGGCGAAGAGTTACAGGGGAGTTATTTCCATCGCGCTGCGGCGCTTTATTGCATAACCCTTTTTGCGAAATAGCGGACAGGAGGGGGGGGGGGGGGGGGGGGGGGGGTTGCATGGGTGGCGGATGCGGTGAAGAGGAGGCCCGACAGCCGGCCCGCGAATCCCGGATGCAGAATGCAAACGTCGCGGTAAGCTAGCTGACCGCCCGCGGTTTTCATCGCGTAACTCGATTAGCCGACTCGGAACTCTTCCGATCTTCCTCACATTGCCCCACCTAGCCCCGAGCACCACGGCCGGAACTCTTTGTATTCCGTCTCGCTCCTTCGTTGTAATTCACCGGGAATGCAATTTTCAGTAATTACAAGCGGATAAGGGAGAAAGCGGGCCGGAGGTAGGGGGTGGATGGTATATCGAGGGAGAAACACACCACCCCCGGGCGAACACGCACCGCTGGGTCTTCACGAGTGTGCCCCAAAATTGCATTTGCAATTTTCGTGTAATTCGCGACGATGCTCGGCAATTCGACGTTCTCTGTAACTTCGTAATTTTTTTTTTTTTTTTTTTATTTCCGCTTCGATCCCGTCAAAATTTGTCTCGTGCGTTTGGAGTTTGCTAGTGGGGAATCGGTTTTGCAATATTACGAGTACTTGTGGGCGAATCAAATTATTTTAGTAATGAGCGGCGAGTCTGTGCCGTTTGTTTTCGATTCTGCGATTTTTCTGTAACTTCGTGATTTGTTTTTTCCGTTTCGATCCCGTCTGAATTTGCCCCTTGCTTTTGGAATTCGCGCGTCAGGAATTAGCTTTGCGGTTTTACGAGTACTTGTGGGTGAATAAAATAATTTGAAAAAATTGTACAGAGAATGAGCGTCGAGTCAGTGCTGATTGTTTTTTGATTCTTCGATTTGTTTGTAACTTCGCATTTATTTTTTTCCGCAACGATCCTGGCGAAATTCATCTCTTGCGTTTACAAGTCACGAGTCAGGAATCAACTTTTTGCAATTTTACGATCTTGTATGTAAATAAAAATGTTAAAAAAATGTATTTCTACCCGAGAACGAGCGTCGAGTTGCTGGCGTTTTTCGATTCTTCGATTTCTGGAGGAAAAAAATATATATATGTATCAATTAACGAGTTTTCCGCGTAGTCATGCGATACCAATTAAAGAATCCATCTGGCGTGGCGAAGCGCGCGAGCGCACGGTGGGCCGCCGACGGTGTCTTTCGTTTTTCGTTTACAATATCGGTATAAATATCGGCAGTCGGCGTGCGTCTCGCACGCTTCTTTCGGATGGGCGTAATTATTGTTTGCCCAATCGTCGACAGGATCCGGAGAAAGCGAAACGATGTAAGGCTTTTTTTTCCCTTTTCCTACGATCCGACCCGAAACAACTGTCGTACGCACACTCGCGCTCGACGACCAACACCTCGAGGTAAATTAAAATAATTACGAGGCCGTCAACGGTCGCACGATTTTTAATTGGAGGATTAAAAAAAAAAAAATGCTGGCAACTACTCCGTTTTAATGATCTATGTATTAATGGCCCATTATGCTCTCGAAAGTAAGCGGCTGTGCATTTTATCAACTTTTTTTTTTTTTCTTCTTTCGAGGACCTCAACGATTGTGCGTCATGAGAACTTTTTTTCATGTTTTTCTCGGGCACGGTTTTGCGTGTGCGGCGAATCGCGATCGGTGCCAAAACCACTCGGCCGTCAAGCGCGAAACTTTTCGCAATCCTCCGGCCGGCCAATTCGCGCTCGAGCGCCGTCACGATAACGTAATACGTTCGACGTATCTTCACGCTCGATGAACAAACGCACTGGGTCCTCGCAACCCGGCCTATATTTATATCGCGGATACATAATACGCCGCCGCGCCGCGATACGCGCGCAAGAAACGACTAGCTCGCCATTCGATTAACCCTTTGGGCCAATGTACTGTTTCGATTAACAAAAAAATCACTCCGATAACATTTGACCCCAAGAAATTTCCTCGAACGCGACCTCGTCGTAAAATGCTCTTAATTTAGATGTAAATATTGAAAAAGTGATATTTATTCACACATTTCGATTAAACAAAAGCGTGCTAAGCGGTTAAAGGACTTTTCTTTTTTTTTTTTTTCAACTGTGAAGACGCGTCGGAATTGAAGGGACAGGTGGGTATCGCGGGCTTTCTACTCTGGAGTAAAAAATACTGGGAAAAAATGCCTCTGTCGTTAAAAAAAAAAAAATAATCAAAAAATGTGACCTACAGTAGCGAATCTCTAAGAAATTTTCGCGAAGACGACTTCGTCAAAAAATGTTTTTAATTTAGATGTAAATATTGAAAGACTGATATTTCTTCAAACACTTCGATTTAAAAAAGTGTTAAGCGGTTAAAGGATTTAAAAAAAAAAAAAAAAAAAAGTGAAAACATCTCCGAACAGTAACGCATCCCTAAGAAATTTTCTCCAACCCAATTTCGTCATAAAATGTTTTAAATTTAGATGTAGATATTGAAAAAGTGATATTTCTTCAAGCACTTCGATAAAAAAAAGTGTGAAGCGTCTAAAGGATTTTTCTTATATTATTCACCAGCGACGACGCTTGGGAATTGAAGGGACAAGCCAGTATCGCGAGCTTTTCAGACTCGGTTAAAAAACAGTGGTGAAAAAAACGCCTCCGCCGTGCGCGAAGGTTTAACCGACGAGATGTTTCATATTAATATATTCATACCTCTTGTCCATCATTCCGATTATAATTTTTATATTCAACCGGTCATATATGCAACGAGATACCCTCGTTGCCTCGATTTATAAACGCCAGTACATCGGACGTGTCTTAATTGAATTGATCTCTCAGCGTTTGCAGCTTATTAATTTCTCGGAGCGTACGCGTGTGTTCCCTTGACGGTGGATTCACGTTGACAGGATCGCTCACGTACACACGTGAATATACAAAAATATATGTGATATATGTGTGTATGTATGTGTGTATTTGTTCATAACAGTTTGCACGGCGCAGCGACAGGGATATAAAGCGAGGGGCCGAGAGGGGTTCGGACGGTAGGAAGGATTTCTGCCGCGTTTGTATAATGTTTTCCGTTTTCCGTATGACCGCCTGATTTTCCGCTAATTTTTCGCCGTCAGTCGGGCCCGACGTGCGTACGTTCGGGAGTACACTCTGTGAAAGCTCAATTCGTTTGGTCGGTAGTCAGGCAACCCCCCCCCCCCCCCCCCCTCTTCTCATTGCAATGGGAGAAAATAGATATATTTCTGACGAATCCACCTAGGTCGGTCGGGGGGTCAAAATTTTGAGAGATGGAAATGTAGAACAGTCGATATTTCGAAATGGAAAAATAAAGACGGTTCAAATGTATAACGGCCAGTCTTCTGGGAGTCCTTAAGTATAATAAGTAAAATTTGAGAACATACATATATGAAAATTGACTTATGTTGAGACCGATTGCACAAATAAACGATGTTTAATGGGATAAACGTTAGAATAGACGAACATTCTAAGACTAAAAAGTTCGAGTCCGTGAGATCTAAAATTGCGTATATTAAGAGTGTTCATAATTTCGGTCGTTCAAAATTTTGACCCCCACCAGTCGTCGTATGAGGTCGCCCGACGACCGTACCGGTTTTTTCGTTTAAACGAGGCGTAAAAAAAGGATTCTCAGCGATAACAACGACGCCATCGTTGCGAGCTTCCGCACTCTAATGCACGCTAAAAATTCAAAAAATTTTGCAATTCTTAGACCGAGAACCGCGCGACTATGTCTACGCGTGTACAATGGAATGACACATGTGTGCAGGCGAAGAGTTCTGGATTTAGAATCTCCTGGGCCGCAGTTGACGGTGGGACAGGCGGATGGAGCGAAGGATCTGTCGCGCGGACCCAGAAAAGCCGTCGGCTGTGCCAAACTCGTCGAATTTATCCCCGGCCGCGAGTCTCTGTTCTGCATAATGCAGAGGCACGCTCGGCCGGGCAACCTGCATTAAATAATCTTTTTTCGCGATCTACGATTCCGCGGAATTATCCGGCTTTCTCGCTCGAGCCGCTCTACGCCTATACTCGCGACCAGCCGACTGGAAGCGTCGCAGATGATTATTTTATTTTTATTTCTTGTAAATTTCTTTTTTATTCCCTAGAAAAAATCCACGCGAGAGTAGTTTGAAGATTGAAGCTGAAATAGAGAAAAATTAAGATGAGAGCACGAAAGACAGAACTCGAAAATTCACGCTGAAAAATAATGTCAACGATTCAAGTAATATTCGGTTGCGGACAGTCGATGAAAAAAAAAATTTTGTTTCAATTCCATTTTCGATTCTTTCAATTCCATACGGTATTGAAACGATAACATGTCGCCTTCACACTCTCGGAGCCGTTGTTTCAATATCATATGGAATTGTAAGAATTGAAAGTAGGATGGACAATAATATTTTTTCGTCAGCCCGCAAGCGATTTTTTTTTTTCAATGCAGGTAAGGCAGAGCGGGGCAACATGACACAACGGGACCAAACGGGATAATGAGACAAATCACAATTTTCCAATAGCCTTTGAATGGTGGCGATTGTGGTACGTGGGGCAAGACGGGTTCACAAAACCGGATGTATCGTTGGTACAAAATGCATCCAAAAATTATTGTAGGTGAAGTTTTGTCCACACCGTTCCGTGTTGCCCGGCTGTGCCATTTTGCAGGTAGCCTGCGAAACGATAGTAGGTACTTATAAGTACCTCCCATAATTTTGCAGATGCGTTGGAGGAATTGAAAAAAAAAAATGTGTACAATTATTTTCGCCTGTCGAAGTGGACTTCCAATGGAAATGGAAGTCCAATAACATCGCTTAATCTGTTCGCACCATTCGAGGAGCGATAAATAAATTGTCGATAAATAAATTGCTCGAGGTATTCCGGAGATCCGACATCAACCGTTACACCCTGACATTGTCATTACAACGGAGGAAGAGAAAGTTAGCAAACAGAAAAAAAGAAGACAACAAAGTACACGAGGTTCAGTGAGCGCGATGGCATATTAACGGTGAGCTGCACGAATGAGGGATCAATGAGTAAACGTAGATAGGAAGTTAAAGAACAAAAAAAAAAGCATAATACTACCTCTTTTTCTTGTTAATCCATGGATTGACGGTATTAGTGAGAAATCCCGAAAAAGCGAAGCGCTGCGCAGGAAATTGAGCGAAGGCGAATCACGGATGGATGAAGCGAGAAGGCCAGACAGAGAGCGACAGAACGGACACGATGCACAAAGAGGGACAGTGCAGGGGACGGCGCATTTTCGCCGAAAGCGGAACGGGCGATGCGGTGACTTTTCGCCGGGCGAGTGCACAGCCGCATATTCGCATCGCGGGGCTAAAGAGAATGTTGTAACGAGGCTCGGATTTCAAAAAGTGCGGAAGCGCCTCGAGCGGCCGCGTCGAAAAAAAAAAAAAAAAAGAAAAAAAAACAAAACAAAAATTAAATTCGAGTACTTACCGAAAGCGGAGCCGAACGGTGCGCCAGAACACTGCGACGATACTCGTCTAAAAAAAATAAATAAAATAAAATAAATAAATAAATAAATAAATAAATAAATAAATAAATAAATAAATAAATAAATAAATAAATAAAAGAAATAAAATTTAAAAAAAAATGTCAAAACTAAATTCATAAGGGTAGTTTTCAGATCGGCATGTCGTTGGCTACGGAGCTAAGTAACGAGCATTAATTCGTCGAAACTCGATGGACGAGGGTAAACTCTGCATCTCCGTTTGCGGAGTTGCGACGTGTGTCAGTGTCGTGGACGTTTCGCCCGACGCGATTAATCGGAATGGCCATTAGGAGAGGGGTGGGAGGTGGGTTGAACGCACTTTTGCGCCCGGAGCGAGAACGAAGAAAGGCGATCTGACGGCGGAGGGTTCGGCCGAGCTAAAAACGCTGGTCCGCTGGCTTAGCGAAAAACAAAAAAGCAGCAAAAAAAAAAAGAAAAAAAAAAGAGGGAAGAAGCGTCCGACTCTGCCGAGCACTGATGTAACAGAGACGGAGAGGCACGAAGCATGGGGGCATCGGAGTTGCATCAGCGCATAATTCTTGATAAGGGTTGGATCCTCCCAGAAGCCATCAGAAGCGCGGGTGGTTCGCGGCAATCCGGCGCGTAAGGGGGGGCGACTGACGAAGGGAAGTTGGCCTGTAGCGGGCCACGATGATACGGTATTACGTCGAGAGGGAGTCGGGGCCGTCGAGGTGGGTCGGAGGACGGGAGGAGAGCGGGTGAGCATCGGGAGAAAGAAACGGGGAACGGGAGAGACGCGGAGCGGGCGCGGGCAAATTAGCTCGCGGATTAGCCTGTGCATATTTTTGCAAAAACGAGATAATGCAAAAAGCTCGCTCGGCCGCCCGAACGGTTTTGCGATCTCGCTCGCTTTTCCGCTCTTTCTGGCATAGCGTGTGTGCACTCTGCACGCGGTGTTGTCAGGGTCCGGCGGGGGTGGCTGCTGACGCTGCTGGCGGCGCTGGCAATAGTGGAGGCACCGGCGAGTGGAAGGCAGCGGCAGCGATGGTCAAGGGAAAGAGAGAGAGAGAGGCGGAACGAAAGAGAGAACGGAGACGGAGAGGGAAGGGAAGAGGAAGAGGACGACGAAAGGGACGAAACACGAGAGGATTGCCGGAGGGTGGACGGGCGGAGAGGGCGTGGCTCGTGAACGGCGAGCGGCCGGTTTTGCGAACGGTGGCGCGGGTATGGAAAGTGATGGATGGAGATAAAGAGAGCGAGAGCGAGAGGATAAACCTCGCGTATTTCCGCGATGTTCGGCGAGTTCCCTCTCGCGGAAGCGAGCCGAGGGGGCGAGACGGAGACTCGGTTAAAGAGACTGCGAGCGAAGGGCGCGCGACCGGAGGGAGTGAGGAAGAGGAACCGGAGACGTAGTCCGAAGGACGGAGGAATGGAGGAGAGCGGAAACAAGAAAGAAGACCGGGAGAAGGAGATCGCCGGAGGAGAGGAGAGCGGGCAAAGAGTCCGAGACAGGGACAAAAATATTGAAAACAAAAGAAAAATAGGGTCATAGATGCGGATGCACGCTTGAATTAGCTGCAAGTTGCACTCGGTAGGCTCTGCGCCTTTGGCTGCGCATAGATAAGGGAAGGCGAGTGCGTTTTACTCGCAGAGTCTGTTCGCGGACCTCACTTCCAGGCTCTTTCCCACAATCTGAACATTTTACGTATGCGTCTGCTGCGTTCGGAACTATAGAGTTCGCGTGTATGTGGGGCGCGCGTGTGTGTGTCTACAGGGACGAGGTTGGCCCGTGGGGCAAGCGGGTGGTCGCGAGTGGGTGGTACAAAGGGGTAAAAATCATTGCGCGGTCCAGCCTCAAGGCTGATCGATGGTTACTACTGCCGCTGCCGCTGGTGGTGGTGGTGGTGCACTCGCGTCCTCCGCAGCCACCCGCGGACCCCTCGACGGCCCTGAGGTTGTTCGCGTTCGTCCGTCCAATACCTCCGCCACCCCCCTTTACTCGACTCCCCTGGTAACCGGCGTACCAGTTCGTCCATACCCCCTCGCATCTCGTCGCGCCACCCCGCGCGTACACTCGCTGATCCCTGGGAGGCTCTTTCTCTCTCACTGACTGGACAGACAAAAAAATGGCCGGTTCGCCGGCCGAAGCGCGGAGGCTCGTTTCGCCCTGGCAGGCTGACGTCGGTGTTTGATGACCTCGCGGAGGGGATGATGGCCGGAGGTGGAGGCCGCGCGGCAGCTGCCCCCCAGCCCGACAACGATGGAGAGGTGGCCATAGGCCGGAGAGGCGTCCGCTGCCTCGACACTGCACTCTCGTTCGGGCTTTATACGTATATAACTATCTGTCTCTCTTATTCTCTGGCAACGGAGGACCAGAACAGCGAGAGCCGTGCCGGAAAAGCCCCGGAGGGGCTGCGTTACGACACGGCCGACGAGAGGGATCGATGACGGCAATGATTTTGCGGAACCCCGAAGCCGGCAGCGGGCAAGCGCCGCCGGTCCGCGGACGGCCATCGACGAAAAAACAACCATTTTTTTTTCCGTTGTTTTCGGGGTTTTTTTTTCGCTTTCTCTCTATTTCGGTTTTATATTCTGTCAGGCTTGGATCCGCATCGGTGTACATTACTGCACGTGCAAATGAGAGTGTGTCGCTCTGGTCTGCAGGTTCTCTCCTCGCTATCCGAAGGGACAAATGACTTTTGTTTCGCAGCTGGAGAGGTAAGAAGCGTAAAACAGCGATTCAGCGGATCAATCTCGGCGGAGAGTCGCGTGAGCGATAATCGTTGCCGAGTTCCATGTGACGGAGAGGCGCTTCCGTTGATGAGGCTTTAGTCAGGACACCGGGAGAGTCCGACTCGCCGTTGGCGGAAAACCGTCCGTGGCAGTAACGACGAATTCGGCAAGTACCCCGTACTCGTATTATAGTTCGGTGCGATCAGGCGAATGTCGAAGCTACGGAGGACAATATAGCGCTCGGTGTGACGAGCGTAGGATGGGAATATGTGACCGGCGCAGCGCGGAAGAGCGCGGAGAGAGAGAGATAGAAAGAGACGGAGAGATCGCGCTCGCGGAGCTACCGAAAGCCGCAGGGGCTTTTGCGAAAAGCGATTGAGAGTTCAATGGGGGGATATGTGCCACGCACTCGTGGTTACCGCGGCATGGTACCCGCGTAGAGGCCGCGTTGCGTATAGCTACCTATTATACTGCACTCGCCCAACGAACCAGGTATACACATCCATCCATCCCGCTCGCCGCCTATGCATTATAGTCGCGCATTGTATACGATCCACGCGTGTGGTCGCAGGTACAGTCATCGACGTGTCAACGTCGAGGAGAGAGCGCCAAAGCGAGAGAGCCACCGAACGCGAAACAATATGTTGTATCGGGGTGAGGGAGGGGGCGAGTTTCGGTGAGCTTTCTCTCGCTCGCTGACATAAATTATCGATAAAAACAAGCGATAACGTCAATCCCGTTGGGCATCAGGCTCATCCCAGAGTTTCCCCGTGCCGGGGAACACTTTGACAATTATTTGCCAATCGTTCGAACGTGAATCGGCGGAGTACTCTCGCCCCGATCATTACGAACAAACGCCAAATCCGGATGAGGTCGGTCTACCGTTAAACATTCGGAAGATGGGTGTATTGTACCCTCGATGACTGGGGCTAGTCATTGGGGTACGAAGAGGTTGTCGGCAGGGAACGTCAATCCGCTACCGATAACTTTGTAATCATCCGAACTGGAGAGATCATCAGTCGCTTTTGTGATCCGAATCTTTCTAGTCATTGGGAAATGAAACTCTTCCTTCACTAGGAAAGAGTTCAACAAGAGTTGCATCGCCGCCTCCGAATGCGAAACAGTATGTTGTATCAAGGGCAGTTTCAGTGAGCTTTCTCTCGCTCGCCGATATAAATTATCAATAAAAACAAGCGATAATGTCAATCCAGTCGGGCAGCAGGCACATCCAGAGTTTCCCATGCCGGGGAACACCTTGACAATTATTTGCCAATCGTTCTAACGTGAATCGACGGAGTACTCTCGCCCCGGTCATTACGAACAAACGCCGGATCCGGATGAGGTCAGTCTACCGTCAAACATTCGGAAGATGGGTGTATTGTGCCCTCGATGACTTGGCACGTCATTGCGTTACGAACAGGTTGTCGGTAGGTAGCGTCAATGAGCTACCGATAACTTTGCAATCATCCCAACTGGAGAGATCATCGGTCGCTCGTGTGATCCAGATCTTTGTGGTAGAATTCGGGCTATCCGTCGGGCCGCGATGGGATCCTTCGGCGTTGGAAAGCGAACCCCCACCCGTGGACTGCAATCGCGTCTCGTAGGTGCTTCGCGCCTCGCTAGGAAAGAGTTCAACTTCAATGACACGGAGTCGTTTCGAGAGTTGCATCGTCGCCACCACCCGGAGCACGTTAATGATCCCCCCGGCTCGAGCTGTACGAGGATCCATATAGTCTTAACAGCGATTCGCGCGGTTGGGGCGGGAGGAGTTTCGCGGACCCGAACCTCGTTCTCCTGCGGAGGCCTCTCTATCAGAACCCCCCCTGAGACAAAACGCTTCCAGCAACCTCCGGATTGCGACGCGGTGTGCGCACTCCTAAACGGATGCGTATATGATAGAATTTCTTCCGTCATTAAGAAAGCCTTACAATATGTGCACGGGGATAGAAGGAAAGAGGCGCGGAGGGGTGAAAGCGGGGGGGGGGGGGGGGGGGAGGTGCATGGGTACCAGTTTTCTAAGCGTTTGTCACGAGGAGTAAAACTATTGACGCGACCAAGATGGGTATCTCGTAACGACGGAGCGACCGTAGACGAAACTTTATCCGGGAAAAAAACGTCGACGACCAGGAGCATATCGTATCTACCCGAAGAGTCTCTCTGTCGGCTGCTTTTGCCTCGGCGTTTCGTCGTGTCTATTGAAGGAATATTTAACGCGCGAGCTCGCCTCCCGCACACGACTCGCGTCGAACAGACAAAAAGAAAAAATAAAGAAAAAAAAATTATCTTTATTTCTATCTCGCCCGGTGCGCAGAGTTCGCTTCAGATCCGAAGGGGTTTTTCTTGTCCCTTTTGTAAGAACAAATTTATTTTTTTTTTTTTTTAAAGAAGGTAACACACCAGCTTCCGCGCCTCGAATTTACACGTCACTCGTTTTTCTCTTCTTTTCAGTTTGTTACACTGAAAACAATGTATCAATGACTCAAGTACAATTCGATCGCGCACTGCCAATGAAAAATAAAAAAACATGTTGTTTCAATTCTACTTTCAATTTTGGCAAATCCATACAGGATTGAAACGATAACATGTCACCTCGACGTCATTGTTTCAATGTCATATGAAATTGTAAACATTTTTTTGTTTTTTCTTTGGCGTTCCGCAAGCGAGTTGTGATTTCATCGTATCGTCTTCAATGTACCGCTAAAAAGGAACATGAACATTTTTTTTCGTCCCAAAGCTGAGCATTGACGGAGACTTGCCATTGATGAAATTCGATATCATGCAGATATCTTCAGGCTCATTAATTCCTCGTGCGGATAAAATATTATATATCATTAGCGAGTGACCTCTTCGTGTTCCGTTTTTTAAATTTTTTATTATTATTCGGATACTTGCCGATCGGGCCGGTAGTTGATGAGAATGATGCCTGTTTCCCTTCGCGTTTGGATAGCAACAGGGCGGCGGTAGGGGGGAGGGGGGCAAGCCCCATGGTTATTGTATGTAGCAATGATTCCCGGTACATGCGTGGAATGCAGCATCAGGGCGATGCTAAACATCGAGTTCAGGAAGCAGAAAGCCACCCCGCCTAACCTACCCCAATCGCGAGGGTTCGCGTACCTACGCAGAAAGCTTTTCCAGCGGCAGCAGCTTCGGTGTAACCGACACGAGGGGGATGAGAAGGGGGGGGGGAGGAGGAGGCGGTACGAGGAGAATCATCGAAAAGCCAGAAGAGAGACGGATGGATGGATAGACATTGAGGAAGATAGAAATCCGACAGAAGTGCGGAGGATGAGCAACCCATCGGCAATCCTCGCCCCGATGCCCGACGGGGTCATTCAATGGACGGAAAAAGGAGTAAAAATCATTGAAAAGCGATGACTACCGAGCCGCTGCGGGGCCGACGTGGCCAGGCAACCGGTGCAGCGGGAGAGCGAGAGAGGATCATCGAATGACCGGAACCCCTCTGGCAGACCCTCCTGCTGATCCAACCTGCTGCGGGCTTTCATGATTTCTACTGGAAATTAGCCAACTGGCTAACGACCAAATAGGTACCCATTCTCCCCTCTAGCGTGTACACTCTCTTTTGCCCCCCCCCCCTCCCGACCTCTTCTCAATCGTTTGTCTCTCACTGTGTGTTTGACTCTTTCTCTCGACTGCCCCCTTTTCTCTTTTGCTCCGTCTCTGTCTCACCCCGCCCCCCGCGGCCCATCGCCCTTTCGACTGTACCTTTCGATTTGCCTTTTTCTATCGGTTCCACCAACACCACCGACCTTTCTATGCCTCGTCTCTCTCTCTCTCTCCATCCGTGTCCATCATCTCGTTGTCCGTTTCGCGAAAATCCTCGTCAAGGACTCCCCACCTCCGGCTTCTCTCTTATCCCGTTCGAACTCCGAGTCATCGAGTTTGCACGGATAGCGCGGACATGCATACGAATATCGTGAAAAAAAATTGAATTTGCAGAAAAGTAAAAGGAAGCAATGAATCGGCATTTTTCGAAATGGTGCAATTAAACTTTTCCCGACTTTTTCTGTGAATAACAGATCGAGGCATTGGCACTCCGCGCATTTTCATTCGTAGCATTGATCTATGGATTTGAAAAAATTTGAAAGATTTGAAAAAATGAAAAATGAAAAATTATATCAATCATTCTACGGAATTTGACTCTCTTGACTGCTCCTTTTTTTCTCATCCCTGCCCCGCTGCCTTTTTTACTTTACCTTTCATTCGCCTTTTCTATCGGTTCGAACAACACCATCGACCGTTCAATGCCTCGCCTTTCTCTCGCTAAAAATTGAATTTGCGGAAAATAAAAAGGAAGCAATAAATCGGTATTTTTTCAAAATGGGGCAATTAAACTTTTGCTGATTTTTCTGCGAATACCTCGAGA
Organism: Amblyjoppa fuscipennis; assembly: GCA_963575735.1. Taxonomy (NCBI): domain Eukaryota; kingdom Metazoa; phylum Arthropoda; class Insecta; order Hymenoptera; family Ichneumonidae; genus Amblyjoppa; species Amblyjoppa fuscipennis. Next base: position 8,298,568 of record OY754496.1, read on the forward strand.
TCGAGACATTGGTATTCCGCGAATTTTCATCTAGAGCATAAAATCTGTGGATTATAAAAATAAAAAAAAATGAAAAAATTATATCAATCGTTCTACGGAATGGCTTTGGAGGCGGTTCGACGAGCATCTTTGTCGCCGAGGCCCGAAGAGAAACGAGAATAAGCGCCGCCAAGAGAGAGAGGTACGAGCTTTGAAGCGGTTCGATCGTCCGAACAGCCCTCCCTTCGTCGTCGCGATATCACATCGACCGTGAAATGCGATTGTTCTTCTCCTTCGTTTCGCGTTTTGATCACTTGCCTTAACCGGCGCGGTTTATGCGCCCGGGAGGGAGAAGACGACGAAGGATCGTGCGACGAAGTCGAGAGAAGAACAAAGTGCCGCTGGTGTTGTTCGTCGCGACAGAGAGAGGATCGAGCTGCACGACGATAACGATCCCCGAACGAAGGGACCCCGTGTGCGACGAGACCTTAATTAATTCGTCGAACGATTAATTCGACAGGGCGCGAACTGGCTCCCCGGTGCTTGGGTGGAATGAAGATGAGGCTGCAGAAACCGTCACTTCCGGCAGATTCGCCAATGAATTTATCTTTCATGCCGATTGTCGTGTTTCCCTTGATTCCCATCAAGATACATTTAACGGTGGTTTTGGCGAAAGTAAAATCTGAGAGATCGAAGGACGATGCGACTGCAAAAACCTTCACTTCCGGCATGTTCGTCAATGCATTTATTTTTCGTAACGAACGTCTTGTCTCCCTTGATTTCCATCGGGGTACATTTAATCGTGGCCTCGGCGAAGGTAAAATCCAAGAGTGCGAGGAGGCCCGGAGCTCCTCATTCCGAAGCGAACTCGACCCCCGAGGCGGGGGCGGAGGGAGGAGTGGGTAGGAGGCAAACCAGCAGCGCGAGAGAGCCCGAGCATGGAAACCGAAAAGTTACACTACCGTTTCGTGATAGAATGATAGACGTTTGTTCGGGAAAGAAAAATGCAAGATTCGCTGCAGTCACGAAATGGCAAATTGGAGTTGAAACTTCGGACCTCCGGCAGTGTATGTTCGTCCTATCTTTGCGGCAACACACGAAGTCGGAACGATGCGAGGAGGCGGATTGCGAGGTGTTTGAGGTAGGTTGAGTTGGGCCTCTGGAACGGTGTTGGTGGACGGGGAGTCCCTGGCAAAGTAGTGCTCGAAGGATAAAGGCCCTAATGGTAAAGAAAATGGTGCAGTGTCTGACACGGACAAACAGCTCGCAGGTTAGCATACGGCAAATTTTCATGCGGTCCCCAGTCCCGTAAGACACATAACGTCATAACAGAACGACCAAGAAGCATCGGTAATCACCGAATTCGCTGGCGAAGTGAAACAAGAAACCTCCGCAAGCAAGTTAATAGCTGTAAAAACAGTGTTCCTTTTTCCTCGACCAGCGAAACGAATAATTCAACTCCATGGCACTAAAACCAAGGATCATTGTACATTTATTTGCTCCGTAGGAGGGGTGGTTTTCACGTGTAGAATAGGGCTCACAATGGCAAATAAGGAAAACGAAATATAAAGGCCCTAATGGCAAACGTGAAAAACGAAGGGCAAAGGCCCTAATGGGAAACGAAGAAAACGAAAGATGAAGGCCCTAATGGGAAACGAAGAAAACGAAGGATGAAGGTCCTGATGGCAAACTAGGAAAACAAATCATAAAGGCCCTAATGGCAAATGTGAATAACGAAGGATAAGGGCTCTAATAGGAAACGAGGAAAACGAAAGAGTAAGGCCGTAATCACAAACGAGAAAAACTAATGATAAAGACCCTAATTGGCAAACAAGGAAAACGCAGGATAAAGACCCTAATGACAAACGAGGAAAACAAAGGATAAAACGCCTAATGGCAAACAAGGAAAACGAAGGATAAAGACCCTAATGGCAAACGAGGAAAACAAAGGATAAAAACCCTAATGGCAAACAAGGAAAACGAAGGATAAAGACCCTAATGGCAAACGAGGAAAACAAGGGATAAAGGCCCTAATGACAAACAGCTCGCATGTTATCCTTCCGCAAATTTTCACGCAGCCCCGAGTCCCGTAACACACTTATCGACATAACCGAACGACCAGGAAGCATCAATAATCACCGAATTCGCTGCCGAAGTGAAACGGGAAACCTCCGCGAGGATAATAGCCGTAAAAACAGTGTTCCTTTTTTCCTCGTCCAGCGAACCGATTAATTCAACGCCGTGGCACTAAAACCAGGGATCATTGTAAATTTATTTGCCCCGGAGGAGGGAGGGCTGGTTTTCGCGGGTAGCCGGGTTGAATCAAAACTTGACGAATCATCAGGATAGGGCCAGGCGGAAACGAGGCACGGATATCACGTGTTTCACTGGGCGAGGGTGCAAATGTACGACCAAGAGAGCGAGACACATACACACACATACACATGCACAGCGTACAGAGAGGATATATATGTAGACCACAAGCAGACTGCCGCTGCTGACTATCGATTTTTGCGTAACTTTAAAAAATCTTAATGCGGCTTTCGGTGGGCAGGTGGAGCAAAGTTTAAATTGAACCGAGTCGAGGGATGCGAGGCAAGAGTGCCGGTTGTAAGGGGGTGAGGCAGAGAGAGAAAGACAGGAGCGCACATGCGGGGAGAGTCGGAGGATCGTTCGGTGTGTCGGAGAGAGAAGGAGGCGAAGGAGGAGGAGAAGGAGGCGAAGGAGGATGAGGCGGTAGGGTTCGGAAAGATATACGAAGCGTGGAGAGCTCACGTGGTCGGCGAGGATGAGCCGTGCGTGCGAAACCCCGAACGGAACACATGCAAGCTTTGATAAGCTTTCGGTAGGATAGAACACACACGTAGTCCTACATGTGGGTTGGGATCCTCGGGGGGGGGGGGACACCGGAACCATTCGAACATCGCGGCTTCACGGTTCGCATAATATTACGTAACGCGAGCGATTCAACGGGTTTTACTTTTCATAAGCCCGTGGCACTGCGGCATCGGAGAGAGCTGTGCTGTGGATGGAGAGACGGAGAGAGAGTCCTAGACCCGCGTTATGGCAAAAAATCATCGAGGGGATAAAGGGAGCGGGGGCGAAAAAAACGAAATCGAAAAAAATCATATATATATATATATATATGTAGGCGGATGTAAATGTATCGCGGTCTGCGGCCGGATCGCGTATCGAGGCATGCGCGCACGTGCCTTTTTTGTTTCTATCAGCAAGAGCGATCGTCATAGAGCTCCGGAAATGCATAATGCGCATCGTGCCTCTTAGCTTAGAGTTATTCCGATGATTTTAATGCGCTATCGCCGCTTAGTGGGAGAACTCTTCGCGAAAGTCCGAGACGATGGGAACTCGCCGATGTCCCGGCGAGCGCGGCCAAGCTTTTTCCTACGTCTGTACTTCTTGCGGCCAACCCCTTCCCCGACTATTCAATGCTCGCCGTCGTTCCCGATCTCTCTCCTCGATTCCACCCTTGATCTCGTTGTCTCTCGCTTCCTCCCGGCCCGTCGGGCGAGCCGCGGCTCTCTCCCTCGGCTTTTCGTCTAACCCGTTCGCGAATGTAAGGGCTGCATCGCTCTCGGTCGTAGCAAGTAAGGCGGGCGCGCCAAGCGTTGTAAACCTCCCTCGCGCTGCTCCCGATTTTCTCGTGTACGTTTCAGAGAGATCGGCTGGCCTCCCTCGAACGGACTCCGGCGCGACCGGCGGCCCGAACCTCGGCTCCTCGTCGTCCCGCAAGGGCGGAAGACGATCCGTCCACGGAGAACTCCGCCCTCTCCCTCGGTATCTTTTTTTGCCCCTCTTATTATTTATTTCACCATTAGAATTATATTATTTTCTCCTGCCGCGGCGAAAAAAGAAAACTTGGAAAATCCCTCCCTTCGCGGTTCTTCGCCGCGACGAGTCCCTCTTCGACCCTGCTCGTACGCGTGTTGTGCTAATAGTTTCGCCTGGCTCTTTGCAACGAAATGCGCTTCGCGGCCGCTTCTCCTTCTCTCGTCGCGGGGCTTCCGAGAGCCCGATGCTTGATACGCTCCCACATGCATGTGTATATATGGCTTTTTAGGCCATCGTTGCCATTAACTCGCGATAAGTTTTTTAACATGCACATATTACATTTTATGCTGGCATCAACTCTCGCCGTATGGCGCCCACCCCGAGAGACAGTGAGCCGGGAAACCGCCTCGTCGTACACCACTTACCGAACAGCTCTCTCAAGCGCGCGTCTATGAGCCCGTAAGTTTCGAAGGTCCTTCAAACTGGCGTTTACATAGGTTTGCCAAATTGCCGTGTAGAAAAAGTTCCGCCTGCGCTCGCAGCACGCGAACCCCCCCGAGGACTTCGGTCTCTCGTGTATTCCGAGTTTCATTTTGTTCCTTTTTTTTTAGACTCCCGATTCATTGACGCTCTCGTGGAATTGCCTTCATCGGATTTGTTTTTATATATATGTATTTATGATTGTTTCTTTTTTTTTTTAATTAAACATTTTTTTTTTCAATGGACGGAAAATTTATGTGATTTCAAGGAGCAGTCGAGAGGATATTATTTTATAGTATCGCGAGAGACCACGAGGGATATTGCATTTCGTATTATTCCGAGGCTCAACAGAGACGCCCCCGTCTTATTTACTCCAGGCTGGCTCGCGGAGCTACCCTTTGGACCCTCGGCGAAAGAGGGTCTCTCCCCCGTTCGCTTCCTCTTTCTTTCTCGTTATTCCCATCTCGAGAGTCGCACGACGCTCTCCTTTCGGCGAACACGAGTTAAAGCTCACCTTACCCGGTGCTCTTCAGCTTTCTCCATCTCGTCGGGACTTACACCCCTCTTCCCCCTTTAATCCCCCCCCCCCCCTCGGACAAGGGGTTCGCTCTCGCACTTTAAGAAATCCACGAGAAAACGTTCACGAGAAAGTAGATTCTGTGTATTTTCGCCGAAGCCTATTATAGTCATTTCGCAACGTTTTGCACCTTGAAAATATAGAATCCGATTCGAATCGATATTAATGTATCGAGGATTCATTTGGATGACGAGATGTCTACGAAGTTTTATTGTCGGAACTGTCCTGGTGGGATTTCTGGGACGTCAGATCTAAAATAACGCTGTACAAGTAGGCAAAGCAACGCTCCAAAAGTAAAGTAATGTTCTAAAAGTAAAGGAACGCTCTAAAAAGAAAGTAACGCTCCAAAAGTAAAGTTGTGCTCTAAAAGTAAATTAACGCTCTAAAAACAAAGTAACGCTCTGAGAGTAAAGTAACGCTCTGAGAGTAACGTAACGCTCTGAGAGTAAAGTAACGCTCTGAAAGTAAAGTAACACTCTAAAAATCCTACCGGGTGAAAATAGGGCAACATTGATGAGGAGTTCGTTGTGGCGGCGCAGTAACTAGAGTGAAAGGGCCACGGGCATGTATGTATGGATCTGCAGTTTGTTGAGGGTGCGGTGCAGAAATCGGAGTTGATGGAAGCGAAGAAGGAGTAAAACCGTGCCTCCTCGGATTCCCAATGGACCCGAGGACTTAGGAATCGACGATTATCCTCGCCTCGCATGGATATGAATTTCTCAAGCCGCAAATTTGGATCACGAGATTCCTACGAAGTTTTACCCCCGCAACTGACCTGGCACGATATCGGTCGCGTCGGGGCCTTGTCGGGGCCCGATGTGACGCTCTAAAATTCCCACCCGGGAGAAAACGAGCAAAACATTGATGAAGCGAACTGGAGTGAAAGAGCCGCGGGCATGTACGCATGAATCCGCAGTTTGTCAAGGTGCACTGCGGAACTCGTAGTCGACGGAAGCGTAGGAGTAAAATCGTGCCTCGCCGGATTCCCGGTGGACCCGAGGACTTAGGAATCGACGGGCATTCTCTCGTCGCATCGCCGACTTTACAATTTATCTCGCCGCCGCCGCGGCGAATCACCGCTCAGCGACTGTAACGCCGAAGGAAAGAGTTAAGAGTCGAGGCTCGGTGACGGGGTGACGGGGAGGATTTGAGTCTCGGTAACCGGTGGCAAGGGGAGTTATCGGTGAGCGAAGGAGGACGCGGACGCCGCGCGGACCGGGGAGGGTTGGTTTGCCGGGCGAGCCGAAGAGCACCCATCCCCGACGGGGCTGCCGAGGCTCGTCGACGAACTCGGAGAAGGTGCAGGAGGGCGGAGAGGAACTCGGCTCCCCAACAGAGAGACTACCACTGCTGATGCGGAGAAGCCCACCGTTGCAATGATATCGATTCCAATGCTTCTTACTAGACGCGGTTGGTTAGGGCGGGCAGCCCAAACCCCCTTACTTTTTATCCCTTTTCCTCCATCTCCGCCGACGTTTCCCCCTTCGCCTCGTGCAGCCCCCGCCGGCCCGCCAAACCCCTCGCGCATACTCCCTCCACGAACTTCTTTCTTATTCTCTCTTCGCGATAGTCTCACCCGCAACCCTTCGATCCTTTCGCGATATTTCACTCGGTTATTTCTCGTGTATTTTTCTCTCTCGCGATCGGCGAGAACATTTTTTTTTTCAGCGACGTCGCGACTACTCGCATCGGTCTTCGAAGAGAAATTCGTCGAGTCCTAAGGGTCGGGTCGATGAATTCTTTTTTCTGATGACTTGATGATTGTCGCCCTATCAGAAATTTTATTCGATCCTTTCGCGATATTTCACTCGGTTATTTCTCGTGTATTTTTCTCTCTCGCGATCGGCGAGAACATTTTTTTTTTTAGCAACGTCGCGACTACTCGTACGGTCTTCGAACAGAAATTCGAGTCCTAAAGTTCGGGTCGATGAATTTTTGTTTCTGATGACTTGATTGTCGCCCTATCAGGAAATTTATTCGATGAGATTGAAGAATCCTTGATAATATTTTTTGGGATTTCGAGATTAGTCCTTTTATCACGGGCCGAGTCGCTGGTACTGATAATGAAAAAATAATAACTCTAGCTTGAGCTTCGAAAGACGAGCGCGCACTGGAACACTTAATTAGCCAGGCATCGATTGACGTCGAGCCAAAAAAAAAAATTACGTGCCCTTTCTCAACATTTTTTCCCCCGAATTAAGCTTCTCCATCGTTTGCACAGAGAACATAAAAAAAAAGAAGCGAAAACAATAATAATAGAGGGGTAAAGTCGAGGACCCGGTGGTGAAACGGATGAAAATAGTCGATGACGAAGAATGGTACCGAGTTGGATGCTACTCGGAGCTTTCCGATCGGGTACACGGAAATTCTCTTCGAAAAGTTGGAGAGAACCCGGCGAGGGACGACGGCGACGACGTCGAGGCCCGGGTGTGCGAGCCGAGTAATGGAAGAATCGCGCACCGAGAGCCGAGAAGTTCGATGGGTATGAAGAGAAAGTATACAAACGAGGGAAAAAAATGACGACGAAGAAGAAGAAGAAGAAGAAGAAGAAGAAGGAGAAGAACAAGAACAAGAGTAGTGAAAGAGAGCGAGGAACAGTTCGGTCGCAGCGAAATTGCAGCGGGGGGGTTGGGAGCCGTTGGCCGGAGGGAGGCGGAGGGCGGCGTGAGCGAGCACGAGGTAACGGAGGCGAGAGGCGGAGTGCGGGAGACTCGGGAGATCCCCTGATTACGGAGCTGCGGATTCCGTCTTTCGCCGTCTGTCTTTCCGTCTTTCCCCGCTTCATCCACTTGACAGTGTGCCGCGCGCGTTCTCGTTTTTCCACCTCCTCGTTCCTCACTCCACGGTGTTCCTGTCCTCCTCCGCGACGGCGAGCCTCCGCCGTCGGCAGTCAGCCCCTCTTCGTTTAATTGATTTCTTAAGACCCGAAGGGGTTCGCGGACTCGCCGAGAGTCGATCCGAATCGGGCTCGCTCGCTCCCCCGGCGGCGTCGTTCCGGGATGCAGTTTCCTCAGTGTTCTCCACCGCGGTGCCCCCTCACACCGTCGAATCCCAGGGCTGTCTCTCCGGCGCTCTCGCAGTTTTCTCCCTCTCCGGCGTATTTTCTTTTGCTACCCCCCCGCCGTCTCGCTCCCTGTCTCGAGCATCATCGCCGAGCTGAAGCCCAATCCGCTCCTCCCAGCGATCCTCCGATCACTCGCTCTCTTTGTCCGGCTCTTCCGGTTCTTCCGTCCCGGGGTTTCGGCGATCTCGCGAGGAGACCGCGGCGAGGGACGAAAGAAACGGCGCGGACGCATGCACGGTGACGTCGGCGAAGTCGCGACTGCAGAGATAGGCTCGACGAAAGTCTGCTATGAAGTCGTCCACACCACCCGCTGGCGTTCTCCGACACTCCCGCAGTGCGCTCCACCGATAACCAACACCGATAGCGACGACGATGAGGCCGGAGGGGGGATGCAAGATATTGCAACCCCGCGGGGACCGCGACGGGGACGTAATCTCCACGACGCAGAATTCTTCGTGGACGGAGCGAAACGAGAGACGTATTACAATCCTCTCGGTTCTGTGCCAGAGAGTGCACCATCACCGAGTCACCCGGTTCTTTCTTTTCTTTTTGTTCTCTTCTTTTTTTTGCATCCCCTTCATCCTTCCTCCGCATTTCTCGTTTGCATGAATGGCCCATTCTCCTTGGCCTGTCCCTAGGAAAAGTCTATCTATTCCGATTACGGGCTCTCGCTTCTCGGTCTTTCTCCTCTCATATTCCTTCCTTCCGCTCCTCGCTTCTGGCGAGCTCTTTGCTTCTTTTTTTTCTCCTCTTTCCGCGCCCCATCTCGGTTTATCTCGTCGGATGCGACGGTAAGAGATGTGCATCTGCGGCTATGCTGAGACTCTTTATCCGGAGCGAGCGCGGAAGCGGCGGGTGGCGCGGCTCGCTCCTTCGCTTTCTTCGCTCGCAGCAGAAATCCCCGAGGTTCGAGCCGCTGGGGCGGTTCGAGGGGGGGACCAGCAAAGATTTCATTTTCCGCACTGTGTTACACTCGCCCGGCACGAAGATGACGAATACTACGGGCTTCTCATTTTATAAACTCGTTCTCATTTGCGAGGCTTATCCGCTTTTCCTTTTCTTTTTTTCCTTTAAAAAAAATCTTGACAATCCGTTCGCGCTCTCCTTCGGAGCGGCGATATGAATTTCATCACGAAACGGTGGAAACGTAGGCCTGAAAAAGTCGCGACTCCTCGTCTCGACGAATAATGGGCGAGGAGCGAGAGAATTCCACCGGTTGTTATTGCGATAAGTGCGAAATTGCTGACGAAAAAAGAAAACAAAAAGAATGAGGGAAAGATGAAAAGGAGAGAAAAACAAAATAATTATTCGTTCGGGCTCGTCGGAGCGAGGAGTTTCTTAAAATATCCTTGCACCAGCAAAGTGCGTCGGGGAACGGGTGAGTGAACGAGGGGGTAGGGTACAGAAACGAGAAAAGTAAAAGAGCCCATGGGGGGGAGGCGGGGTGGGAGGGACGATGGGAAAGGGTTGGCGACCCTTTCGTCGAGGATCCTGAGCTGCACACTCGTCCGACGCCGCCGCCCTGCCAAGGCTCGTAGACGTCGAGACGTGTATATCAGGGGTGCGAAATCTTAGCGGAGTGCGGAGCTTCGACGGTATATACATGCGCGGTATGAACGAGCGTACGCACCGGAAAACGCCGGTAATCCGGGTCATCTAAAGCCCAACACTGCATTTCCAGTTCCTATTATTATTATTATTATTTGTATTATTATCATTAAGAATGATAATTATTATAATTATATTATGACTATTATTTGTGTTCTTATCAATAACAATAATTATTATTATTATTAATAATAATAATAATAATAATAATAACAATATGGCCTTTTACTAATGTTCGTGATTAATACGCCTGAAAATTCGATACTTAGCTCCGTAGTCGATTGTGCTTAAATCTAAGAGTTTTAGCGACAACTGATAATTTTTTTGCGTTTCTTGCATTAACCCTTTGAAGCACGATCTATCATAGGCGTTACACCTCTTTCAATTCGTAAAAAATGCATCAATAACCAACCGCACGGAGAAAAAAAAATTGTTGGGACAACAAGAATTTTATTACCATAACTGATTTACTTGGTTAACGTAGGGACAACAAAATATTGTGCTGTAGCAGCCAAATATTTTTGCTGCCACAACAATAAATTATTAACGATCTACATTTTGTTAGAGAAACAGAACTATTTTTCTCCGTGCAATATATTGAAAAATGTCATACTTGTAAAAAAAAAAAAGAAGTATGCTTCAAAGGCTTAAATGCGGTCTAATCTCCGATACTGAGTTTGCGATTGTACGAAAAAAAAAAAATTGGATATCGATAAATTCATACAGATGTTAATGTGGAACGAATCCCATTATCGCCGCAAGACCGTTAACGACGAAAGAGTGACCGGCATTGCCCGCAGGCCCGCATGGCCTCGTCGCCCTCTGCGGCGGGTAGTACGTAGACGTTCCAGGACGTTAGTTTGAGACCGGGCGAGAAGAACACGCGAGAAGGACGAAAATGCTTGAAGGGGAAAAAGCTTCTCCGGGCGATGAACAAAGAAGTGCAAGTATAAGGTGCGGGACTTGGCGTGCTCGGTGGGTCTGGACCCCAAGCAGCGAAATCAGTGGCACACGGCTTTAGCCGCAGGAGGAGTACAGGGTGGTGCTGCCGGTGCCGGGTGGGTGCATACATATAAGATGGGAGAGCGAAGCCACGTACAATGCAAGCGCACCCTCGACGCACTCGAGGCACTGCTCCTCAAGCAATGCTCCGTGCGATGCTTGCGCTTGGGGGGAAGATTCCGAAAACTCGGCCGGCTCGCTCAATACGTACATAGTGTATATATATCTCATGCGGGTGGTGTACCGTTGGGCGGGAGAGCGAGCGAGAGGGATGAGGAAAGACGGAAACGGATAAAAAGAAAGGAGGGAAGGGAAGAAATCGACTAGTGTTCCCGCTGCACCCTCATCCGTATTTCCTTTTTTTTTTTGTTCGACTCGCCCAACGCTGCGCGTCTCCGTTTTGCTCGTTCTTGAGTTTGTTCTCCCGGGCTTAGTCATAGGGTGGGATCGATTTGACGAGTGAACGTTGGCGAGGAGAAAAGATTTCGTGCAGTCCTCCGTGAATGCATTGAAGAAGGTAATCGTTAGAATGACAAAAAATTCAATGGGGAATGCATATCTGCATATGGGATGTTGGCTTGATGTAATGAACCGAAGCAGTACGAAGACATCGACTCCGGTGAGTCGAAGGACGGGTAGACCAAGGTAGAGGCGGATTTGAGCAGGTGGAACAAGCCGTAGGTCAAATGCATCGAAGAGCAATCGTTAGAAAACCAAAAACTATAACGATGAATGATCCGCATATCGGATGTTGGCTCGATGAGGCGAGCCGAAGCGGCACGAAGACAGGGTAGTTTCTTCGCGGGGCTCGACGAGCGTCCCTCCGGTGAGTCGGAGGACGGGTAGACCAAGGCAGAGGCGGAGAGAGCCGTTGGCACAAGACCCCGCAACGATGACACTCCGGTTATTTCTTGCACGTACCCGTGGCCCTGGTCGGATGGTTGGATCTCAAGTGGAGTCATTGCAGCGGAGAGTGCTTGGCGGGCGAACGTCATCGTCCTCACGGCGCCCTCCGTGGTCGCGTCTCTCATCCCTCCTCGACAAGAGCGGTGGGAGCGAGCGGGGGTTCGGAGCAAGAACGAAGAAGAGTCGGAAAGCGACGATGAGACACGGGCGAGAGTGCGCGCGGGACGAGTCGGCTTCTCTTCCTCAGCATCCCTTCGACCCTCCCTCACACTCCCTACAACCACCGTCGTCGCCGACGACGTCTCGCTCCTCCGCACGCAGGAGGAACTCAAGATCCGCAAACTGATCCTCGAGCAACGAACCGCGCGCTCAAGTCTCGTCTACGACGAGCCAGGCAAACCTTATTCTTACGCCACTTTACCACAAGATGCAGTGCACACCCCTACCGGTGGAAGCGAACCGCCGAGGGGGATGGAAAAAAAACCTTCTCGCTTCGCGTGCACCCTGAGATAATCCCCGCTCGGCTCGCTTGTGACGTCGGCGACGTCGGTGGGTTCTCATTTTTTTTTTTGGCGGTAACTCTTGAGGTTGTTTCCTCCTCTTCTCCTTTCTCATTCGTCTTTATCAACGGCGTTTCCGTGTTTCTTGTTATCGAGGTCCTTCGCGCGGCTCTGCAGTGAGCTGCGAAGACAAACCTTATTCTTCCGTGCCACTTTGCCACAAGACTCTCCTTATCTGTCCACCGGCTCTCCTCCTCCACTCTCCGAGAATAATCCCTTCGACGACGACGACGACAATAAGAAAGTGGAGAGATCAACCGTTTTCACCCCTCGGGCACGAAAAAGTTTTCCTCCCCCCCTGGACCGCCGTCTTTCCGATTCAACCACCACCGTCTTCTTCAAACACTCGAGACGGAAGCAAAGGGAGGCTTCCTTTTTCTTACGACGCTCGGCTTTCGCATCTTTTATCCTCCACCAAACCCCTCGCGCTCGGATTCACGGCAAGTGTCTCAGGGACTACTTACGTACTGTTCTTTAGAAGAAAAAAAAAATTAAAATAAAAAAGAACTCCAAGCCCGGATATCCAGAAGGGAAGATGAAACGGAAAGGCGACTCGACGCTATTCACTTAAACCGCCATTAAGCCGTCTTCAGCCTCGATTCCTCAAACGATCGGGTGTAAAGAAACACGGTGTTTTTCCCGTGTAAAAAATAGATTAACCGAGTGTAAAGTCGAGTGTGTAAGTCTCTGTTGGTAAAGGCCTCCCCGCTTTGCCCGGCGGATGCACACGCCATTTCCATTGGGCGGAGTGCTACTTAGAGAAATCAACGGAGTGCCTCGCATTACTTACGTGCTAAATGGGAGGAGGCCGATGAGGAGCCCTGAAGAGCGTCGGATGGTACGTGTGTCGGGCATGGAAAAGAAAGAGCCGTTTCTCGGTCCAAGGGAAGCTTGAAAGTTTCACTCTCGCTCAGATAGGAGCCACTGGGACGCCGACGACGACGTCGTCGTCGAGGACGTGCCCACCCGCTCGCTCATCGGAAGAGCTTTTCTTGTTCTTGATGCGCGTTGGACAATGGCGAGAAAACACTCGTCACCCTCGCGCGTCTTCTCACCCTCCGTGGCTCGCGCTCCTCGAGTCTCGCCCACGCGGTGCCTGGCGTTGTGCCGTGTGCCACCTATCTTGCCCACCCCACGGCCCGACGGCGACAGCGTCGCGGCCCGAGAATGCTAGAGCCGAGGAGAGAAAAAGAGCCTTGAACGGGAGCACCGTCGCCAAAGTCTTCTGAATGTTTTTTTTTCTTCCCTGTTTTTTTTTTTCTTTTTTTGTGATGAAAAGCGGACAAAAGTAGCATGAGAGCCCCGCACGTAGGGAGACGGGCACGCGACGCGGAGGTTTCTGCCGAACGGAGTGCAGCGTCGTTGCACCCCCTTCGCTAGCGGAGAAAAAAATTCGAGGTACGCGAGAGCGGTTGTTCGCGAGCAGGCGGAGATGCGCCTACGCGCCGAACGCCTTCCGGAGATTCAAGACGAGCCGGCTGAATGCGAAGGAGCTTCTTTATCTCGCGTATGCGACGAGCTTTTTTTTTTCTCGAAATGGAACCTTCTTTGGGAACGATTACGACGAGGGAAAGAGAATGAAGGACGCTCTCCGCGGGTGTCAAGCAATTTGTGGGAATAAATCGTCCCTCGGTTGCGTTTTCCTACCGGAGCGGAAAAAATGTTCAGCTTTTTTTTTTATTTTTCTTTTCGCGTATCCTTCACTCCCGACGCAGCGTAAATCGACGATTTTTCCAGAAAGGAGAGAAATTTCACGGTACCTTTATCCGTGGAGAAAGATTCGAGGTACGTCCGAGCGCACCCAGAATAATTTACTTGACGGGCGACTGGCAAATAAATATTTATTTTGATTCAATAAATACTCATGTTAATTAAATAGACATTTATGTTAAATAAATAAATATTTATATTTATTTGCGGGATACGCGTCAAATAAATTATTTCTCTGAATGCGACGCTTCGCCGAGATGAGCCAAAACAAGCCGTCTGAATGCGAAGGAGTTTCTTTATCTCGCACTGAGAAAAAGTTACATAGTAAAACCAACAATGCTGACCTTTTACCATAAAAAATAGTCCCCAAAGGGAAAGTCTACATTTTATAGTTACGATAATGACAAACAATCGTGTCGCAACTATAATTGTAGTTTAACCAATTGATTGTATACCATCAGAAACTTTTAATATAGACGTACCTGCTGAGAACTATTCGTTATAGTAAGAATTACTATTATTTTTCTAAGTGCGCGTATGCGCCAAGTTTTTTTTTTTTTGTTTAACGGAGCCTTTACGAATCTTTGGAGCGATTACGACTCGGGAAAGAGAACGAAGAAGGACGCTCTTCCGGGGTGTCAAGTAATTTGTTTAAATAAATCATTCCGCGATTACGTTTTCATTGCGTGGACCGAACAATGTTAATTTTTTTTCTCCCATCTCTCCTTCGCTTCGAACCTAGCGCGAATCGACGAGGTTTGCGTAACGTCCTTAATGTCATTATTCATCGGCCTGTGCTCGAGAATGGCGGTTAATTGAGGCACACACACGTGACCAACCGGGGTAATGGAGGGCCTCGGAGTGCCGAGGAACCCGCGAGCCGTGCAGCGACGAATATGCCAATTCGCATCGGCGATTGCGATGGTCGCTGAGGACGGGAGGGAGCGGCGCGTAGGAAGTCCCTCCGCTCCTCCGCCCGGAGTGAAAAGAGTTATTAATAACGTGCGCGGCGCGTTATGGAGCGCGCGTATCAGGCACACGTGCACGACACCGCACCGAGCAATCGGCGGCTTTCACGTCGCCCGCGGAACGAAGGTGGGCACGTACCGATAATTCTCCGAGCGGGCTAAATAGGGTGACCGGTGAAACGAGCTACCGGAAGAGCGTAACCACTGGACCAGGTATCCTCTCTCTCCGAGCCTCCACGGCTTCCGAAGGAAATTGCCACTGCACATTAGCCCGGCTCCCTTCTCCCAGAACGACCCCGCGCGAGATCCGATCGAAAAAAAGAGGAAAATAGATTTTAAGTACCGATATTTTCATTATTATTAAATACATTTTTATTTTGATTAAATGAATATTTATTTTGATTAAATGAATATTTACTTTGATTAAATGAATATTTACTTCGATTAAATGAATATTAATTTTGATTAAATAAATAATAGTAGTAGTATAAGAATTTTATTGGAAAGAATGTTTACACGGGTAAGCGAATGTTTAGGAGGATTTCAGTTGTATTTTCCTTTACCCAATGGGCCATCGACCTGAGTACTTGCGTGTATCTCTCGTTTCTCTGCTTGTTAAATTTTATTTGCGAGGAAGAGTATGATGGTGATGTACGTGACTTATTCTAGGCCGATTGTATGCGACTATGTGTGGTGGAGTATGTTCAGGATTTGTGTTACTATGTTCGTCGAAAATTTGTGTTTGGGTCTTACATTTGGAGAACGGCTATTGCATAAGCTTGTAATAGTTTTAAGATGTATTTTCGCAAAGTCAGAGCGGTATTATTCTGGAGGTTTCGTATAGTATGAGATTTGAAGGATTGTGGAGGGGGTTTGGTCGGGTTTTAGTCAGTTTTCTCAGGGCTATTGTTTCTGCGGTGAGGATGTTTTTTCGCTGGGTTGTTGTAGTTTAGAAATAAAAGGCGTCGGTAGATTAAGTAAATATTTATTTTGATTACATAAATATTTATGTCAATTGAATACATTTTTATGTGTGTTAAATAAATATTTATCTGCGAGGTGCGGGTCAAATAAATTATTTTTCTAGGCGCACTCAGAGAAATAATTCATTTGACAGCCACTGTTTATTTGGTTTAAGTAAAATATCCATTTGATTTAAATAAATATTTATTTAAATCAAATAAGTATTTGACTTACACCAAATAAACGGTGGCCATCAAATAAATGATTTTTCTGGGTGTGCAACCCTTCGCCGAGAGTTGCGTCAACCGAAGAATGAAGACGAAGTTGGGCGCGTACCGATAGTTCTCCGAGTGGATTAAACGGGGTGACCGGTGAAACGAGGTACCGGAAGAGCGTAACCACTGGACCAGGTATCCTTTCTCTCCGAGTGTCCGCGGCTTCCGAAGGAAATTGCCACTGCACATTAGCCCGGTTCCGTTCTCCCAGACCGACCGGGCGCGAGATTCGATCGAAAAAAAAAAGATTTTAAGTACCCGGTGCGTGAGGGAATGCCCTCGGGCGAGGGATCGATGGTTATAGATGGGAGAAAAAAAAACAATACGGGTGTGACAAAGGCAGGGAGAACGAGGCAAGAGGCATGGATCGCAAACGCGTCGGTGAGAGAGGCGCGCGCGTCCTGCTTCCAAGGGGACGAACGCGGAACGATATACCTGTGCGACTGTGCGCCTCCGTTCCGGACGTCCGTTGTTTTGTTACAATCACGCGTGTTGTAAGGCCCTGGGCACGGGCCACGCGGCGACGAGAGGCCACTGATCGGGCCACGGTGAAACACCAGCGGCACGGAGAGGAGAGCGCTCGCGTAGTTATCGGAGTTGAACTCTGCCGCCGGATCCAGGATGTGGAACCGGCGGGCCGGCGCTGGCCAGCCCCTCGATACGAGCCGACGGAACTGAAAACGACTCGAAAAGGTGCGGAACGTGTTCCGGCCTCGGCATACCTTAACACTCGGTGACCGAGGCTCTTGTTCGCCAATGTTGTGCACTCGCGACACGCGACGTACAGCGAGACAGCCGCGGGTCGTTGTTGTCGGCACCGGAAATCATTTCTTAATTGAGCCTTTCGAGAGACTTGATTTTTTTTTTTTGCGGAAAGAAGCTTTTTGGAATTCAAAGATTAGACTGTACAACATTTTTTGTTGAATTAAGGAACGGTATTGGAAGCTTTTAGCGACAAACTGTTTCGTGTAATTTCACAGTAACATTTTTATATTTTAATGAAATTTTTTATAAACTTGCGTCTAAAGATTTGTAATTTTAATATCTGATTTATTTTCATAAAAAAATAAAATGTAGATTGCTGTTCGATTAAACTGAGTAATGTAGGCAAATTACAAGTTCCAGTACATTAAATTTACAATTTATTTTTACAGTGTATTTGTACCAAATGCGATGGTCTTTTTATGGGGGGGATTAGAGCGAATCCGTCGATCGATTTGCCTTCTTACGGAATTATCCTGAAGATATCCGCATGATCTCAAACTTTCATTTTCGGAAAAAAAAATGGTTCACTTGCCAGAATTTTATCCTCCAAGTGAACTTCTCCAAGCGAAGTCTGCGCGATGCAAAACACAGCCGTTATAAGTGTTATAACTTAATGAAGTTTAGTCTAACGTACGTATATTCATGTTCATTGTTGCTGAAGGTTCATTTTTCTTTTCAGCTGAATTTTCAGGCTTGTGCCATTTTTAGATTTACCGCTCTAACGGCGAAGATAATTGGTCTGCAGCAGTCTGCATTTTCTCTCTTGGGGCGTTAGCGATATAGCAATTGATTCCGAGACTCAGTGTCAAGACGTTTCTCGGTAGGTGATCACATATGCAAGTGGCAATTACGCAGTTGGCAACGCCAGGCCGACACGAGCCTCCCGACGACCTCCGACGAGCGTAAGGTGTGCAAACTTTTTATAGGATCTTTTTTTTTACGTCTGTAATTGACGGGAGAATAAGAAACGAAGGGCTGCGCTGCGGAAGAAAGGCTCTGGTGTGAAGCATCAACGATGCTTCTCACCTTCTCACCCGTCCCTCTGAACTTCCTTAAAGGACTATTAAAAATAGATCGATCGTTTTACTCGACCCGCCGCCGGTTCGATCCGGCGTTCGCCGTGTCTGTAGCGAAAAAAAGGCTCGAAAGAGAGAACGGCGTGGGAGACGAGCTGCGTTATACACCGCACGGCACTCCCGACTTGACAGTTCACACAATCGATACGAGCACTCGCAAACGAGAGCTTCTTACTCGGATGTGGCGAACGAAACATCATTACGCCGTACCTACGAAGCGACTCGGTGGATAACTGGTTGATTAACCGTGCATACAAAAGAGGGAGAGCGGCGAAACATGGGACTGTGAGGCAAAACGGAGCGGAAAATCGCGATGCATCGATGGGACAAAAATGGGACTGTGAGGCGAAATGGGACAGAAAATCGGAATGCATCAACCGGACAAAATAGGAAGTCCTAAAATTATTGGGAATGTATCGAAAATTATTGCAAAATTTCGTTTTTAAGAATGCAATTTTCCAATAATTTTAGAACGTCTCATTTTGCCCCATCGATGCATCCGATTTTCTGTGCCATTTTGCCCCATCGATGGATCCCGATTTTCTGTCCCATTTTTCCCCACTCTCCCCTGCATTCTATCGATAGCACTTTATCTATGAATTCATTTTTTCAATACATAATTTTCTCAACAAATAATTCTTTCGAAACATTATAACTTTCTCGAAAATGTTTACTTTTCTCGCAAAACTATAATTTTTTGTTGCAAATATAAGGATAATTTTTTTATTTACTCTCGACAAATAAAACCATAGCTGTTATTCGGTCGTCAGCCTTTCGTGTATTTTATTCACTACAGCTCTGAATTCGATACGAAATATATATATATATATATATATATATATATATATATATATATATATATAATGTACATGCTCATTTGTTTATTTTTATTTTTGTTTTGTTTTTTTTTTTTTATATTCGCCAAGTTTTATCGTTCCTCTGACGCCGGAGTAGGTAGACGGTGTTCCGCCGGATACGGCGCAACGTTGTAAAGTAACGCCAATAACTGGGGAAGAGGACTGACACGGTAAATCCGCGGGCAATGTTTGCGGGGATTCGCGGTGTATATATATCGACACTTTTCTCGTTCTCTTTATCGAATGTTTGTCACGACTCTGGCGGAGGTTTGCGTCGGGAAGCGCGTACGAGTTGTAAACTGGCCTATGACAAACTTGAGGCTGTAAAGAGCGAGTCGTAATACAACGGTAGGACGAGCTCGCGTTATGCAACAAGCCGAGCTCCGGCTGCTTGGCTGCTCAACTCAGTGCCGTTATAAAAACATTTTATCGCGCTTTCGGTAGGTATTAAAAAAAATAATAATAATGAAACTTCGACCGAGCTCTCTACCAAGAGAGATGGATTTGGCCGAGAGGCGAGCGATTGTTCTCCGACGGTGTCGGGGAAAAAAAATACGACAAGTCGTCGGACACTTTGTGACGGCAATGTTACGTTCCTTCGCTTCTTAACGACGCGACATCGCCCACACCTTTGCCAACACGATCCTCACATTTCACGGAGAGGACTCGTGGTGAAAGAAAAAAACAATGAAATGTACTATTCGTAACGACGCGACGTCGCGGAGAGCACTTCCGAGAGCCATTCGAACTGAGGAGTAAATCAAATAAATGGAACGGGCTTGCGGACGAAAAGAATTTTATTTATCGAAGAATTTATCATGAGAAGACTAAAAAAAAATTAATTAAAAGTAGTTTGGTGAATTCACGAACGTTTCACGCCTGCAAAGATTCGCAATCTTCTTTCGAATTGAAGAATATCATTGTAACTTAGGAGAGAAAGGAAAAGCAACATTAGCGAGGAATAAATTGAGACCGCTTGTGGACAATAAATGTTTGTCAAGTGCACAAACGTTTTAATTTTTTTCGCTTTTTTTTTATTAACGCGAAATCTTGACACTCAGTTTTGCCCTTAATTCAGCGTGGCACGAGTCTCGAGAAAGCGCGAAAGGTTGCTCGCCAAGGGTTAAAAGGAGTCGTATCCGGACCGGAAATGTACAGTGGATTTACGCACACCGGGGCCGCCCATGCAGTTGGCGGAGTGTGCAGGACGGAGCACGGGCTCGTTCGCGGGTGCGCCCATGCATGCGTGCACGCGAGTTGCTCGCGGCGTGCGCTGCAACAAGTTCGAGCGATGCGTGTTGGGAGACTCTGCGTACACACGCATACGCATTACACCACGGTAAACGATACCTAGCTGACGGTCAACTACCGTGCTTTACTAGCCTAAACCGATCGTTAGCGCTCCACACACGAACCCACACAGACACCGGCTGTGAGCATAGTCGAGAATCAATTAGGGCCTGCGTGTATTTTGCGGTGGATACAATCGCTAAGGAATTTCCACCGTATCGCGTGTGTAAATCCACCTTCTATCAACGCTCTAAGAAATCCATCCATCGAAATAGGAGGATCCATTGAAATAGAATAATGCATCAAGCATTAAATGGATGCATTTAAATGGAAGGATCCATCAAGAAGAATCATCGAAGTGCAAGGATCCATCGAAAAGAATCCATCAAGAAGGATCCATCGAAATAGAAGGATCTATCAAGGATCCATTGTAATAGCAGAGTCCATCAAGAAAGATCCATCGAAATAGAGAGATCCATCAAGACGGATCCATGGAAATAGAAGGGTCTATCAAGAAGGATCCATCGAAATTAAAAGAATCGATCAAGAACGATCAATCGAAATAGAAGAATCCACCATGAAAGATCCATCGATCCCCGAGGTCCCTCGATCGTCCGTCCCAGTAACGATCGCCGTGGAGTCCCATGACGATTAATTCCTATGTGGGAAGAACGGAAGTGTATCCGAGTGGCGGAAGGCACGAGAGGGTTGCGGTGACAAGGGTCATCATCAAAAAGAAAAAAAAAAGAAAAAAAAAATTTCTTGTAAGGGACACCGTGACGTCCTCGCGTCTGTCCGGTACCCACGGGCAAGTGTCTCGGAGATGGAGAGTCCCGGAGACGGAGGGCCAAGGAACATCGTGCGACAAGTGGACGGCGACGAGTCTCCCGGGTCCGTCTTTCCCCGTCCCTCTCTCTGGTTCTTACGCAACCGAGCTAGGAGCGAAAGAGGGACCGGAGGTTGTAGATCGTTGCGCGGAGTTCGGGTGCGGGAGCGCGATAGGGGGAGGGGAGGGGGAACGGAGCGCGCGGCAACATGGTAGGGGTAACTCAAGACGGGTCTAAGTGAGTCTTCCGGCCGACGAGCAATGATAGCCCTGAGAACTGACCCGACCCCCGGATATGTGTTACGCGCGCGAGACCGCTTATACAGCCAGTGTACACACTTCGGGCCTGCAGCGATCAAACTACTTGCAACGATAGCTCTCTCGACACGGTCACACTTGCGCACTCGCGGTGTCACAACATCGTCGTACAGTGGGGCTTGGGCGCAAATGCGCTACACCCGATGACTTTATTAATCGGCGACCGCGAGGTTTTTCCACTCTCGTCGGGCCACGGAATTAAGAGCGGAAGAGGTCGGGCGGCGGATACGAATCGGTCCGGATATAATCGAGCGCGGATGAGATTTGCTCATCGAATCGTTAATTTCGTAATTTTATTATCGGGTATCTTCGAATATACCGAAGCAAGAAATATATCGCTGTATCGAGAATAATTCACTCGGGGCTTTCGAAAATATAGTTATTTCGGCGCTAGTTTAATTTTTCCATTCGCGGTGTGATAAGAAAATAATACAATCCTTGCATTATTCTCTCGCGGGAGGAACTAAAGAAACCGAAAATAATTCCCTCGGGGCCCCGAAAATATAGTTATTTCGGCGCTATTTTAATTTTTCCAATCGCGTTGTGATAAGGAAATAATAAAATATTCTCTAGCGGAACAAACTAAATGAAAACCGAAAATAATTGACTCATTGGCTTTCGAAAATATAGTCACATCGGCGTTATTTTAATTTTTCCAGTCGCGTTATGATGGGGAAATAATAAAATATTCTCTCGCGGAACAAAGTAAAAAAAAGAAAATCCGAGTCAATATATTATTATTGATAATTCTCATATGGAATTGTAAGAACTAGAGAAGGAAACGCTCATTAATAAAAAAAAAAAAAAAAATAATCACTTACCGGATCTCTGATGATTTTCCATGCGGTAACTTGCCGACTGAGTAACCCACCGGAGCTAAAACAGATAAGATTCGAATCCAGGATTAGTAACGCAAAATTTTCCACCACTGTTGATCGTGTCTCTGATTGTACGGCAGCAGAGACATTTCCACCGGAATTAAGTGAGCAGATAGTGGCGGATAAATAGATTCAACGCTGAAAAATCCGCGGCAGTCGTTAGGACCGAGAAGCGGGACAAGTGCTTCACGCGAGAAACGCGTCTCAAAGGGTGAGCCTAAGTTTCTTTTAATCGCTCGCTCGCGACGGTCGTCGGTGTAATCCACGCGGGAATTTGAATTCATCGGGTTGAGAATGTTGACGCGCGTGTCATTAGGAAGGACGGGCTGGAGGTGTGCTCGCAATCAAACTCGGAGCGGCGTCTTGCAGGATGAAGTCCTTATTCCATCGCACGAATAGCGGCTACAGGCGCTTCGACCAAGATCTTGGCCCGAGCGTCTCCAGCCCCCTCGGAGCCTTAATGAGAGAGCGGATCGCGCGGGTCTGTAGTCGGCTCGTGATTTAATGACGCCTCAGGTGTCGGCTCGAGGCCGTATCGAGCACGAGGGTGAAGGGACGGGAGACAGTTCGCACGCCTGCTCGACGATACCAGACAAGCCCCGTTTTGTCTTCGCGTAACTCAGTCGGTAAGAAAAACTGTAATCCATTTTTTTTTTTCCTCAAAGATGCCAAGCTTTCTCGAGGATATCCAAACTGTTGAGATCTGATGAACTGCTGTCTAAAGACGCTGAAAATGGATTACAGTTTTTGTTACCGACTGAGTCTGTCGTCTTAATTTAAACGATTAAGACGACTCAAATTAAATTACATTTTAAAAATGTGCAATGTCCATGGCAGTTTTTGTGACAAAAATAAGGAGCACATGGAATAAAAATCGAGAGAGCATTTGCACGTCTACTCGGCGATACTAGACAAGGTCGGTTTTATCTTCGTGAAGCTTAGTCGGTAAGAAAAACTGTAATTCAATTTTTCCTCAAAGATACTAAGCTTTCCTGAGGAGATCCAAACGGTTAAGATCTGCTGAACTACTGAGTAAAAGCGCTGAAAGGGGGATTCCGGTTTTTGTTACCGACACAATACTGTAAAGATAAATTATAAATTTAATGTACTGAAACCTGAAATTCAAGCTTGCATTACTTACATTAATTGAAGACTAACCTACTTTGTTGTCAAATAAAAATACCAGATATGAAAATAAGAAATCTTTCGCCTGAAATCTACAAAAATTTGCATTAAAAATAAAAATTTTGCTGCAGAATTGCAATGCACATGCGTTTGAAATTTCTGAAGTAGTTGACGTAAAAAAGCTTCCAATACATTTAATTAATTTTCTAACAAAATTTTATTTTACAGTGAATATTTTTGTGCCAAAAATAACTAAATGCAAATAAGCAAGAGCGAAAAAATGCACGAGATTCAACCTTACTTTCCCGATTTAATTTAATTAAGATTAAAGCACGATTCGGCGCCGTGTCGATAAAGCCGAGCGAAGAAAAACGATCGGCGTTGCGGAAAGAGGAGGCGTTGCGTGACACGTGTTTCGCGATGGCAAACAATGCGGTGTGCAAGCACGATTCGTGACGGCATTCGAACTATCCCGTAGTTCAGCAATTCGGAAGCAACGTTAAATCGGTAGTCGCTGCCGACGGTAATTACCGCACGCCATGTGATTGTCTCACTTTTTCTCGTTCCCCCGTCGCCCTCCTTCCTCTTTCACCGTCGCTCTCGCTCTCAGGAGACGAGGTCCACTAACCACCGTCCAGATAAAGTATTGTCCCACTCGCGGTAGCTGGACAATCCACGCAGAGACAGCGTCAACACTTGGCCGATCCTCGTGGCCGCTCGGGTGTATCGCCTTCCGCAGGCTTTGTCAGCCAATTCCGGATCTGAGAACCCCGACTACCACCCAATCTGTACCGTCACTTCCTCTCCGTTCGCTTTTCCACCTTTTCCTTCGGTCATTCCTACCGGAAGTCGCATTGGCCACGAAAAGCAGTTCCTCATTTCGGTCCACCGCGAAGGAATTCGGATTCAAACGATTCCCTCAAGTCGGATGGTCAACCACTTGTCTCTTAGAACTTCCTCATCCCTCCGCAAAGCAAATCCTACTGCAATGGAGCTTCAGAACTGGGCGGGCGGAAAAGTGATAAGCGAAAAAAATTAATAAAGAAGTGCACGCTGAGTGCAATGAGCTTCGAAACTGAGCGAGCAGAAAAAGTATAAGAGATAAAAGTGATAAAAACAAGAAAGTATTGCGCAATACCACAGCTCGCTGACTGCATTCGGCTTGCATCGCAATGAAATCCGGCCACGAGAGTGAGAGTGGGGTGAGACGAGCATGTTCAGGAGAAGCAGTTCCTAATGTCGATCTATCGCGAAGGAATCGGGATTCGAACGATTTCCTCAGGTCGGATGGCAATCTACTTACCTATTGGCCTTCCTAATTCCTCCGCAAAGGAGTCAAACTTCCCGATCTAATCTTCCGCCGTGAAATCCGATTGTAACGAGCTCTGGAACTGAGCGAGCAGAAAAAGTATAAGGGATAAAATGATTTGAAAAAAAAAAATAATAATAAGAAGTGCACGATACCGTAGCTCGTTGACTGCATTCGGCTTGCATCGCAATGATATCCCGCGAAGAAGGCGGCCGTTGCGTGAGAGGGGGCGGGGGGCGAGACGAGTAAGTATGTTGCACACGGACGGGGGGGGGGGGGGGGGGGGAGTGCTGCACCCCGAGTTGCAACGCTCGACGTCGGAGCCCGGTTGCACAGGGTTGAGTCGGTAGTCTGCCGGGGTTGCCGCTACAGTCTGCGGGGCCTCCTGCTCCTCTCCGCTGGGCCACTTGAGAGAGCTCGCCGTTTCCCTTATTCCTTCAATCAACGTCAGCTGGGGAGGCGAGTCTAGTGTGTACACTGGGCAAATACTCGCGTGCTCCGTACTAGAGCAGCATAGAGACCAATGACTACATCATCCACCCACATACACGTATATTTTCTATGTACAAACGAAAAGGCGGATAGGTGTGTGGTGATCACGGTGGCGAGTTATTGTAGTGGTGGGGAGTTGGCTAGACGCTTCCTTTCTCGCTTGCTCTTTCGCTCTGACCTCTTGCCTCCCCGTCCCTCCACAACCGCCCCCCACCCCCTCCCCCACCCCCCACGGACAGTCATCGTATCGATTCTTTTCTCATCTCACGAAACGTCAGTTCAATGAGAATTTTGTTGGTATCGCTTACTCTGAACTCATCCATATCGCTTATGAGATTCATCAAGTTTGAACCGAAGGGTGTGCATCGCGAACATGATGATGATGATGATTGTGACTAATGAGGAACCTTGGGAAATCAAGACCTCGGACATCATGGGCCATTTTGGACCAATGTTGGTGGGTCAGTTAATTTAATGACTCTGTCGACTGGATCATGAGAACTAGAGAAACTTATGCTGGACACACCGCCCCATACATTTCCGTCGTCATCGAATCGATTCTTTTCGCATCTCGCGGAATGTCGGTTGAATGAGAATTTCATCGGTATCGCTTATGAGATTTATCCAATTTGCACGGAAGGGTGTACATGGTGAAGGCGAGGATGATGATGATTATGACTAATGAGGAATTTTGGAAGATCAAGGACTCGAACATCTCGAGCCATTTCGAACCGATGTTGGTGCGTCAGTTAAGAATGACTTTGTCGACGGGTTTATGAGAACCCGAGAAACTCATGCTGGATACAACGCCCGATACATTGGTAGGTCTCCGTCGTCATCGTGTCGATTCTTTTCTCATCTCACGAAACGCCAGTTGACTGAGAATTTCGTCAATGTCACTTGCTATGAACTCATCAATATCGCTTAAGAGATTCATCACGTTTGGACGGAGGGATGTGCATCACGAGCACGATGATGGTGATGATGATGATGACTAATGAGGAATCTTGGAAGATCAAGACATGGGACATTGTGGGCCATTTCGGAACGATGTTCGTGCGTCAGTTAATTGAATCACTTTGTCAACGAGATCATGAGAACCCGAGAAACTCATGCTGGACACAATGCCCGATATATCTGTACGTCTCTTCCATAAAGATACATTTGGGTCTGAGTGAGTTTGTGTGCGATTGTGTGGATATAAACACCGAAGCGAGAAAGAGCCAGAGGCGAGATCCCGTTTTAAAATAGGAAGGAAGAGGACCGGATACCGGTGCGTTACCCATGCATCATAGGTCGTCTAAACGAGCTGTTTAGACGACTTCAAGTTAACCCAAATTGACTCAATTGGATTAACCGCGTCGAGGCTCATCCGACACTTGGGAACCGGCCCCGGGTGCTGTTGCGCGTCACGCAGCGCTGCAGAACCATCGAGAGAGCCTGCAGCATCCACCAGCGTCATGGTGTACGTAACGGAGAAGCCGGAGAACATAATATGCATGTGTACTCCACTTTCTCATGCAAATTGTCCCTACGTCGCTCCGACGTGTGTGCGCATGAATTTTTTTTCTGCGGCATCGCGAGCGATTCCCTCTCGCAGCGGCCTCTTCGTCACCGCGAGCCTCCTGCCGGCGTCGCGCGCTAACCTTTTTTGTCATCTTCTCACGTCGCGCGGATCTCCCGCGAATTCAGACCAGTTAAGAGAATTGTGCTCTGTCGCTTATGCATAAAGCTTTCGTTCGGGAAAATTGAACGCGGCGCCTCGCGATTCGTTCCTCCCGCACGATGATCATTCCGGTCTCACGTTCTTCAAGGCTTGAGAGAGA
The DNA here is from genome assembly GCA_963575735.1 of Amblyjoppa fuscipennis. Classification (NCBI taxonomy): domain Eukaryota; kingdom Metazoa; phylum Arthropoda; class Insecta; order Hymenoptera; family Ichneumonidae; genus Amblyjoppa; species Amblyjoppa fuscipennis. Next base: position 8,325,211 of record OY754496.1, read on the forward strand.
GAGAGAGATCGACGATGTGCCGTTTTTCATCGCGCCGGTCACGTGGATAACCGAGAATGAGGACTCTCCGAGTCTCCCACGACTCTTGTCAAGTGCCGAACGGGATCGAAATAAACTTGGCGTTAACCGCACCGAGGCACCGCGATCCTCCCGTCGACGAAACCTCCGCGCGCGCGCGCGCGCATCCCACTTCGACGATGCTAGATTATGATTCCCCTATTGACGATAATGCCTCGACGGCTCAATTTGTCGATCGTTGTCCAGCGTTCCGCATACGGCGACGGAAGGAAAGGAGGAAGACGGGATTGAGGGGGCCGGGGAGGAGATGCGAGGGAGCTCCGGAGCTCACGTGAAGCCCAACACCGGAGGATATCGGAGGGTGTCGAGATTGGAGTGTCCGCTTCTTGGATGACCGCTGCTATCCGGAGTACGAGTGCCGCCACGCTCGAGCACCCTCCTTCCCCCCATTCCCATCTCTCGTCTTCCTGCTCTTCCTATTCTCGTTTCGTCCTCTGTCTTGTCCGTACATATTTTTTTCCTCGCCCCCCTCCTCCGCCGTGTTCCTCACCGAACGGGATCTCCGGTACGTGCGTCACTCATGCGGAGCGCGGGACATCGTCGACGGGGGTGTCGGGATTGGAGTGTCCGCTTCTTGGATGACCGGGAGCGAGCGTATTATGGAGCAAGCCCGAGAGTCTCCTCTCTTCTGCGCCTCTCATCTCGTTCGTCACACATGCACACCCACACCAGTAAACCGTTCACTGTTACATTCGCCCATGCTTGCCCTCATCTCCAGCCGCCGACCACGATGACCACCGACTCATCTCCTCGTCCTCCTCCGCTCTTATCCACAATCGTGTCGTGGTGTACACCTACTCTGGCTTTAAAACAGTTGAGGTAGTATACATCGTCATACGGATCGTCGGAAGTCACCTTCCTCATTATCATACCAACCGGCCAACTCGCCTCACTCGGGCACAGCCTTCATCCTGTGCCCTAGTCACTTACGGCGCTGGTACAAACGCGCTGCTAGGTGGTCAACCCAAGTGTTAACTTGTCGACAAGGCCGCGGCTGAGTTCGACGCCGGAGGGAACGAGGCTTTCGCGGGAGAACCCCTGACATGGGGGACAAGACGCAAGTCCATTACACTCAATCACTGCGTGATTGGCTCAAACGATCGGACCACCGCTCGCCGGCTCGCGTCGTCATTGGCGAACCGGAGGCTTCGTCGTCGCTCGGTACCCTGCTCCGAGTCTCATCTGTCGTATCTTTAATCCCGTATTTCCCATCGACGCTCAAGAGAACGAGGACCGAAGGAATTGGGACGATTTTTGTCATCGCAAGGATTCGTGAGTGCGAGCTTGGTCGTGGACTTCCGGCTCAGCGAGCAACGAAAACAACGTTGGAGTCGCAGTTTTTTTTTTTTTTTTGCAAACTAGAGGAATCACCAGCACCGAACTTTCCGGACAGTTATCACTGCCATTTTTCAATACGGATATTAGAGGAATAATAGGAACGCGCATTCTCCGTTGAGGAGAAAAAACATTAAAACTCTGGAGTACTCTCAGGCGAGTGGAGAATTGGGTCCTTTTGGATGGTTCTTGTTTTTTTTTTCCTTCTTTTTTCGTCATTGAGTTTCTGGCTCACCTCCGCGGAGACGGTACGAGAGCCCGAGGCTGATGTCGGAGTCGCGGCTCCGTTAGCCGGAACGCGAGTGGACGATTTCGCTGGTAACTTTGGCAATTGAATATAATTAAGTAATCCTGGAGGCGCCTCAGCAGTGAACGAGACTCCGGCGTCTCTGTACGTGTAAACCGGAGAAATATCATCGCGGCAAAAAGTCCGAGGCTCCCGGAGGACGGGAATGGGGACCCGAGCAAACCACCTTGGCCAGCTGCCACGAAGAATCTCTCCGGCCCGTTCTACGCGCGGAGAACACCGGGAGGGAGGCGCGCGGACGGAGCTAACTAACCCCCCCAACGATAATAACGTCGTAATCCTGAGGATACTACCGGTTGGCAATATGCTCGCGCCGTCTCTCCATCTACATAACTGTCTGCAAGTCCGTGGATGCGCCCGGTGACCAATAAAAGACTTTTTTGCCGCGGATTGTCGCGTCTCTCCGCGAGCGGTAACCAGCGAGGAATCGGGAATCCTGGCTCTCTGGCACCGCTCCTCGTCCCCGCTGGGCCGCGTCGCTCGTTCTTGCTGTCCAGCTACCAAGACACATACCTCTTTTCCACGGTCGTTCGAAACTTTGCTGCCGAACGATAACGGCGATTGTCCCCAAATTCACGATAAACAACGGGCATTGCTTCCGGAGAATCGGCGTTGCTTTTTTGCCTTCGGATCGTCCGCAGCCGACCGGGCGCAGGACGTCTTGCGTGCATTATCCGTTGAACAATCGCGCCGGCTCGTGCGACTCGAAAAACCGTTGCTCCACCCATACACAAGCCAACTGGTTTTCTTGGAGTCTTTGACGCGCGACTCTCAAGACGTTGGAGGGGCCCCCGACGAGGGGGGCGCCCCAAGACGTTAAAGGGGGTCCCCCATCTTGGGGAGGAATAGGAAGAACGTGGCGAACAACAATAACCGAGAAGCCGAAACGTCGGTTACGCCTCGGCACGGCAGCTGGCACGCGCTCCTAGAGGTACGGGTCGCGCCACCAAGTCGCAAGAAGTGCCCGACTGTCTCGCTCTGGCTCTTACCTCGGCGCACCGGCTCCGCTTCTTCCGATTCTTCTACATCTCGATTTCTTCGGGCTCGACTCCGGCCTTTCCCGCCTAATGCCGATTCACCCTGCGCACACGCACACACACCGAGGGAAATTACCTTGTGAGACGCACGCTGGCGGGGCACATGCAGACGTGCAATCGTCGGGGGGATACCTGGACATTTAAATCGGGAGAACGCCACCCGGTCGAACCACCTGAATGCCACCAAGGGGTCGATCTTGCAGTGTCGTCGAACCTCGGGGATCCTCTCTCCAGAATGCCTAAGACGACGGGCATGAACAGCTGGATTTACCTTTTCCTAGGAAGGTTGTCGCACCTTTCTCGATGAAGAAAAAATCGTTAGATCTTTGCAGAGCTAACGATTTTTGTTTCCTAAGTTACTGCATCGCCGTTTCCGACGATTCAAGGCGAAAGTGGGGAATGTGATCCAGCACGATTGTCACGTAACACAATACACGAACCGGGCCACATGTAGTACAAAAGATTTGTACATCTAAGAAACTTTTTTTCCACAAATGTCCACAATTATTTTGGTCTTCATTTTCCAAAAAAATATTTTCGTAAAATGGACAAGAGGTTTTTTTGCAATTGCCATGAAAATTGTGAACGTGTGTAGACAAGAAACGCTGGTAACTATTTTACCGGGTATTCGCCACTTTCGTATAACCGAAAGCTATGGTCATTTTTTTCGGCAAAAGTGGATAAACAGTGATGTCGAAAAGAAATTGCCCACGACAAAGTTTCTTCCGTGAGAACCCAAGAATTCGTTCGATAAAGATCTGTTTCTTTTTGGTGAGGAAAGCTGCGAGGTGTAGGGTAGATGGCAGGCCCCGAAAAAGGTCGAGATCCTGCGCCATTGAGGGCAAGGACCGTTGTTCCTACTTCCTTTCCGTCTACGCCGAGCGGCGAGAGGAGGGCGCCGCGGGATTTTTTTTGCACCTTTCAATATCATACGTTAGAACTTCCCACAGTGAGAAGTCATGGGAACCACCTTGGAACAGGGCGAATCTCGCTCGCCGAGCCGCACAACCGAAGTCCCCGCGTCTCGCTGGAAAACTTTACTCCTCCGGAGATCCGCGCTGGGGTGAGCCGACCTTGCACCTTGGGAATTTTCTCAATTGCCGTCGCACGAGGCATCGCATCTTCCGTTGAGAATCTCCGCTCGCACTCCCCTCATCCCTCGCTCATCCACCCGGCCGATCTTCCCGAAGATCCACATTGATCGTCGACTCGACGCCAATAAAAAAGCAACCCAAACCGATGAGGGTTGAAAAATAAAATCTCTCATGAACTCTTTCCCGACGCGATATCTCGAATCTGACTCCCAAACTACCCTCACAGGTCCCGTGAACATAAATCCGAAGCAACCGATGAAACGAAATTCTCCATGATAAATAATGTATCACCGGGAGAGAGACAGAGAGAAAGAGAGCCGAGTTTATTTAGCGATAATGTGTTTTTTTATAACGCCCATCCAGTTTCGAGAGTATCGACGTGAGGGTGTCGATTTAATTTTCATCGACGAGCAAACCGCAGAGGTGCGATTAACGGGACAAATTTCGCTATCGTGCATGAGGTGCGCACGGTACATAAAACACGATGCTCTCAAACACAAACGCACGGAGATAAATACTCGTGTTTTCGTGTGTGCGAAAGCCCGCGCGCGATCGACTCTCCACAGCCCGCGCTAAACATATTAAACGAGCCGTAAATTATGAAAATCGTGTCGGTATCCAGTGTGACACGTACTCGAAACCCTTTTACCTGTATGGCGCGGTATAATAACGTGTCCACAATACCGGCGTTACCATAATACGTATGTACAATGCATACACGTCCGCGGAGTGCCCGAACCTCCTCGTTACCCGTGCTCGGGCTCCCGCCGCGGAGGTGAGAGGCTCCGGCGCACATGCGAGTGCGATTGCGTGGGCTGGTTGGCCCGATTGAACCGGGGCTGGGCGCGTGCCAGTGAATCTAAACGATTTCGTACGCGAAATAACAGTGATAAAATCCCGGCGGAGGGAGAGAGCATGGACCAGGTCGAGGGTGGGGTTGGAGCAGAGGGTAGGACGAGGGTGTGATCCGGTGCTCTCGTCGACGCGGCTGGCGCATTAACGCGATTAACCGACAATTAATAACGCATCAATTGACACCGGTGTGTGTAGGTCGTATACTTGTTGCGCGCGGCGGTGTGCCGTTGGATCGGGTCTCGAAAAGTGCTCAACAGCGGAGCAGAGCCGACTTGTGGGAATGATCAATGCGTCGGGCTTTTCCACCGCTTCATCGTTGCTCGGAGGATGTAAGGAGAGGTGGCGAGGAAATATGCGAGTGGCTTCATTTTATCGATCGCGCGATAAGGCATCAATCGAGACCGGTGTATGTGTGCAGGTCGTACTTGTTGCGCGCACTGTTGGACAGGCAGAGCTGCGCCTCAATCGGATCTCGAAAAGTGCTCGACAGCGGAACAGAGCCGACTTGTGGAAATGATCAATGCATCGCGCTTTTCCAGCGGGGCATTCCCGCTCGTAAGATCTAAGAAGAGGTGGCGAGGAAAGATGCGAGTGGCTTAATGCGAGTGGATCAATCCTGTAATACGCATCGTACAACGCACCGATTCAGACCGGTGTGTGTACGTAGAACAGAATATGATATTTATTTTGGCCTGGGATACAATCCCCTAAGGACCAAGCAATACAGAAAGGTGATGGAGTTGTAACAAGTTTGAGTTCACAGTTGTCGATGACAGCTTACGTATTGCATATAGGAAAACAAGGGTAGATACATGAAAATTTAGTAAAGTGAAGATGAAAAACTTACACAGGCTAAATAAAGCAGATGGAAAACTTATATAGAGTACATAGCGAAAACTTAATTAGGTATTAAGAGAAATTGAGATATGTGACTCCATGCATCGCATACTTGTTGCACGGAGCGGTCTACCGTTTCAGCTGCGCACCAACCGGATCTCGAAAAGTCCTCAACAGCCGAGCAGACCCAACTTCCGGAAATGATCAATGCATCGTGCTTTTTCAACGCGGCATTGCCGCTCGCAGGATGCAAGAAGAGGTGGCGAGGGAACACGCGAGTGGCTTAATTTTATCGATCGTGCGGTACAGAAAACGGCGGGAAGGGGGGAGGGTTTGGTCGGCCGCATGGCGAGGTTGATAAAATGACGAAGGGTTGATGGACACGAAACTCGGAGGTCGCCGGGTTCTTTGTTCCATTGGGTGTGTAACGACTGGAGAGATAGGCCAAGAGGCGTTCGAGTCGGCCGCGGATGGACATGGGCCGTTGCTCGCAACTGGTTTCCCATGAGGCGCCGGTAACCCCCTGCGAACTGCCCTCTCAGCCAGCACCCACGTATCCCACCGGCCACATGACACCTATCTACCACCTAGGGGGGGCGCTGAAATTCCTGCGCACATGCCGTTTGTCCCGGCACGTCGTGACCGCTGCTGCTTCGACGTCATGTGGGGTCGAATGCAGGCAGGAGGTAAGGCGGTATAAAGCTCTTGTACAGTGCCGTGCCAGTTATCGGCCGACTGAAAATACTTCCACGTAGGTTCGTCTTTTGAAAAATTCAACGGGCTTCTTTTTTCCACGCTGGCAATGACACGGATTTTATGACATTAAAGGAAATGGGGAGAAAGAAAAGTCATCGCAAGAACGTCGAGCTTCGTAGCGAAATACGCAGGAACGACCGTTACAGGCGAATGATTTTGTCTGATTGCCGGAGCGAAATGCACTCGATTCACTTAATTAATTACCCAACTTGACTACGCGGCCGACTGAAGTGGGCGAAGGAGAAGATCATCGGATTTGCATAAAATTCAGCGCCTTTTTTTACGCTGGCACTGATAAGGATTTGGTGGCATTAAACGAAACGCGTTGAAACGTAAGTTATCGGAAGAACATCGAGCTTCGTCGCGGAATGCGCAGGAACAACCGTTGCAGGCGAACGATTTTCTCCGATGACCGGAGGGAAATGCCCCAGGCCTCGTGCACTTGATTCGCTTCATTAATTACCCAACTTGACGACTGCGCGGCCGACTGAGGTGGGACGAAGGAGAAGATTATCGGATCTACGTAACGGCCGATAGTTCGAAACAATGGACCTGACGAAGCGTGGGGACCACCGATGGTCGGCCCAACGTTAACGATGCAAGTTTTCCCGAGGTGTCCGGCCGAAGCTGGGATTCTCTGTCTATCGAGCCTCGGGCTCTTCGCCGGACTTGGCGACAATTCCGCCTGGATCACGTACTCTACGGAACGTTTCTGCGCCGAAACGATTGTCCTTGCCTTGAGGGCGAGGACAACGCGGACGTTGCGTTTCTGCACAAATTTAACCCTTGTGAAACGAGATAGTAATACACGAAGAAAAAATAAAAAATACGTGGACTTACGTCGGGGCTTACGTCGAGGCACGAAGTGTAGTCACCTGCCTAAACGGCGAATATCGCATGACGCACTCTCCCCGGAAGTGCCGGTCGATGGTTCCGCAGGGGGCCCACACTCGACTACTGTACATGGAACTATTGTTTCTTTCCTCCGCTCGCCCCCCACCCCGCTGCCCTTTACGATGCAAAATTGACCACTTATAACACAAGGTCTTCCACAGAAAATAAAGCTACTAACGAAGTGGAGTTCCTCGCCCAATATTCGGTATTGCTCTGCGGCGATGAAAAATATATCTTGCATACACCGGCGCGGTTCCCTGTTGTTACAATATAAACATTATTTTGTGCGAACTGTTCGGCCATTTCCTGAATGAAAATGTGGTCATTCAATTTTTTACACCTGAATAATAAAAATGTGATTGAAATATGTTTAAAAGAGAAGCTTTTTTATCACGATGTTCGACGACTAAAAAAATACATTAAAAAATGAAACAAATTTTAAAGGATCATTTTCAGAAGAAAGCTTTGCAAAACGTCGAACACGAGGGGCGGCAACAAAGTTAATACCAACAAGCGCACGGACGCGAAATGGTAGAAGACACAAATAATGTAACAGAATAATAAAAAATACATTGCACATAACTCCAGCCAAAAATTTAAAGATATTTTGTTGCATAGTGCACGAGTTTTGTGAATGTAAATGTAAAAAAAATATCCACTCGTTCAATATTTACACCTACAATAATTAAAATACGATTGAAATATCTAAAAAAAAAAAGAACTTTTCCTCTTTACGATGTATTGCCATTCCTCAACTTTCGCCGCACATAAAAAAATAGAAATAACAATTAAGATGACAATTATCAGAAAACAGCTTTGAAAAACCATCTCGCTGAGCATCAACAAATTCACAATAAAAATAAGCGCGCGGTTGCGAAACGTCAGAAGCTAGAAATAATAGAGGCGGTGAATCGGTGAAAGTCTTCGGGGTCCACACGGTTGTCACGGTTCAGCCGTGACCGGAAGTCGGCCGAAGCTTCCTACCGGATGGCGCGAATCTACATCCTCTCTTTCTCTTTTAACCTCTTCTCTTTTCCCTTTGGATTCCTATCTCTATTCGTTGACAATACAAGGTCCGGCGCGCGTGTGTGCGCGCGTGCGCGCGCGCGCGACTGCGTTATAAAACTCTCTTGTGGATCAACGTGTACATCCGTACGTGGAGCGGAGCCGTGGAGAGCTGCATCCGAGTTTACAGTTCCAGTGCTGTGAACAGACTTGGTCGTCTCTGTCGCTCCGCCGTCCCTCGCGAGCCCGCAAGTAATTACCTCTTCCCCGCTTACTTCCGACTCTCGAGGCGAAGGCCCCGTTTCCGGTGCGGAGCGTACGGGGCACCTTTTTTTCCTTTTGTTTTTTTTTCATTTTTTTTTTTTTTTTTTCGTCATTCTCCCTCCCGCGCGGGGTAATCGCGTCCCACGCACGAAGGAGCGCCCGGCGCGTCCGAGGCACCCCCCTCGAACTTTATTTCGCTTCCCCGTTCACAGGTAAAGTGGTTCGAGCGGTCTGCTTATCGCAACCGATGCGACTGCGATCGAGCCATATGCCGCGCATTTCCTTTCGCCCTTCGCCCCGTCCTGCTTTCACGACTCCGTGTCTGCTGGGCGATTGCCATCCACCGAAAAGTCTCCAGCGTCGAGATGTTCGGTCGAAAAAAAAAAAAAAAAAACAAAATCGTCGTAATAAAGAAAATAGGGAAAAATCCTTGCTCGATAAAAATGTATTGCAGGTTTTTTTGTTCATCGGAACTCGTCTCCCGATGGAGGGTTTCTTATCGGGGGCAGGTGGTTCGCGCTGCTCAGCTGTTGCTTCGAGAGCGCCTACGCGCGCACCCGAGCATCGGTGAGCATCGCCCGTTTGACTCGCGCGACCCTTTGATATTAAAGAACGAAAGAAAGAAAGAAAAAAAAAAACACACGAAGCCGCGATAAGATAATTGCTGAATGTATCGTTCGAGCCTACATTATAAACTAATGCCGGCACTTTTCTCACCGTTAGCCTACATAAATGTAATTCCATTACGCCTCGGGGAGGGGTAAAGAAAGAAGAAAAAATATCGAGCAAGATAGAGACAAAGTACGAGCGTATCGATCGTGTAAAGCACCGTTGTGGTTACGATTAATTTTTCAAGCTCAAGCTGCCTCCGTGCAAACGCGCATCGAACTTCTTTCTTGTTGCGAGAACTATACGAGTCCCTATATATATATATTTAATATACACCATATATATAGCATATATAAATTGTTATAATACGAGTTCGGAAAACAAGACGGCCCTTCGTCGGCGACTTCGCGTCTCGAGACACTTCACGCGGCCGAGGTAGACATAATAAGAACGCGAAGGGACGCCAGCGGGTCTCGAGCCTCGGCTGGGAGACTTCTTCATCGGAGGGGTTTTTTCGCGTTGTCGCAGGGGTGAGCTTGGATCACGGATCGTTCGGTCCGTCCGACAAGGGTGCGGCCGTGCGAGTGGCGAGAACGGCGGAGTTCTGTCTGAGAAGCGGGAAACGAAGGAAGAAATTCCAAGGGGGGGCCCCCCGAAGGCCGGAGGGATGGTTAATCTAATGTCTGGGCGGAAAGTCGTGCGTTCTTCAAAAATGTGCATCTCGCACACCTATCTGTGAGAACGAACTCGACGGAGCCGAGCGGGACAGATGGGTCGTGAAAAAGCGACTCAAGGGGGAAGGAAACACTCCGGTAAGGCGATGACGAACTATCAATTTTATTCTGGCGTTCTTCGTGAACTATCGAGAGTTCCGTCCGAGAAGCGGGAAACGCAGGAATTTTTCGTAGCATTTTCAGGCGCTAGATCGAGCCCTGACAAGACCTTATCGGGTTGATCTAACGTCCGGGGTGACAATCGAGCCTTCACCAAAATGTGCTTCCTAATTTACAGAGCTATCTGTGAGAATGTACACTGAAAAAAAAATATCAATGATTCAAGTAAAATTTGATGGCGGGCTGCCAAAGAAAAAAAATGTTTCAATTCTACTCTTACAATTCCATGCAGGATTGAAACGATAACACGTCACCTTGACAGTCTTGCCGTCGTTGTTTTAATATCATGTAGAACTGTAAGAATTGAAAGTAGAATTGAAACAAACATTTTCTTCTCCGGCAGCCAGCAAGTGAATCTTGTTTTCAGTGTACTCGACGGATTCGGGCCTGTCGCATCCGAACGGACTGACGGGTCGTGTATCCGGAAAAATCATTTATTTTACCGGAAACTCGCAAATAAATGCTTATTAAAATGAAATGAATATTTATCTAGGTCAAATATTTATTTTTATTAAATAAATATTATCGTGGCTGAAAGACTGCAGTCGTTGGCCAATTGACAATATGCAATATAAGTGAGCAGCGATAGGTTTGTTAGGTATCAAAAACTGTTATGCTACGTATTGATAATAAACTCACTAATACTACGATTACTAATATTCGTTTGCGGGGCGTCAACTAAATTGTTTTTCTGGATGCGAAAATGAGCCTCGCCGGAGAAATGAAAGCTCCGGTGAATATTTATTTAAGTTAAATCAATATTTAATCTGACTAAATATTTATTTTTACTAAAAATATTTAATTTTACTAAATATTTATTCGTAGCTGAAAGACTGCAGTCGATGGCCAATTGGCAATATGCGATATGGGTGAACAGCGATAGGTTTGTTAGATATCAAGAACTCTTATATGTTGTGTATTGGCAACAAAGTCACTAATAATGCTACGACTAATATTTACTTGCGGAGCGTCAAGTAAATTGTTTTTCTGTAGGCGAAAGTGAGACTCAACGGAGAAATGAAAGCTCCGGTAACGCGACGTCGAGCTATCAATTTTGTCCTCCCGTTCTCCGTAAGGTATCGACCTCCGTAGCTTATAGTTACTATAAAAAAAAAAAAAAAAAAAAAAAAAAAAGGAAAGAAAATAATAATAAAGAAAAAAAGAAAGCGACGTAAAAGACCGAGCAGCAGAACGAAGAAGAGACATCAAGCGAGCGAAGTAGCCGCGCTCCGGCGAGTCGAAGTGCGCGACTTGGCCGGAACTTAGTCGAATAAGATATTCAGTGGAGGTAATTTTCTTATGGTCTTCGGATGGGTTCGCGTGCCACGCTCGCTTCCCGACGTCTCTCCGGTCATAGCTTGACTACGACTTCGCCGAGCAGCTTTCCTCCTTGATGCAGTACGGATCGCTCGATAGAACGAGTTGCCGTTACGAGCCGAGAACCGGATGGGCGGTCGAGGAGGTCGCGAGGAAAATATCACCGGCGATATCGGAAAAATCGGCGATCGGCGATTCGAAGATCTAACGAGGAGTCGCTCGTTCTTGCTCGGTGAAAATAAACGGTGGAACACAATAATCTCGGGTTAATGGAAGAACTAGGCTCGTCCGAGCTCTGCGTCTCAATTGCCGCACGGCACGTTGGACGGGCCTTATTGACCAGCAAACTACAGGCTCGGAGAGCCCGACGTACTTAGCCGATCGGCACCGGATGGGTAGTCGACGAGGTCGCGAGAAAAATATCTCCGGCGATATCGAATTATTCCGCGATATCGAATTATTCCGCGATATCGAATTATTCCGAGTTATCGAATTATTCCGGATTATCGAATTATTCGGCGATATCGAAAAAAAAAATCGGGGGTTTCGCAAATCGCGAGTAAATCGGGCAATAAGATGTAACGAGGAGCCGCTCCGTGTTGTTGGGCGAAAATAGACGAACGGGGCGGAATGCAATAATCTCGATTTGCGGAAGAACTTGGCTCGACCAAGCTTTATGTCACAATCGTCGTGCTGTATAGATTGTTAAAAAAAAATTGTAAATTCAATGTGCTGGACTCGAAGATTTTATGAAAAAAACTGGTACGTTATTTAATGTATAGTCGTCATGAAAGATTAATGGACTTTTGGAGTGAAATTAAAGTACTTGTATTGTAAAATTAAAGTGAATGATTAAATGCAAAGTATTTCCAAAGGTTTCAATGTACCGTGCGTCAATTTTTCATCGCTATTGTACATGAAATTTAATATACCAGTGAATGCATAAAAACTTCCAGCACGAATACAGTAAATTCCATACGATTTGTTTTTAAAGTGTACGTTCGAAGTGCTTTATTGACCGGTGAAATTGGGCTCGGAAAGATCGATGTACAATATAAAGAAATTGTAAATTTAATGGAATAAAAAAAATCTCTTGCCTGAAAATTTTTAAAAATTCGTTAAACATAAAAAAGTTACTGTAAAATCGCAAAGCACATGTCTTTGAAGTTTCATAGACAGTTTATCTGAAAAAGCTTCCAATACCGTTAATTAATTTGCAAATCATTTTTTTTTTTTTCTTTTTTTCGTCTACTCGACGAGATCGTGAGAAAATATCTCCGGCGAAATCGAAAAAAAAAAAAAAAAAAAAAAAATCGGTGTTTTCGCAAATCGCCGGTAAATCGGGAAACACGATCTAGCGATGAGTCGCTCGGTCTCGCCGAGCGACTCCTCGTTAGGTAAAAAATAGACGACCCGATGCAATAATCTCGAGCTAATGGAAGAACTAAGCTCGTCCGAGTTCTACGTCTCAATTGCCGCTTTGCACGTTCGACGAGCCTTATTGACCGGTGGACTTGAGGCTCGGGGGAGATCGACGTACTTGTCCGCGCGGAAAGGGCTCGGGGGTTGTTCCGGCGAGGCGGAGCGCGGGCGTTCGAGCACCCCGCGAACGGAGGCCCTCGTGCTCGAGCAACGAGTGAGCGATTACACGTACACTGTAAACCCTATTAATTGTTGCATATACGGGCGAGCGCGGCCCGGTCGACGAGCGCGCAAGCGAGTCGTCGAGGAAAAGTCGACGATACTCGAACTATCGCGATAATTGCAACGTTCTCCCAGTCGCGGATCGCAATCTGTTGTTTTACCTAATAGCTCTGCGGCTCCCCGATCGTTTAGAATCGTCGATGAGTCAAAGTTAGGTTTCGTTTTCATTTACGAAGGGCAAAGAGCATTTCGCGATAATCTTATGGTATTAAAAAATAATAAGAAACATGATACATTTTTTTTTTTTTTAACGACGAAATTTCGAAGCTTAATAGAGCCGCATCGAAGTTCACCGTAGGATAAGCGCACGAATGAATGAACGCGACGACGATGAGTCGATAAATGTTACGTTTCATTTAATTTACGGACGGCAAATAGGATTCCGCGATAATCTTAAAAAATGCGATTACACAAACGCGATATTACGGATTTCGCGTAATAAAAACGATAAAATATGAAGCTTTCTTTTTTGCGAGGGACTTTGTCCGAAATTTCAAAGCGCTATAGAGCCGCATCGAAGTTCAACGTAGGATAAGCTTATGAATGAATGAACGCGACGACGAGGAATCGATAAATGTTACGTTTCATTTCATTTACGGAGGGCAAACAGGATTTCGCGATAATAATCTTTAAAAATTCAATTACACAAATACGATATTACGGAGTTCGCGTAATAAAAAACAAATAGATAAATGAAAGATTTTAATTTTTTTTTTGTGAGAAACTTGGGTCGAAATTTCGGAGCGTCATGGAGCCACATGGAGGTTCAGCGTGGGATTAGCTCACGAATGAATGAACGCGACGACGAGGAATCACGTGGGCGCATATCGATATTTCCACGTGTGCGAGGCGAAAGAGAGAGCTCTGTAGGTCTCTTTCGCCTCGCATAGTACGGGAAAAATGAGGCATGCGCTTAAAAATAAAAGTATGAACCGAGCGAGCGCGTGACTAGGGCCGTGCGACAACGGGGTAAAATCGATCTGTGCGCGTGTGTGCGCGCTCGCGGAGAGAGGCGGGCCTCGTTCTGCGGCCTTGTGCACATCACAACATTCCATATTACACCGAGCAGATTTTTTCGATCGCGCAAAATTTGTAAAATCATTTTTTTAATGGTTTTTTTTTTTTCTTCTCTATCACTGCAGACGGATAGACGGATAGATTCGACGCAACGAAAATCATCGATCGTGCAAAATTTTGATAGATTACATTTGAATTCTTCTTTCTTTTTTTTATATTATTGCAGACGGATTGATTGGACGAAACGAAAATCGTGAATCGCGCAAAATTTTTGAAGATATTATCTAAAAAAAATGTATTTGTTTTATCACTGTAGGATAGATTTGACGAAAAGAAAATCGTGAATGGTACAAGATTCTTAAAGATTATATTTTAAAAATTAGTTTCTTTTTAAATCGCAAACGGGATGGATTCGTCGAAACAAAAATCGTCGATCGTCCAAAACATTGAAAGATTTATATTTGAAAAATGTTTCTTTTTTTAATCATCGCAAACGGTGACGATAGATCTGACGAAACAAAAACCGTGGATGGTCAAAAATATTGAAAGATATATAGTTTAAAAAATATATTTTTCTAATCGTCATAAACGGATAAATCCGACGAAATATTGAAAGATTAACATATAAAAAGATATTGTCTTTTTTGTATAATTGCAGACGGATAGATTCGACGAAACGAAGATCGAGACGAGGTGGCGAGGGGCAGCTAGCCCTTTGGCGAGCTCGAAGGATGCAGCTCCCAGGCGGGGGCACGAGAAGACCGCCAGCGCGAGCTTCGGCAAGCACCCTCGCGACGATAAACGGGTGTAATATCAAGACTCAACACAAACATCGTGCGGAGAAGTGCGCGAAGAGCGGGAGAAGCGGGGGTCGTGGCAGGAAGATCACAGAGTCCGAGTGCAGCGGTAGCGGCAACTCAGGTAGTTCAACAGGATCGGGAACAGGCCCGGGGAACGATAAAATTCCATTGAATAATCGTAAGGGGGACTCGTGTGATAGCGTGCGAGACCTCGTCGTCGTGAAGCAGCATCTACAGCAGGATCTAAAGACGTTGGCGTCGTATCCGCGACGGAAGCG